>QEPC01013351.1:605601-621133 GCA_003113815.1 Sphenodon punctatus | reverse complement strand
CTTTGCTCCTCCTCTGTTCCTTCTCTCACCCTTCCACGTCCTCCCTGCTCCCCTAAGCACCTTCATCCCTTCTCACTTTCTTCCCCCCATGCCTGGAACTCCCTCCCTGTCCACATCTGCCTTGCCCCCTCCCTTCATACCTTCAAATCTCTCCTTAAAACTCACGTCTTTCGCTCTGCTCTGTCTGACTCTTTATCCTGCTGAGTCACTATTTCCTATACCTATGGTCTGTTTACCCTTATCCTTGCCACATGGACCTGCCTACTGTAATTCTCATTGTAACCAATCCAAGTACATGTACCTGAGACCTCACATCTTCATGAATGTTAGACCCCTTGTCTCTCCCTCTGTTCCCCTTCCTATGTCTCTCCCCCAGCTTTTGTCTCTCAGATTGTAAGCCCTAGGGGAGGGACCATGTCTATTTTATTACTTTGTAAAGTGCAAGGTACACTGCTGGTGCTATATAAATGTTTGTTAATAAATAATAATAATAATAATAATAATAATAATTAATAAAGAAACAGCTGCTGCTGCTAGACCTATATGCTGTGTCTGTGCCAAGTGTTCTGTACCCCAGGTTGCCACCAAACTCAAAGCATGCCTCAGCCCGCCTTCCTGACTCTCATGCCAAGGTGCCTGTCTGCCTGCCCCCAGATTGCTGCCGAGAGAGAGAGAAAGAGAGAGAGAGAGAGAGAGAGAGAAAGTCCACCTACTGCTTGAAGGAGAGACAGACACGATCCCACCCATGCTGTCACCGGCCCTATATGGCCAGAGAGAGAGATAGGTTCCCAGCTAGAATGAGGGCGATGGGGGTTAGTGGGGTAGAGGTAGGTATATCCTGGCTGCCACCTGCCAGAACCAGGAAGAACTCCCATCTGTGCTCATGCACCCATTAATGCCCATTGTCTACATCCAGCACACAGCAAACCTACCAAAATGAGATGGAATATAACCCACAACATATGTGCCTGCCTGCCTGTATGCGTTCCTGTACCAAATGCCCTGCTACCACCTATCGCCTGATCAAATGAAGTGTGCCCCATAGGTTTTAGGCTGTCATTCCACTATCCCTGATTCAGTCATGCCCACCCGTCCCAGGGACCATCAACGAGATTATGGAACCATCATTCCAGTCACTGGGGGCTGCATTCCATTCCATTGCATCCAGAAGTCCGTTGCCCGCCCACCAGCCTGTCTCCCTCCCCAAAAGCCTACTCCTCTGCACCCACCCACGGATGCCCTCTGAAGCTGGCTGCTGAAGCTAAAAGCCCCTCCAGCCACCAGCTACCGCCCACTGCTGCCTGCTTCTGAGGAACCTGTCTCTCTTTCTCTCTGTCACACCTACCCACACAAACACAAGCCCTCCACCTCCTGGGGGGCTTTCTGCTAGTTGAGAGCCTGCTGTTGGCACAGCACATCTTTGGGTTCATAACTACGCTACATGAGGTGGCAGGTGCTTCTGGAAGGGATCAACAAGCTGTATGAGATTCTGCCACCTGCCAGCCACAACTTCAGCACAAAGGGATAAAAAAAATATTGGACAGGTCAAACGAAGCTCGTAACAAGAAATACATTACAACAACTTTTAAAAAACTATTTAAATAACATCAACAAGAACAAAGCAACAACAAGAACAATGACAACAACATTAAATAAAACAAAAGCTAACATGGAAATGAAACTTAGTAATAAAACTAAGAGTCTGTGGCTCTGCTGCCACTGGGCTTGTCTCCTATGAATTGGGATAAAGGCAGGAGAGGTAGGGGCACTTCACAGGCCTGAGGGCCGGCGACCTCGTGCTCGCTCCACATGTTGTTTAGAATGGTGCGATCCAACCCCTCTTTCATCGCCGTATGCCACCTGGAGAGCACCTGGTGGTACAGCTGAATGTGGCGGAGCTTAGCAGAGACATACTGTGCATATGCCACCACCTTCTGCCACTCCGCCTGGACTGCCAGCAACTCCTTCACCAGGCACTTCTCCAGATTGGCAGAGGAGAGCTGGACCGCCTCCACATGGTCCAGGGTGCATCGCTGCAACCTGGCCCGAAGGGCCTTGACCTCTGCATTCTCTGAGGGCCTGGGGGTCTCCACTTCAGGGCTGGAGGGGGGGGGAAGGGGAAGGGATTATATGCCTCTATTTGCGGGATGCCTTCTCCCCCTTCTTCTGTTGCTGAGGCTCCACGGGCACCTCTCCAGACTCCTCACCCACCCGCCTCACTCTCAGGCCGTGGGTCTTCTCAATGTAACTGATGAGTCCCGACGTGGTTCCCTCCCTCTGCCAGCAGAATCTTTTCTGGCAGATCTAAAAAGAGCAGAAAAAGATAGGAACATAAGAAGTGCCATACTGTGTCAGACCAATGGTCTGTCAAGCCCTGCCTGCATTCTGTCTCCACAAGTGGGTGGACTGGGTGGCCATCCAATCTCTCTCTGCAGGGGACTTCCATTCCTAACAGGTCATAGGGCAATTAATTCCCTATTGTTCCAGTCCCCATGCCATACCTTGTGTGTGGCGGTTCTATGGCCCTTGTGGTAGGACCTACAGACATCAAACAACTGGCGCCGAATGTCTGAGGGTGTCAACACTGGCGAGCTCCACCTAAGGGTCCGCTGAGTCCTCCTCCTTGGCCTTGTCCTGGCAGCAGGGCTGGGGCCAGAATCTGACTCCTCTCTGAAATGGGAACACATAAGAACCCCAAATAAATATCATGCATTTATGATGATGCCTCTAGTCCTCCCTCCTTGGGGTGCTAGGGATTGCAACTAGAAAGCACGTGCAAATCCTGCCCTCCCGGGGGTGCTAGGAGATGGTAGGGATTGCAACTAGGAAGGCCCTGGCTGGCATGTGCAAATCCTGCCCTCCTTGGGGTGCTAGGGATGGTGACGAGAGATGGAACCCTGGCTAGAGGAAAGAGCCTGCCCTTATTTGGGGGTGCGTAGGGAATGGGATGGAACTGGAGAATGGAGACCCTTTCTAGCCTGGCACATGTTTGGTTGGGGGTGCTGCTCGTGCCAAAGCCCCCCACACTACAATACCCTCTCTCTTTGTGGCAGACATCAGCTACCACCTGCTGATGCCTACTGTTTGTGACTGACTGATGCCCACCACCCACGCACCCACCCACACGCCAGTGAGCTTGCTTTAACCGATAGAGCCTTTCTTGTCCTTAAAGTAGAAAAAAGTTTACAAACCTGGAAGCACCACCTGAGCCCACCGCTGGCTCCTCAGTCAAGGAGATGGACACCACCACTGGAGGTGTAGTAGGGGAAGGGACCTCCACCTCTACCTCCCCCTTCTCAAGCGGCAAGTGGGCCCCCAGCCAGGGAAGCAAAACTACCGCCTTCTTCATTTATTTATTTTTAAACACACACATAAAAGTCATCCACACAACAGACACCAACACTCACCAATTACCCAAACACACAGCACAGCCAAATACCCAACACAAATACAGCCAAAACACAAAAAACTAACAGCCAACGAGTCAAACACACACACACACTTACCACACAGCTCCGCATGCATTTGAATTTCTGGTTTCTGGTGCGATTACGGCTTCCCAAGCTCTTGCACTTTTTTTCCGGCCCAACCCGAACAGAACAGCCGAACCCAAACCATGATCTGTTTGCCCCTCCCCAAGAGCCACCACATCCCACTCCCTGTATGCCAGGGTTTTGGGTCCTCAAGAAGGTAAGGGGGTCCAGGCCCCTGGAAGGGAGATGTGTATGCGCAGGTGCATAGCTTCCACTGTTGGGGGCGTCACCCTCATTTCCATTCTCGTTCCTCCCATTGTACTCATCAGAGGTATGAATGTTTGTTATATATGTTCTATTGATGCTGTTCTTACAAGGCCTGCCCAAGGTCCTTTTCATTCACCCTCCACACTAGCGCCTGGGGAACTTGGACTGTATGCATGTTTTACTGATTCTGTTTGCCAGAGACCCGTTTCATTCACCCTCAACCATAGCGCCCTTGTATACTTTTCATGTTCAATCAATTCTGCTTACACGAGCTCCAACACATGGCCTTTTTCATTCACCCTCAATGGTCACGCATGGCACATACTGGGCACTTTGCTCACATGCACGTTCTATCCATTCTGTTCGCCCAAGCACCAACACAGGAGATTTGACCCCACCACCTCTGGGTTCCTGAGCAAGGCACCTCTTCTCTAGACTACCAAGCTCTGCTCCATGCAGACTATGGTTTTTGGCCTTAAGTAGGTGATGAAGGGTGCTCGGACTCCAGGAGCAGGGCCCCATGCACAGGAATGGATGCGAACCTTCCATGGCAAGCATCAACAAATTTTTTTCTAACAGTACAGCCTTTTTCTCACCTACTTGATGGCAGCGGAAGCACAGGGGATTCAAACCTGGGTGGCCTTGGGCTTCCTGAGCAAAGTGTCTTACCTCTAGAGTCACCACATCCTACTACCTACCTGTAGGCCAGGGTTTTGGTCCTCAAGAAGGTAAGGGGCCCAGGCCCCTGGAAGGGAGTTGCATACACCCAGGTGTGTAGCTTGCACTGTTGGGGCGTCACCCCTATTTCCATTCATGTTCCTCCCATTGTATTCATCAGAGGTATGAACATTTGTTATATACGTTCTATCGATGCCATTCTCACAAGGCCCTTTTCATTCACCCTCTACACTAGCACCCAGGGAACTTGGATTGTATGCACGTTCTACCAATTCTGTTCGCCCAAGGCCCATTTCATTTGCCCTCAAACATAGCGCCGTTGGCTACTATGCATGTTCTATCGATTCCGCTTGCATGAGCCCTGACACTCAGCCATTTTCCATTCATCCTCCATGGTAGTTCATGGGGCCATTTGGACATTATGTGCGTTCTATCGATTCCATTCAACCGAGGCCCTTTTCGTTCACCCTCAACGGTTTCACACAGCACACTTGGCTATCATGCACATTCTATTGATTCTGTTCACCCAAGACCTGACACAGAAGATTTGAATCCACCATCTCTGGGTTCCTGAGCAAGGTGCCTCCCCTCTAAACTAGGGCTGATGCAGCAGGAGCGTGTATCACGCCGCAATTCCATTCCGAAAACTCGGCATCAGATGTTGCGCCCTGCGGAATTCCACTCGGTACCTCCGTGATTCTGCATTTGCTGCTATAAGAATTCGCAGATGTGGCATTTTTATGCTTTATTTCTTTTTCCGATCATCGCCGTCGTCGCGTACAATTGGCGACCTTTTTCTGCCTTCTGCCAATTTAATATATGAGAGGGAGTCATGAGCGTTTATCGTGGTTCCATGAACGGAGTGCAGCACCAGTAAGCTGCTGTGCAGTGCGCTATGCATGTGTGTACTGTGCTGCTGACTGGCTACTGCTGGTGCACTGTTGTCCCTCTGTACCACAATCACTGGCCATTCTTCTCAAATACATATATGCACATGTTCTGGCTGGGTCGGTTCAAGGAACGGTGTTTTTATTTAATGGTATATTGATCTTGTATGTAAATGTAAATTGATCTCCAAACTAAAGTTTTTTGAGCAAAACTCCTGGTGGCAGTTTAAGGTGACCTGTGTATTGGCTCACTGAGTCATTTTTTACATCATAGGACCAGCCCAGAAAGTAGAGGAGAATGAAGTGTGAAGTCCATGCAGAAGAGTTTGTTACAATCCTCATTCTGCACTTCCTCAGTCTAGAAGAAGTCACAACTAAATAATAGAACTATGTTAGCATAGTTGTTAAAATTCCTGCTTACTATACAATTTAAAGCTGTAATTCCATGGGTTCGAATCCCCACTGTTCTGTCACTTTAGTATTTTTTTAATTTTATTTTACATTACTGTTATTCTAGGTTAATCATAAAATTATTGCTGTGTTGTGTGTTATTGGGACACAACGAGCAGTGTCCCCTCCTTCCCCCTCTAAGCACTCGGAGTCACAGGCACAGCTGAGAGATGAGCTCAGCTGAGTGATTGACATTCATCTGTATCATTGAAAGTTTGCCTTCTAGTGTGTGTGGGAGGACTAGCAATAAACCTGTGTATGTGGGCACTCACACTAATAAAAATGTTACTTCAAATTAAATACTGTTCTCTTCTACTTTTTAATTACAAATAATATTTTTAACTTTAAATGTTAACTTAAAACAAGAATAATCACTCGGCGTCTCTCTACTGCTTTTATTGCGGCATGCTGCACCGCCCTATACCATCCTCCCACCAGATAGACAGAGTGAGACGGCTTAAAGCTGTAGTCGGACGGACCTGCCCCACCTTACCCACATGGCACGGGTCATTTAATTAGTAATGCGGACGCACACCAAAAAGCAAAGTCCTTCCCTGTGACTGACAGTTGACAGCCACAGGCATTTAACACAGGGAGGCAGGGTTTATTTCACGGTGGTCATGTGAAAGCATGGTCCCCTCTAAGCCCTCGGAGTTACAGTCACAAGAAATGATGAGCTGAGTGAATTCAATTTCTGAATGAATGTGAATGACACATTCACATTGTGAATTCACATTCATGGCCCAGATGTGTGCATGACATTAATCTGCATCACGAACCAGCCACCACGTCTACCTCTTTTTTTTTTTTTCCCAAAATTTTATTTTTAAATTGCAAATTTCCATAAAACAATTGTACATCTCACAAACCAGAAGTAACCTCCATCCTTGTAACACAAACAAAAGGTACAACTATCTTCAATTACTGGGGATGTCCAGTTCTTTAGATGATTCAGAGGTCAAAAAGGTTCTTGTACTCTTCATCTTTCAAGTCCTTTCCTTCTAGCACCTTGATAATCGGCATCCATACTTTTTGGAAGCTACGAACTTTGCCTTTCAAGGAGTAGTGTAACTTTTCCATCCTGAACATATGCCAGAGTCTGTTAGTCCATTCTATGATTGACAACTCCTCGGTCCCCTTCCAGTGTCTGGCAATAATATTAAGAGCTGCCAAAAACATCATCTTGCAAGACTTTTGGTATGCCAGCACATTTTTTGTCTCCGGACATATGCCCAATAGCGCTATCTCCGGCTTAAAGGGAACTAATTCCTCTGTTGCCTTGTTCACCATTTTCCATACCTTCCCCCAAAAGGTTTGCACCTTACTGCAGTCCCACCAACAATGGTGATAATCCCCCCTTTCTCCACAACCTTTCCAACACAAGCTTCTCTCCCCCGAAGCACCATAATATAACCTTTCCGGAGTTAAATAAAATCTTGTAATTAACTTAATCTGAATTTCCTTTATCTCCAATGAATATGAGGACGTGTTCATGTGTTGCCAAATCTTTTTCTTATATTTTTCTCCAATTTCAGTGTTTAGTTCCTTGCTCCATTTATCTATGTATGTTGCTGTGCCTTTATACATTACATTCTTAAGTTCTTTGTATATCCTCCCTATCCTACCAGCGGTCTTGCTTTGCATGAATAGTATTTTTTCTAATTTAAAAGGCTCTCTGACAAAGCTTTCTCTATTTTTCAAGCACGTTGCCACGTGCCGCAACATTTTTTCTTAAAGTATTTCCTCCATCCTTTGATGTATTAGAAACCTCCCTTCTGTATATAGCTGCTGCATTCTTAAGATGTTGTAGTGTTAACTATTAACATAACAAAGAGGTAGGTGTGTGATGCAGATGAATGTCATTCACTCAGCTCAACTTGTGACTGTGACTCCAAGGGCTTAGAGGTGGGGGGGCATGCTTTCACATGGTCAACATGAAATAAAGCCTGCCTCCCTGTGTTAAATGCCCGTGGCTGTCAGCTGTCAGTCACAGGGAAGAACTGTGCTTATTGGTGTGCGTCTGTTGCTAATTAAATGACCCGTGTGGGCGAGGTGGGGCTGGTCCATCTGGCTACAGCTTTAAGCCGTCTCTGTCTATATGGTGGGAACATGGGAGGGGATGGTCTTGGGCAGCACAGCACGCCTCAGTAAAAGCAGTAGAGACGCAGAGTGATCATTCTTGTTTTAAGTTAACAACTAAACAAGAAATAGTAATTGTAGACTAACTCAACATACAAAGCACTGTATGGACTTTATCCTTCATGTCTTAATCATTCAGGTCTCTGAGTGTGACCACATACACAGGTTTAATGCTATTAAAAAAAAATAAAAAACCAGTCATGGAACACTAAAGAAGGCAAACTTTCAATGATGCAGATGAATGTCATTCACTAAGCTCATCTCTCAGCTGTGCTGTGACTCCGAGTGTCTGGAGGGGGAAGGAGGGGACACTGCTCGTTGTGTCCAGATAACACAACACAGCAATAACTTTATGATTAACATACAATAACAGTAATGTAAAAGTAAAAATAATAATAATTAAAGGTGACACAGAACAGTGGGGATTTGAACCCACAAAAGGACAGCTTCAAATTGTACAACAAGTAAGAACCTTAACAACTATGCCATCATGCCATACTGATTTGGTAGGAGTTGTGAACTACAGAGTTCTGACTTCTTCTAGACTGAGGACGTGCGCAGAATGAGGATTATAACATAGGGTGATTTCAGATGTTACGGGCGCCCGGTTCCCCACAGTGGATTCCCGGTGGGGATGAACTGAACAACCACCCCCCATGGTCAAAAAAAGCCCCGAACAGACGCAATGGGACCAGGACCACGGCAGGAAATCGTGCCGCCTAAACCCAGGCTGGAGCAGCACAACAGAAGTTACGCCAATTCCTGGCCGTGGTCAAAACACCCACAAGGCACCGGGCAGGGGTGGGACACAGACGTGGTCGCCTGAGGGCAAACGAAGCCACAAGGGACAAAAGGGAATGCCCACACAATTGGAAAAGGATGGGAGGGGGAAGAGGGAGAAGAGCTGGCCAGGTACCACAAACGACAGGAACACAGGCAATGGGGGCACAGTGGAACACACAGCACAAGCACACACCCGGGCACACACACACACACAGAAGGGAAGGGAAGGGTGGACACAGACGCCCGGACAGCACACAAGGCACACTGTGCATGGGGGGGAGCCAAACAGGGAAGAGGGGGGGAAACAGCACAGGGGCAGGGCAGAACGCAGGCAACAGCAGCCACAACCCGCACAGCAGAACTGTCCGGACGGGCACCCCACAGCACCATAGGCAGTCCCGGAATGGAGCTCGGGACCAAGGCACAGCAGGAGCCCTCACGGAACAGGGAGCAGTCCAGAAACGGTCCAAGAGGCACAGGCGGACCCCACATCCCGGAGAGGGGATGATGGAGGGCAGGCAGGAGAGCAGGTCCAAAGACGTTCACACACACCCAGAGGAAGCCAGAAGGGCCAGTTCGGGGACCCCGGAACCCCGAGGTCACACAGGCACCTGGGGGGGGGGCTGGGGCCACAGGACGGAATGCAGGTGGTTGAGGAAAGTCCAATGGACACAGGCAAGGTGGTGAGGCCATGTAGAGAGCTGGAAGAGGGCACCGGGGAAGTCAACTAGGGATGGGAACATCGGGTGTAGAGGCGGAGGGGGGGCGGAGGGGGCCCGGGCGCACAGGCAGGGGCATAGGCACCCCTGGAAGCTGGAAGCACATTAGCATGGCAGAGACATCAGGGAGTGAGCTTCAAGTGGAACCCAACCCACGGGCATGAGCCCACATGGGGGCAGGCAACTAGGGGGCTGGGAGGCATACCGGGACTCACAGCCAGCTGCTGGGGGCCACGACGGGCCCAGGGGCCGGGTGCTCCACCCGGTGAACCAGGTGGGGCCAATGGATCATGCCCTGGCAGTACCCCAGCAAGGACATGTTGTGGGCGATCAGGTAGTAGGCCTCGAATGGATCCTGCATGGACAGCCTCAACTGCACATCTGAACGGGACCACACGCCTGACAGCGCCAACAGTTCTGCTGCGGTAGGCTCAGATGCGCAGCACTCAGCAGTAGGGGGCCATGGAAGCTGACCCAGCTCCAACAGCCGGTGATACACCGCCCCACGAGAGCGCTGGTACCCACGGACCCCGTGAACACAGCCAAAGTTGGACACGGCCAAATCAGGGCCCCCCTCCGCAAGGCTGCACACAGACATCGCAGAAACAGTCTCAGCCACAGACCAGGCCACATGAGCTTACCTCATCTCCGGGATGCACCCATCGGGTAAGGAAACCAGCCCCAGTGTCTCAGCATGCAGCCAGCAATCCCGAGCGCTCGCCTCATAGCTGAAGTAGCAAAGACCTGAGGTCAGGCTTGCATAACCACCCTACTGGCTGTCCAGGCAGCCCAGGAGAAGCTTCACAGTTGGGGTATGCCACAGGTCACACAGGGCCATGGTCTCACAGAAGGTCCAGCTATGGGGGGCCCCATGGGGGCCGGGATGCGGGATCCTGGTGGAAGCACAAACGGCCATGGTCTAGCTAGACAGGGAGAATAACACCACGGACAGGGGGACACACATTACCCTCCAGGGCCGGGGGGGCCCTCCGAGGGGACCGAAGGACAGGACAGGAGGTCAAGGGCTGCAACATTGTATAGCAATAGAGTGAGGTGTGGGGTGCGGACCCATCAGAGCTGCAGGAAACAAGTGCACAGACAGGACTGCTAATCTGCCCAGCAAGGACACACTGCTGCAAATGGGGGGGGGGGCGGTGCTTGCCGAAGGCATGCAGCTGCACAAGCAACACACAGCCGTGTGCACCTGTGCGAGCGCCAGGACCCATACTAGGACAGCAGGTGCATCCAACAGCATGCCCGCAGACACCAGCAGCACTGTGGGAGGCCCGGGCATCTGGGGGTGGGATCCTGGCCCACCCAGGCTACCACTGGTCTGACATAACCCCCACCCCACTCCTGTTGCCCAGTAAAGGGGACGTGAGACAATCTAGTGATCTGAACATTTATTTCACCCCCTGTGTACATGTGCACCCAACCCCTCTCCCCCCACCCCCGCTGACCCCAGCCCCCTACAGTGCCCACCCCATCAGTGCACCCTACCCCATCCCCCTGTCCCCCATGTTTCCGAGGAAGCACCTCTGCCTGCTCCAGGGTGGGGGCTCTCCTGGCTGCTGTCCGGGGGGGGCTGCAGGTGCTGGAGGTCCCGGGGCATTCCTCCTGGGGTCTGGNATCAGTGCACCCTACCCCATCCCCCTGTCCCCCATGTTTCCGAGGAAGCCCCTTCGAGTGCCCGGTGGTTGCCACGTGCCGGTGGGGCGGCTGGCAGTGGGGGGGAGGGTGGGCCTGGGAACTGGGGCGGACTATGCGGGTGCACCCTCTGGAGGGCTGGGGGGACCGGGAGGTGGATGTGCGGCCCCTGGGGTCATGGAGGCATGTGGGGCGGCTCGGGAGGGGGTGGGGCCATTGAGGGGCCTGGCATTTGGCCCTGAGCAGGCAGGGTGCCTGGCGGGGTGGCTGCCATCATATAGGCGCACATGGTGTCCTATATCTTGGGACCTGTCAAGTTTTGCCGAGTGCTCCCGCACAATCCCTATGATGGCCCATTCCAGCTGCCCGAGCGCTTCTACCTGCCTGCTGTGCTCCCTGCGCTCCCGCCTCCGCTCAAGGCACACCTCAGCCTGGAGTTGCATGTCCCGCACCTCTGCCTGCTCCAGGGTGGGGGCTCTCCTGGCTGCTGTCCGGGGGGGGCTGCAGGTGCTGGAGGTCCCGGGGCATTCCTCCTGGGGTCTGGAGCCCTGGAGTGTGTGCCTACTTGCGGGACGGCGAGGGGAGGGGGTACCTCGACCCATTCCCTGCCCTGGACCACAGTGTTCCCCATAAGCTGTGGGGTGACTATTGACCTTTCATATGAAGGATGAGATCCAGAGCATCATAGAAGGGGGCAGTCCAGGCTCTGTGCCCAGACTGCCGATTGCTGTCCCTGATGGCCTTGTACCCCCTCTTCAGCTCTTTGGCCTTAGAGCGGCACTGTGCCACGGTGCGATGGTGCCCCGGCGCCCCCATTTCCCGCACTATGTCCTCGTAGACATGCTCATTTCGCTGATTGAACGCAATCTCCAGCTGGTACTCCAGGGTTCCCCATATCCTTATGAAGTCCCGGGTCTCCTGAAACCCCCACTGTGGTAGGGCATCCTCCTCCATCTCCCCTGAGGGTCCTCCTCCTCCTCCTCCTTTTCCACTGCTGCCGCCTCCTCCACCTGAGCTCGACCGGTGTCCTCCGGGGACTCATCCACCCGGGCCCATTTCCATGTCTGTGGGGTGCAGGGGAGGGGGGTTATGGTTGGGTATGGGTCTTCCCCCTCCCACCCTCATTCCACCCCTCCCTGCTGGGGCCCCAGGAGGCCCCCCCTTGGTGCCCCTCTGATGCCTATTTCCCTCCCCTTGTTTCCCCTTACCTGTTTCCCTGGTACCCCCCCAGTCCGCCTGATGTCCCCGGGGCGGCCAGTCCTGGCTGCTGCTGCTGCAGCTGCTGCTACTGTTGTCCCTCCACCTCTTTCATCTGCAGCACGACCCCCACCTCCCCCTCCTCCACCTGTGCTTCCTCCACCACTGCCTCCTCCCTCGCTCTCTCTACCACCACTCTCCTCTGCCTTCCTCCTCTCTCCATCCTGTCACAGTTCCTTGCTGCAATTTGCCCTTTAAATCTCCCTCCTGTGGCTGTGTTGCTGGTTTCCTGGCAGCGACGCTGCGTGCTTTGTCCCCGGTTGGGAATCATTTTCTTTGATTCTGGCTGGTTATTGCTGTCCAGATGTTACTTTTTGCTTTTCCCCACGCTACTTTTTCTTGGTTCCCATCGGGAATCTCTTTTACCACACTTTCGGAACTTGTCCGGTGGGGAGCTCTGGAAGTGTGGTTGAAATTGACCCCATGTGGGTATTGACTGTGCTGAATATCTGGTGGATGCCGAACAGATGTTCAGGGCGCTTTGGCCGTGCTGAGGGATTGACTGTGGTTCACTGTGGTTGAGCGTGATCTCATAACGTCTGAAAATACCCAAACTCTTCTGCATGGGCTTCATTTCTTCAATTTTCTGTACCAGTCCGATGATGTAAAAAATGACTCAGTCAGCCAATACACAGGTCACCTAAAACTCCCACCAGGAGTTTTGCTCCAAAAACTTTAGTTTGGAGGTCAATTTATGTTTACATAAAACATCAATTTACCATTAAATAAAAAGACCGTTCCTTGAACTTCCACCGAGAACATGTGCACATATGTATTTGAGAAGAATAGGCAATGATTGCGGCACAGAGGGACAACACAACACCAGCAGTCAGCACAGTACACACATGCGCAGCATCACATCAGCGCTACATACTTTCTTCATGGAACCGTAATAAACGCTCATATCTGTCTCTCATATATTAAATTGGCGGAAGGCGGGAAAAGACCGCCAATTGTACGTGACAACGGAGACAATCGGAAAAAGCAATAAAGCACATAAATGCCAGATCTGTGGATTCTTGTAGCAGCAAATGCAGAATCGTGAAGGTTCTGAGCGGAATTCCGCAGGGCCCAATGTTGGATGCCGAGTTTTAGGAATGGAATTGTGGTGTGGTAAAGACTCCTGCCGCATCACCTCTACCCACAGGCACCCCCGGGGGACAAATGCTGAGCCTGCCTGCCTTCTCAGTCTCTGCTGCTGCTGCTGCTGCTGCTACTAATTCTCTGATGGCCTGCTATGCCCCCACGGGCACCCACGGGGGCCAAGCACCAAGCCTGCCTGGGCAAGCCAGGGTGCCAAGGCCCAAATCTTCCCAGTTTCTTCTGCTGCTGCTTCTGGGTCTCTGATAGCCGTCCATTCCCCCCCAGCACCCCCAGGGGTCCCTGGAGCACCCCAAGCCTTGCGGGGATCCCGAACTTCGCAGAACATTGGCGAGACCGAACTTGTTTGAACTGAACTACCAAACCCACACTCAAATTTTGGACCAAACTACCAAACATCCGAACCGCGTTCTGTTCGCACATCCCTAGCCCCAATCCCAATCTGAATGGAAGACCTTGAAGCAGCATTCTTTAGTGGGACAAAGTTCAGTATGTGATCAAAGGGTTCAGGGAGGTTTTATGATCCCAGCCCAAGGTGTCTGACAACAGCGGAGGACTAAAAATGTGAAATCTGTGGAGGGGATGGAGCATGTGGTCTGTACGCTGAAACTCTGTTCTCAGAATACTTTGGGATTCACCAAAGATTCAAGTTTTTGGTTCAGAATTTCTGGGTTTCGAAGTTTCAACTAACAAGGCAGTTCCCTGCAAAACTTTGGAAAACTTTGGAAGCCTCCATAGAATACTGGCACCACCGCACATATGGGTGTTGAACTTCTGAAAATGAAACTTAGTGCCATATTTAGTAGTAGGGGGTATGGGAGGGGACAGTTAGTTAAGTGATGGTAAGGCAGATGGGAAGTTTTGATTGGCTGGACAGCCAGATGGCAAGTTTTGACTGACTGGCAGGGCAAAATAAAAGTGGCTGCACAGCCATTTTCCATTCTCTTTGGTGAATTTGCCTGTGTGCTGCACTGCAGATGTGTACATAATTGGCTGGGGGAGGAGGGGTGCCTGTCTTGCCTTGGCCTGGGCTGGGCTGGGCTCTAGAGGTTTACACCAGGGGCAATTGTCATTTTTGTTTTTGTTTTTTCATTCTTGTTATTTAAATCTGTCATTTTACTTTTCATAAATATCAAATTGTCATTTTCATTTTTTCTGTTGTTTGCGTTTTCCATTGGTTTCAATGGAAAACACATTTTAGACTGTAACATTTTTGTTTTTCACTATATGTGGCTAAAACATGGCTTGATTATACCCCCAATGGAAGGCATTATGTGTACCAAAGTCCAGAGAGATTGGATAAAGGAATCCTATTTTAGAAGCAGTTAAATTAATTTATTTTGAACAAAACCTTCATATACATTCATAGGTTTAACTTCTTTGCTGAGAGCGGAGCCGAGGAAGGAGCCTGTGACCTGCAGGCATTCAAAGCAACAGGTTAGCCTACGACCACTGGGGAAGGTGCGGGGAGCTAGAAGTGCCGAACTTTCATTACTTATCTGTCAGCTGTTGCTGGGAGCAGAGCCGAGGGAGGAGCCTGTGACCTGCAGGGATTCAAAGCAACCGGTTATCCTATGGCCGCACTGTAGGCGCATGCCTAGACCACGCACTGAAGGGCCGCACGCACAAGGGTTCGCCCTTTTGCACTCCTTTGGCGCGTTCCGGATCAGAAGCCCAGGTATACTGTGCGTGGTTATTTAGGGGTTTTTAAATATTAGTATCATGCCTTCCTTCAAATGGCCAAGGAAGGAGGTGCCCCATTTTTCTCTTTTGTCAAACAAGAATTCTAAGCAACTGAAGATTGAGACTTATTTTCCTGCTGCACAGTAGGGATGGGCGAACGCGTTCGGTAGTTCGGTGTTCGGCCCGAACTCAGCCTGTTCGGACAACCGAACGTGAACACGAACACGAACACAAACATGAACATACTGAATGGAACCGAACACCGAATGGCAAAATGGCGAACATACCGAACATATCCGAACACTGAACGACGAAATGACCGAACAGTTTGTTCAGTTCGAATCGTGTTCGGTTGTGTTTGGGTGGCTAAAACGTGGTCTTCTTTCAGGTCACTGGAAGGCCAAATGTAGCAGGGAGGGGGAAGTCATTTGATTCAGCTAGGAGCAGA
>QEPC01013351.1:594470-605501 GCA_003113815.1 Sphenodon punctatus | reverse complement strand
TTGCCACAGGAGGGGCAGGGGCAGCAGCAGCGGCCGCCTCCGCCGCCTCCTCCTCCTTCTCCGCCCCGGCAATTCCTCCGCCGTCAAACGTGGGCCCAGCCGGTAAATGCGGCCACCTTGATAAAATCTCTTCTTTTTTTTTTCTTCTTTTTTTTGGCCAAAACCCACACACCACAGTCACCCACAACTCACACCAACCCACTCAAACACACAGCACAGCCAAAACCTACACAATCACAACCAAAACACACGAACAAGCAGCCACGGACACAAACACACACCCTCTCACCTCACTCGCACACCACGCACACGAATTTCCTGTTTCCGGCGCAATTTATGGCTTCCTGCGATCTCGCGTTATTTCTGACTGAACGGTCGAACGGCTGAACGCGAACGCGCGATCCACCCGAACACTGAACGACCGAACATGAACGCACAACCTGATCGTGAACGAACCGAACGTCCGAACATGAATGCGCAACCTGCCCTAATGACTGAACACGAACATGCGAACCGCATGCTACCGAACCGAATGGGCGAACACAAATGCGCGATACGGCCGAACGGCCAAACACGAACACACGAACCGAACGCGGCCGAACCGAATGGCCGAACATGAACCGTGATCTGTTCGTCCATGCCTACTGCACAGGGGTCCTCAGACTTGGGTAATGGGCCGTTAATTTCTAATCACTATGCGTTACTGTCAAATTCTTTTTCGGACTTACCAAAAAATCAGAATAATATGTTGGGCGAGGATGAATGTGGGGACATTGGGAAGGTAGATACATCTGTAATTTTTGATCAAAGTAGTAAGAGGGGTCCTCCCCAGATACAATTGGTGGCTGATTTGGCAGTTTTGACAACTCACACTTTAAAATTTATTTTGACCCAAATCAGGGAGCTGAGTATGCAGTTTGATTCGCAGAAGATAGCAGTAAAGGGTCAGGGTGAGTTGCAATCTGCTGTCTCTCGAAAGTCCCCAACAAGGACGGAAGATCAGGCACCCGGTCTGGAATTGCCTACTTCCCATAAACCCCCAATAAGTGCAGCGGTATATGCTTCTGACGTGGAGGAGCTTAAGGAATCCAAAATTGCAGTACAATGTGGGGATATGAAAATGGAGAAACACTTAAAATTGGTTTATCTCCCAAATAGTGTAATATTTGCAATTTTGCTGCTCTTGTCTGGTTGACTACCTTTCTGGAATACCGCACATGATGTGGCAGAGCATTTACGAGTGATATTGGGGATAAAAATAACTAGTAGGTATATAGTGTCTATTGATCATGTATACAATGTAAAACAACATTGGATACAAAAGGTGACATTTTGCACCCCAGAATTGGTAATGCAAGTACTAGCCCAGGAACTTAAGCTTAAGGGGAAAAACATCCATGTCTCAAGAGTTTTATTGACAGATGATGGAAATAAGCTTGTAAATCATTTGGAACCTGACATATTGGCTCCTTGTCAGCAGGTTGGGGGGGGGACAATTAATAGCATCTAGACCCATTTAATGTCAAATTAATAGGAATTCTATTGCCTATGGTAAGGCTGATCAGCTGGTGACTTTAGCTGAGACCTCCCAGGTGATTAGCCTTGATGTAATGGAAGTACAGGATAACAGTGGGACACCCAGTGTAAGACAGCCATCACTGTACCCCCCGAAGCAGGCTGCTACTTCTCAGAAATATCTTGAGTCAGAGATTCTGATAAATCGGTTAGACTCTATATCTAAGCAGCTTCAAAAATCAAGGAGTGCTGAGAGGTATTGCCAAGTTCCAAGGGAGGGTTCCAATAGAAGGATACAGTCAGGACATGTCACCCCCTCTTTGGTGGGTTTACCTTCTGCTGCCTCTACTCCCATGAAACAAAATGAGACCGATGGACAAATGGGAATTTCTAAAATTAAGGGTAATGCTGAGGAATTTGGGTTAGGCCTTCACAAGGCCTCACCAGTATCACTGGCTAAACCAACAATTTTTTCTATTGGGGAGAAGCAAACATCTGTTTCTGACAGGCAGGGTTCCTCAGTGCAAATAAAAGAGGGGCCTTGTTTGATTGATATTAATAAATTTGCTGGGGAGGTGCAAGGCCAGGATAGAAGCTCGAAGCTTCTGGAGTGTTCTCCTTTTTGGATCGGGAAAAAGCAAAATGGAATAAATTTAAATTCTCTGGGGATCCAATTAGGGGAGAAACCCCTGATGTGATGTACAAGCAAATTACAGGGGCTCTGGATAGTCCCCAAAGGCCTGACCCAGCTTTACGGAATGGATTGGGAGAGGGGGTGGAAGTCCAGGATGGCTGACTACTAATCCCCAACCCCAAGCAGTTATCAGAATTTTCCCAGGGATTATATCTTACAAATGGTAAAGTGCTGAGGGTTTTATCTTGGAACGTAGCGGGTTGGCAAATGAAAAAGGTAGTTCCTGAATTTAAGCTTTTTTTGGGAAAATTTTGATTTAATTTGCCTTCAGGAAACTTGGGTGGGTAAAAGTGAATTGGTGGAACTTGAGGGTTTCTCTCAATGTGTTCTTCCAGCTATATCCTCAGAGGGGAAAAAAGGAAGAGCTGTAGGGGGTTTGTTTATTTTCCTATGTAGTAATTTTGGACTTGATTTGCAGATATTACATTCTACATCTTGCTTAGTTCAGTCAGGCAGAATAATTCTGCCTCAGTTGCCTCCCTTACATATTTATAATATCTATGCCCCTCCGGGAAAGAAGGGTGATCAAGTTTGGCAATGTTTTGTGGATGTTTTTCAAGAGCATTCAGAGAAATTCCTAGAAGGTCACAGATTAATTCTTGGTGATATAAATGCCAGGATTGGCCAAAATGTGGAGCAAATCCATGCAGTTCTTAAGAACCACCCTATGTTTGATGAAGGACAGGATACGGATGGGGCAAGAGCCTCGTGGGATGTGGTTATAAATAGTAGGGGCAAATTGCTGTACAGATTTATTCAGGACCACTCTTTATGCATACTAAATGGCAATACTTTAGGGGATTCAGAGGGGACTTTCACTTTCGTAAATGCTAGAGGGGCCAGTGTGATCGATTTGGGCAGCATAGTGTCTCCCTCCCTGTTAAGCTATGTTAGCCGATTTGAAATTGGTGACAGAATGGAAAGTGATCACTTCCCCCTTATTATGTCTGTTGAATTAACTCTGTCCCAGTCAAGGAGTTCTTTTCCATCTCTCCTTGGTGAAAGGGACTTGTGTAGACTTTATTGGTCCCAAAAACTGGAGGAGCATATAGTCTCTCTTATGGCCTCATATGAAGCAAATACCCTTAAGTTGAAATTAGAAACCTCAAATGAGCTTGATACTGCCTTTGACGCCCTGGACGAACTTATAAAGTTATTGTTTCCACATCTAATAAGGACACCCTCAAATAGACAAATGAATATATCCAGTCTGGGTTGGTGGGATCAGGAATGTATCCAGGTCAAGTTAATACTTAGGAGAGCTGCTAAGATCTTGAAGATAAATAGTGAGGAGGAGGGGGTGAAGGCATATTTGTCTCTTAGGAAACAATATAAAGCTCTTATTATAAAGAAAAGGCGTCTCTTTGCAGAGGGGTTTTGGAAGAAATTATTAATTGCCTTGGATCTAAATAACACTAGAGATTTTTGGAGACTGATTAATGGCTCCTTAAAGACCGCCAGGGAACCAAATATTTGTCATTCAGAATGGGAACAGCACTTCTTTGACATTTTCAATTCTAGTTCATCAAATGAGGTTTGTTTAGATAGAGACATATTAGTTCATGTGCCCTATTGGGAGAGAGTTACAGCTTTGGAGGAGGCTATTCTGCATTTAAGATATGGTAAGGCCCCAGGAGCAGATTTTCTTCCCGCTCATCTTTTTAAGCAGAATATGCATTGGTGGTGTCCTGCGCTGGCAAATTTGTTTTCGCTGATCAATGATGTGGGACGGGTTCCAGAATCTTGGAGGGCAAGTATAATAGTCCCTATCTATAAAAAAAGGTAGCAGAAGTGATCAAAAAAATTACAGACCGATCAGTCTGCTGCCAATAATTTCAAAAATTTATTCTAGGCTCCTCTTGACTCGCCTAGTTTTATGGGTTAGGGACAACAATCTGCTGGCAGAAGAACAAGCAGGGTTTCAAGAGGGAAGGAGTACAATAGATCATTGCTTCACTCTGAACCATCTGTCGCATCAATGTAAGGCTAAGGGGTTAAAGTTATATGTAGCCTTTGTGGATTTCTCTTCCGCTTTCGATCTAGTTGACCGGAATATGTTATGGGACAAACTGGATGAATTAGGTATTGATGACTGTTTATTGCATTTAATAATATAATTGTATTCTGGTACGAGTCTCCAAATCAGAATAAACAGGAATGGTGTTCTATCAAACAAAGTCAGTACATCTAGAAGGGTAAGGCAGGGGCTTATTTAATCTTTATGTAAATCAGCTCATTATAAATATGAGAGATAATGGTGATTACCTTGCCCCTAAGATTGGGGACTAGCAATTGTCAGTCATGATGTATGCAGACGACATGCTCCTATTATCTACAGCGAAATTGGGTTTACAAAGACTATTGGTAAAGTTCGGAACTGAATGTCAGAAACAAGGGTTATTGGTGAACTACAGTAAGACAAAGATGATGGTTTTTGCCCAGAAGTTTAAGCCAGTACCCTGGTTTATAAATGGTCACCGTTTAGAACAGGTCCGTTCTTTCAAGTATTTAGGAATAGTATTCTCCTATAATAATTCCTGGAGCTCCCATATTTGTTCTGTAAAGACTGAAGCTTTGGCTAGCTCTGTAGCCATTCACAAATTCTACTTTTCAAAGGGAGGGAGGTTGTTTGAATCTGCTAGTAAGGTTTTTGAGAAAAAGGTGCTCTCAAAGATAGTTTATGGAGCCCAGGTTTGGGGTTATTCCTCAATAATAGTTTCCCAGTTGGAGCCTATTCAAACGAAATTTTTGAAATCAATTCTGGGTATTCCCATGGGGTCTCCATCTGCTCTGGTTAAGCTGGAAACGGGGTCACCCTCAGTCGGGATGTTGATATTGAAATATTTATTAAGTTATGTATTGAAATTGCTATTGAATCCTGTTGGATCCATTGCCAAGCATTGTTTAATTGCTGGAGGAATATCAAATTCTTATCCCTGGTTGAAGTATGGGATAAGTCAGCTAAATTGTTTGGGTTTGCCCCTTTCTTTCCTGGTGAAATTTCCATTAAAAACAAGTTTGAAACTGCTAAAAGAACGACTATTGGATATAGTCATGCAGGTCAAACTCGAATTTCCCCTTTCCATGGGTTGTTGCTTCCTCCCAAGTTTGGGTGTGCATATTTAAGGGACATTTTTGACTACCATTTGAGAAGAGCATTTGTTAATCTGCGTTTTCAGACTTTTGTTTCTGCAGTTACCCAGGGTAGGTATCTGGGCTGCCCATATGACCTGAGAAAATGTCCTTGTAGGGAATATGAAATTGAACATCTGGTTCATTATTTATTTGTCTGTCCTCTATTTGAGACTGCAAGAAAGGACAGGTGCTCTAGGATCCATCTTCCTCAGTCAGCTACCATGTCTGATTTGGTATATTATTGCTTATCTGATAAAACCCAATTAGTTACCAGGGAACTGGCACTGTTTGCTTTGAGGGCAAGTATAATAAGTAAAAGGTTAATGGACTCCTAGATAACTTGGAAATAGAGGAAGTAAAGATCCCTCCGGAAGGCTGAAGACATGGTTTAAGTTTTATAAGATTTTCTGTTATTTATTGAAAATTGGATTTTTAAGTTGATTTTATAAATAATTTGTATTTAGATTTGTATTGAAATATATAACTTTGTATTTATAATTTTGTAATTTATAGATTGGCATGGGATTGAAATCTTGCTGGGTTCAAGGTTCCTAGGTGTAAGATGTAAATTTAATTGATGTATAAAATGTTTTTGTATGTTATGTCATGTATTAGTTAAACTTGTCATGGCAATAGCCAATCAATCAATCAATCAATCAAATATCCTCATGCTATGCTGTGACCATCCCAAAATCTCTACCTCACTTGTTACTGGGAAGTCAGAAGCATCTGTTTAGGAAAGAGCCAATAGAGATTTTCTTATGACCTCTGTCACAGTGCTGCAGGATGCGATTGTGATGATAATTGGAAAGCCTGGATGTGTAAACTATGTCTCCTGATTGCTGGGATGCTATCCCCAAAGTCCCAGTTATGTCCCTTCTATGCCCACCTGAGGGCCACCCCCTATGCCCGCCTCGAAGCCACTACTCATTGGTCCTGTAAAGCTAGAAGCATGAAGTAATTGGCCAGTGAATGTGTCTGTCAGTCTTTTGGGTTGCTCCACATCCTTCCTCCTACAACCCCTCTCCCCCTGCCATGCCAGGTGCCTGCCTCTGATTTTCACTGAATGTGCTGCTTTTTATCTGAATAATGGTCTTTAAAGGGACAACTTCAATTGCTTATAAAAGGTCCCTTTATCAAATTGTCCTGGAGTTTGTCACAGATGACAGGGAAGGTATGTGATAAATGTCTACCAAATATCTTGTAAACAGGATGGAATATAAAAATGTTACAGCTGGAAAAGTAGTTTCAAGTTAATGTCTTATACCATCAGGACCCTCCATCCAATCTTTCTGAAAATTGGAAAGTGTATTAAGGTTGTGAAGGGACATGATATTTACAGGTTGTATGCAAAATGGAAGAAAAATAAAGACGGTGTAGCCATGAATGTGTATGGTGTTTTTCTTAAAATCATAATATTCAATTGCTTCTAAAATCTGATTTCTTTACTGAATCATTTCAAAAAGTGGTGCACCTAATGCCCTCCATTGGGGCTACAAGTACCATAAGATACATCACAATTGAATCAGAACCAAAAAAGTTATATCTGGAAATATGTTTTTCAATTTTCTCACTTTATTTAAAAAACAAAATGTCATTTTTGTTTCTATTTTCATTAATATATTTTTGGGTACTTCAACAATAATAATTAAAATGAAATTTTTCATTATAGTTATTGTAATAATGAAAATGACATTCACACCCTTTCTGGGCTGGCCTGGTATGGTATGGTTTGGCCTGTTCTGTCCATAGGGCCAGTGCTGGGGAATGGGGGTTATGTTTTCCAGCATGCCATGCTTAAAATAATAATAATAATAATAATTGGTTTCCACATTGCTTCTGCCTGATGCTTGGGTGGCATCATGAGGCAGAGGAATCTTTCTGCCTTGCTCCACTTTCTCTTGCCTGGGCTGTTCAAGTTACCAGAATCAGACCACACCAATGCCATGCCTTTTTTCAAAATACTTGGGTGCCCCGGGTGTGTTTGTGTGAATGGCCCTTTTCCATGGGGGGGGATGGGTGTGCACCGGCAGTTGGTGGAGGTGTGTGTGCAGCCATTCTCAACGCACCTCCAGCTATCTCCACTGACAGAACAACTGGCATTGAGAGTGTGCATGCACTCCCACCCATTGCCAGTGGCATTCCTATGGATGCCCTCCCCACCGCACACCCATCTGCCATGGCACTTTTTGAGTGCCTCCCCCCACCCACCCACATTTTAAAGGGAAAAGGACCAATGTCTGGTCCATGGGGAAAGGACAAATGTCTAGTTTCCTTCTTGTGGGTGTTATAATTTTGTCTGTTGGGCTGGCTGGCTTTTGGTTAGATTTCTGCATGCAGTTGCACACTGTTTTGTGGGGTTGTGTGTTTCTTCTTTCTTACTAAGACTGGTGTATGGCACAGTGCAGAACAAATTATAAAGTGTAACTGACTGTTACTTCTACTGTTCTGCCTGCTGCTTGGCACCATGAGGCCAGAGGGATCGATCTGTCTGGCTCCACTTCCCCTTGCCTGGGCTGTTGATGGTACCTGTGCCACAGTACCAATGGCATGCCTTTTTAAAAAAAATAAGAGGGTGCTCTGGGGTGGGTGGGTGTCAATGTCTGGCTTTTTGTAGGATTTCTCCACACAGTTGCACTGTTTTGTGGACTTGTTGTATTCTTCTTGAGCAAATAGCCCACTCTTGCTAGTCTGCTTTTCTGTGCACAGCTTGGTTTGCATAATGATTTTAAAGTGGGTGCACCCACTGTGAATGGTGAGCCATGCTGTGGGTACACTACTGTTGGCTTTTTTAAAATTTCTGCATGCAGTAGCACTTTTGTGGGGTTGTCTTCTTGAGTGATTGTTTAAAAAATAATTATTCCTACCTATATATATCTAATTACTATATTTATATCTATATTTAACTATATCCTATATATTATTTCTAGAACAAAAAAGTTACAGTTTAAAAAAACATTAAAGGTAGAACCATTTCCAAAACAAAAAAACTTTCATTTTCAAAACCATTTCACATAATATATTTTCCCTAACTTAGGGTGAAAAGAAACATGATGCTAACCAACTTTTAACCACCCTTGGTGGTCATTTATGCATTTTTCAGGGCTGCATAGGGCACCAATACAGCCCTGCAACATGCATAAATAACCACCAAGGATGGTTAAAGGGTGGTTAGTGTCATGTCTGTTTTCACCCTTAAACTAAAAAAACAAACCATGAAAATTAATTACAATTATATTGAAAAATTAAACGCCAAAAAGCATGGAAATTATTTACAGGGGGGATCCGCGCATGCGCCAGCGCTAGTAGTTGGGAACCGCCAACGCTCCGCTCCCCCAGCTCCTAAATCAAGCCACCTGCCACTAAAAATTAAAATTAAAATTAAAATTTAAAACCCATCTGCAAAAAGAAAATAATGGGGAGAAGCAAGGTAAAGCAAAAACTGTCACAGGAGAATGCGCTGGAGCGCTTCTGCCAGCAGAGAGTCTCAGAGCATCCCAGAGAAGCAGGGAAAGAATCAAACGGGACAAACATGGTGCCTGAAGAACACAAAACTGACCGGGAAACTGACAGGGAGCTGGCCTCAACAGAATCAGCTGAAGAAGTAGAGTCAGAAAAATCCCTACACAGGCTGCTTGTGCAAACAAGAAAGGAAATCAAAGCAGATATGAGAAAGATCAAATCCTCAGTTGATGAGGGTAATCAGAAGCTGGAAGGGCTGGCAAGGAGAATTGAAGTGGCTGAAGACAGAGTCTCATCCCTGGAAGATCAATCTTTGACAACAGCACAGCAAGACAACAAATTAAAAGGTGAGACTGCATATCTCCTTAAAAACGTGAGGACTCACAAAGGGGTAACCTTCGCATTAATGGAGTCAGAGTGATTTCAGACATTGGGTGATTTCAGACGTTATGGGTGGCCGGTTCACCACAGTGGATTCCCGGTGGGGGTGAACTAAACAACCACCCCCCGGGGTTAATAAAAGCCCCGAACAGACATGACGGGACCAGGACCATGGCCGGGAATCGGGCCGACAGATCACGGACCGGGGCAGCGCAACAGATGTGACGCCGATCACCAAACGTGGTCAAAACACCCAGAACCGACCGGGCAGGGGCAGGACATGGCTGCCTGAGGGCAAACGAAGCCAAAACGCACAAAAGGGAACACCCACACAAGGGAAACAGGAAGGGAGGGGGAGAAGAGTCACACAGGTACCACACACACCAGGCACATAGCCAGCAGAGGCACAGCGGAACACGCACACGCACACGCACACGCACACGCACACGCACACGCAAGGGAAAGGAAGGGAAGGGAGGCACGGGTGACTGGACAACACACAAAGCACAACGGGAGCAAGGGGGGAGGGACCGAGACAGGGAGAAGGGGGGGAACCTGCAATGTGCTAGACCAGGTGGAAACCCCCCCAGCAGAACTGTCCACACGGGCACCCCCACAGCAACACAGGCAGTCCTGGAATGGGGGTGCCCAGGAGCTCAGGTTCAAGGCACAGCAGGGGCCTGCAATGCACAGGGAGCCGCCTGGGAAGGATCCAGGAGGCACTCGGAGACCCCTCCACCGCTGAGGGGTAGGTGTTGGACAGGCAGGACAGCCAGTGAAGTGCTGCAGGTCCAAGGATGCACACACACCACAGAGGAGGCAGCGAGGGCCAGTCCAGAGGCCCCGGAACCCCCAGGTCACACAAGCACACAGGAGAGGGGCGTGCGGGCAGCAGGTGGCAGCGCTGGTGGGTGGGGACAGGTAGCTAGACACAGCCAGGTTGGTGAGGCCATGCAGAGCGCTGCACCCAGGCACCAGGGAGGGCAACACCAGAGGGGAACCCCGGTTATGCAGGCTGACCAGAGGGTGGGGCCCGGAGGGGGTCTGGGGCCACAGGCAGGGGCAGCAACACCCCGAGAAGCAGGGGGCAACTTGGCAAGGCAGGCACATCAGGGAGGGTGCAGCCAGCAGAGATGGGCCCCCTCAGAAAGGGGCGGGAGTCCACATGGGGACAAGACACCGGGGGGCCAGGAGGAACACTGGGACTCACAGGCCACTGCTGGGGCCACCGCGGGCCCTGTGGATGGGTGCCCCACTTAGTGAACCAGGTGGGGCCAATGGATCAAGCCCCGGCGGTACCCCAACATGGACATGTGGTGGGCTATCAGGTAGTAGACCTCGAAGGGGTCCTGCAGGGAGAGCCCCAACTGCACATCCGTCCGGGACCACACCCCCATCAGGGATGACAGCTCCACCGCGGAAGGCTCTGCCACACAGCAGGCAGCAGAAGGGGGCCAAGGAAGCTGTCCCAGCTCCAGCAGCCGGTGGTACACCACCCCACGGGTGGTACCCACCTACCCCGAGAACACAGGCAAAGTAGGACACGGCCAGGGCAGGGCCCCCCTCAGCAAGGCACAGCGTGAAGGCATCCAGGCCGCACTCACTCAGAGCAGACATGGTCTCAGCTCCGGACCAGGGCACATGAGTACACTGCTTGTCCGGGAGGCGCCCATTGGGGAAGCGAATGAGGCCCAGGGTGTTCGCATGCAGCCAGCAATCACAAGCGCTCACCTCATAGCCGAAGTAGCGAAGTCCAGAGCTCAAGCTCGCAAAGGCACCCGCATGGCTGGCAGGGCTTCCCAGGAGCAGCTGCACGGCTGGGGTATGCCACAGGTCGCACAGAG
>QEPC01013351.1:548241-577736 GCA_003113815.1 Sphenodon punctatus | reverse complement strand
CCTCCAGCCAGCCCGTGCCCCCGGCACAACCAATGTGGGAGCACAGGGTATGGGTACTGCGTCAGAGGGAGTAGCAGGTGCAGGACATAGTCTGGACCACCACCGAGCAGGGGGAATGGATGATTGCAGCCATCGACCACATGGAGGCAGCCACAGACAGGGCCCTGCAGCAGGTGGAGGCCAGGGACCAGAGGCTTCATTCAGAGGTGCACCTTGAATGGAGGCAGGAGTGCTGGGAGCACTGCAGTCAGGTGGAGGAGTTTGGGAGGCTGGAACAGGTCATTGACCAGATGGTGACAGAGCACTCATTAAAGATGGACAGTTACCATGACATTGGCACATCGCTGCTGCTGCACACTGGGACCATGAGTGCTTACATGATGGCCGTTGCCCCGCCAGGCACCCTGCTGGCCCCAATGTCGATGCTGGGAACCACGGTGCCCCCCCACCCCCTCCACCGCCGCAGGCACTGGCACGCTTGCAGGGTCCATGAATCCACATCCCGGTCCCTTCAGGCCTCTGGAGGCAGCAGCCATCCGGGGGGCCCCTCTGGCACCGGGGCCACCCACCCTCCCAACACCACCTGCCCCTCAGGACACCGAGGTCTCCCAGGACACAATCGGGGAAATGGATAGCGGGGGTGAGGGGAGCTCGCAGACTCCATGGCACCCACTGGGTGGCCAAGGGGAAGGCCAAGCAGATCCCAGGGAGAGGGGAAGGGGAGGGGGAATGGGGGACATGGTGCTGGGAGGCGGGTGGTGGTGGTTGTGGGGAAGAATGTACAGTAAACACCAATAAAGGCACGGGCACAGCAACAGCAGCCACTACTGCATGTCATAGGGGGTGGGCTAAATCCACTGACCATGGCCAGGTTACTGGTGGCGATTTGGGGGCATGGGGGAGTTCTCAGGCTGCAGCATCCTGAGCTATTTGCCTCACCAGGGTGACTCGGATGCGCTTGGCATATCGGTACTCCCTCAGGTTAGCAGTGTTAATGTAGAGTGGCATGGGGCTGGGTGCATGCCAGGGCATGGGGAACTCGAGGGTGGACCCATTGGTCTCACACACATTGCGCTGCACACAGTAGGCTACGATCGCCAGGGCCGAGGTCTCCACCGTGTAGTCCAGCCGGTCTCCAAGGCACCTCCAGTGCTGCTTGAGGGCCCCGAAGGCCCTCTCGACAATGATCCTGCTTGCACACAGGCAGGTATTGCAGAGCACCTCCACAGGGTTCCTGGCAACCGGGTATGCCTTCATTAGCCACCAGGTGAGGGGATAGGTGGGTCCCCCAGGATGCAGGGGGGCATCAGCACACCATCGATCTGGGACATCCCCATGTTCAGGAAGTCCCCTTGGTACATCCAGGCATAGAGGGGTGAGATGGTCAGGTTTCTGGCATCATGGCTGCATCCGGAGTGGCCGGAGTAGATGTCAATGAACCAGCTCGGTGGTCCAAGACCGCCTGCAGCTGCAGGGAGTGGTACCCGTGTTGGTTGACATATTCTGAGGCCTCCCCATCAGATGGGAGGAAGATCTCTATGTGGGTGCTGTCCATGGTGCCCAGGCAGTTGGGTAAGCCTCCAGTCACAAAGTCAGCCATCACAGCCTCCTGGTCCACAAGCTGGATCACGTGGTCCAGCATCACCTACTGGGCCTTGAACCAGGCCAGGGAGCACCTGCATCCGTGGTCGGTATGCTGAGCTGTAGCAGCACTCCTGTCCATGCACACCCGAAGCTGGGCAGCCAGGTGCACCTCCTCCGTCTGGATGCGCGTGAGGTCCATGTGCGACCAGAGCCACTCAGCGCATATGGCTAGGTGCATCCCAAAGGCGTCCATTCATCCCACATCCATTTTGGTGGGTGCCCCTGGTGCTATCTCACTTCCACCTTTATAGCCTGGTCCCAACCCCACCCCACCACCCGCTTTCTGCAGTCGGGAACCTGTGCAGGGAGCCCCGGTGCACATGTGTCTTCCCCCCTTGGCTGGCCACCCTGGAGGTAGCCGGTCGGCCACGGCGCGGCAGTAGGAAGTGTCCTCAGGAGCGCACCTACATTCTGAGCATTGAGGCTCATGCACGGGCCTGCTTGCACCCGGGCGTGTGGTCCGCAACTGCATGACTGTTGTCATTACCTCCCTACTATCTTATTTTGCTGCCTGTTGTCCTCCCCACCCTGATAGCTGTGTTGGCTGTATGTTCTGTGTGCTTGGTTCCAGCAGCTGTGCTGGGGATACAACACCTCACTTGTTAGCTGTGCCATGTTGCGGACTGTGGCCTTATTGCGTGACCTTGGAGCTCCCCCACTTCCCTTCCCATCCCACCTGGGACAGGAGGCCCTGCGTTCACTGCAGTTCATACCCTCAGCTTGCTGGGCCATCACCGGCAAAGCTTCCCCTGGGCTCCTAGGCCCCCCATGACTGGTGCCCCCCATAGCTGAACCTTTTGTGAGACCATGGCCCTGTGTGACCTGCAACATTTCCCAGCCATGCAAGTTCTCCTGAACTGCCTGGACACCCTCTCTGGTGCCTACTCGAGTCTGAGCTCCAGCCTGCGCTACTTTGGCTATGAGGTGGAGGCCCGAAAGTGCTGGCTGCATGCTGAGGCACTGGGCCTCCATCCCTTTCCCAATGGGTGCATCCCAGAGATGAGGTGCTCACGTGTGGGGTGGTCTGCAGCGGATACCATGTCTGCCCTCTCTGTGTGCAGCCTGGCTGCCTACACGGGCTGTCTGACAGAGGGGGGGGGCTGCCCTGGCTGTTTCCTTATTTGGCTGCATTCATGGGGTCCGTGGCTACCAGAGGTCACGTGGGGTAGTTTATCACAACCTGTTGGAGCTCAGGCACCTTGTGTGGCCCCCAGCTGCCAACTATGGCTTGTCAGAGTCCACTGGAGCGGAGCTGGTGGCACTGGCTGATGTGTGGTCCCGCACTGATGTCCAGATGAGGCTCGCCATGTAGGATGCGTTTGAGACATACTACCTTGTCGCCCACCACATGTCTGCACTGGGCTACCATCGAGGCATGCTTCAGTGGCCCTACTACATGCACCTGGTGGGCCACCCCACCCCGGGCCGCTTTGTGAACCCCTGTAACTGGCTGTGAGGCCCCCAGTGTTTTCAGAGCCCTGGATGCTAGCTGCGCAGTGTGCTTCTGCCCCTGCCCTGCTGCCTTGGGGGGAGGAGAGCTTACAGAGCTCCATGGGCTCCAGCGGGTGCTCACGGGGACGGCCAAGGGAGGACAACAGCACCCGGGGAGCCAGGAGCCGGCATGGAAAGAAGGACACAGCCATGGGAGGGGCAAGCCACAGAGGGGACCACCAGTTGGAGCAATGGACCGGGGGGGGGGATGGAGGAGACCCAGAGACACAAGCAGGGGCAGTGGAACCCATGGGACCAGCTGAACACCATCAAGCCCTGTACAGCATGGAGGGGGAGGGCAGTGACCCAAGGCAGCAGGGCAGGGGCAGAAGCACACTGCGCAGCTGGCATCCAGGGCTCTGAAAACACCGGGGGCCTCACAGCCATGTAGGATGCGTTTGAGACATACTACCTTGTTGCCCACCACATGTCTGCACTGGGCTACCATCGAGGCATGCTTCAGTGGCCCTACTACATGCACCTGGTGGGCCACCCCACCCCGGGCCCCTTCGTGAACCCCTGTAACTGGCTGTGAGGCCCCCGGTGTTTTCAGAGCCCTGGATGCCAGCTGCGCGGTGTGCTTCTGCCCCTGCCCTGCTGCCTTGGGTCACTGCCCTCCCCCTCCATGCTGTACAGGGCTTGATGCTGTTCAGGCTGGTCCCATGGGTTCCACTGCCCCTGCTTGTGTCTCTGGGTCTCCTCCATGCCCCCCCCCGGTCCATTGCTCCAACTGGTGGTCACCTCTGTGGCTTGCCCCTCCCATGGCTGTGTCCTTCTTTCCATGCCGGCTCCTGGCTCCCCGGGTGCTGTTGTCCTCCCTTGTCCAGCCAGCCTCTCACCTGTGCCCATGCCCTGTTCAGCGCTTCGACTCTGGGTCACCTCCATCCTGGTCAGTGCACCATCGCTGACATGGGGGGTCCCTGCCTGCCTCCTTGACCATTCCCGGACTGCTCCAGGGCCGTTCCCTTTCTGTGTGCCCTCCCCCTGGGCTTCTTCTGCCTGTGTGGCTATCGGGTGGCCCTTGCTGCCTGTGATGTTGGTGGATTTCTGGTTGCCATTCCCCATGTCCTTCTGTGTCCTGGGCTGGTCCCCTCTGCTTCCCTGGATCTGGACTCCCCCCCCCCCTTTGTCAGTTTTGCAGTGTGTGTTGGCTGTCCCACTGTGTTCCTCCCCACCCATCCTTTCCCATATGGGTGTGTATGTGCCCGGGAGTGTGCTTGTGTTGTGTGTTCCACTGTGAAATCCGTTTCTCTGTGCCTGTGGTGTGTGCTGCCTTGGCTGCTCTCCTCCATCCTCCCCCTGTCTTCCAGTTTTCCTTGTGTGGACATTACCTTTTGGCGCTTTTGGCTTTGTTTGCCATCAGCCAGTCATGTCTGCCTCCCATCCCTCCCCAGTGTCTTCTGGGTGTTCTGACCATGGACCAGAATCAGCATAATGTCTGTTTCACTTCCCCAGGATGTGGTCTGTCCATCCATTTCCCTGCCATGGTCCCACTCCCATCACATCTGTTCGGGGCTTTCCTAGACAATGGTAGGGGGTTGGCCGGCTCGCCACTGCTGGGAATCCACTGTGATAATCTGGGAGCGTGTAACCTCTGAAATCACCAAGAGAGAGCCCACGGAGTACGGTGCCCTAGGCAAAAAGATACTGATCCCCCTCACCCTATTATTGTGAAATTCATAAGCTTCTGACTAAAGGAAGACATTTTTTTAAAAAACACAGATTTTAACAAAAGCTTACCTTCCAGCAAGAGAAAGTAAAAATGTATCCAGACTATGAGGCAGAGACAGTGAAAAAGAGAATGAAATGGAACGAATACTTTAGTACCCTGATTGAAAAGAATCTGATGCCAAGAATAGTTTTTCCAGCACACCTAATGATAATTCTAGGAGGGAGAAAGAATTTCTATGACAACACAGAAGACTTAGAGGCCTTCCTAGGTTCCCTGCCTGCAGGCTCTGATTTTCAAGCTCAAAATGGAGGGCCAGGAAGACAAGAGATGCAATAGGCCTGAAGGGAAGATTGGTTGACTTAAAGCTTTGAACAAAGAAGGATGAAGCCCCAATGAATGAAGATGTTCTCTGGACATCCTGGAAGAGTTCATGCTGGGGGGCATGGAGGCACTGGCTTATGGATGTTAAAGTTATACAGTTGGCAGGTATAAGAGAATGTTTATGTTATGTAGATTTTTTTTAAAAGGGAAAGAGAGCTGGGGGGGCATGTGGGGCACTAGTTAGTGTCTTACAGAAAAGCCAGTTCCGGTTCCCAATCGATTATCTTGGGAGGAATAGAGGATATGGGTGGACAGTTATCTCATAATGGGACTTTGGAAGCTGGGGGGGATATGGGGGAGGGGGGATAATCAAGTATTCACAACAAGAAACAAGTCCTAAAAGAATAAGGTTCAACCTTTTAGAAAAAGTACTCCTGAATTTGGAAAATAACTATGATACACAGCTGTATACTCCCATGGTAATCAGTCTTGGAAGCAGAGGTCAGCTCTTGGAGAAAGGGCAATGGGAAATGGGCTTATGTAATATATTCTAAACACACAAATATGGCTGGAATTAAAACTATCTCTCTAAATGTAAGAGGCCTCAACTCCCCACAAAAAGGAGGAGGGTAAGGAATTTAATAGAGGATTAAGGAGTTGATATATTTTTCTTGCAGGAAACGCACCCGATGAACAGAGATGTCTACAGATTTGCAAATAATACTTCTTGGTAATCTTGGGTAATCTTTTTGCCTCATGCCCAAAGAAAAAGAAGGCAGGAGTTTTAATAGGTTTCAATAAAAAGAAACCCTTAAAACTAAAAAAAATTATGAAAGACAATGAAGGAAGAATTCTTTGTATTTCTGGGAAATTAGGAGATATACAATTGACTCTAGCTAATATTTATGACCCTAACAAAGGGAAAATTGCATTCTTTGAAAAATATCTCCAAAAGATTGCTGAAAATACAGGACTGGGTAATTATCCAAGGAGATTTTAATGCCACTTTATCAGAGTTAGATAACTCCAGGAAAGGAGAACGTAGAGGGATACAGAAAAAGTTGACCCAGTTGATTGACTCCTTTGGCTGGTTGGATGTTTGGAGGTATTTGAATGGGTCAATGAGGGATTACACATTCTACTCCCCCATACACAACAGCTACACCCGAATTGACCATATATTAACAGCAAAGTCTGAGATCAACTGATGCCAAAAATCATTTACCTTCCCATTGGTCCTTTCAGACCACAATGCTGTGATCACTATTTTTCAAGATATAAGGGAAGGAAAAAGGAAAATCAGCAGCTGGCAGCTGAAAAGAAGTATTATTAAAAATGAAAGAAATAGGGCTCAGCTACAGAAAGATCTTTCAGAATAATTTGAACTTAATGTGAATTTAGTTTCCTCGTCTGCAAGTATTTGGGAAATTAATTACACTCCAAGCCAAGATCGTAAAAGACAAAAGGCAACAGGCAAAGGAGAGATATGCAACCCTTCAAAAATTAGAGGCACAAAATAAGTCGGCCCCTTCAAAATTTCTAAGGCAGGAAATAGTTAAAAACAGAGAAATCATCAATGGTATGGAACTGGAAAAAATAAATGGCCAATTGCAGAAAATTAAATTTCACTTCTTTGAATATAACAACAAGGCAGGTAAAACCTTGGCAAGACTAGTAAAAGTGAAGCTAAGGATATCACATATACCAATGATTAAAAATAAGCAGGGTATTAGCTGCAGTGATCCCAAAAAGATCCAGGAAACATTTTTAGAATTCTATAGGGAAATTTATACTTCTAAGAACCCAGACAGACTGAAATATCCGCTTTTATTAATAATATTCCAGAGCCCTAAACTTAATGAGGACCAGAGGGCCTTCTTAAACACTCCTATTATATAACAAGATGTGCAAGAGGCAATAGAATCTGCCAAAAATAATAAGGCTAGTGGGCCTGATGGGTTCCCCAACGAGTTCTATAAAACATTTTCAAGCACACTAATTCCACATCTGATGGCAATATTCAATAATATATTAATAGCTTCAGAAATGCTACAGGAATTTTATAATGCAGTAATTTCTTTAATCCCTAAACTGGGAAGATCAGTCGAGCTATGTGGTAGTTACAGGCCAATCTCTCTGCTGAACGCAGATTTCAAATTATTTGCTAAAATTTTGGCAAATAGGTTGAGAGTGGTAATAGCGGAAGTCATACATAAAAACCAAACGGGATTTATTCCAGACAGGCAGGGAAGGGACAATATTCGTAAGGCAGTTAATATGATCTACGTCCTACACAAACAAAAAATACCGGCTATGATTATATCTGCTGACTCAGAGAAGGCATTTGATTTTGTTGAACTGAAGTGCCTTTTTTCGATTCTAGAAAAGATGGGCTTTAAGGGCAATTTTCTAACCTGGCTAAAGGCAATTTATAAGAAGCCCCAATTGAGTCTGATAATTAATGGCAACCTTACAAAAACCTTTCAGTTAGAACGTGGGACAAGACAGGGATGCTGTCTCTCACCTCTGCTGTTCAATCGAGTTCTAGAAATATTGGCAAACACTATAAGACAAAACGAGAACATTAAAGGAGTTGCGATAGGAGAGCACACACACAAGCTCTCACTTTATGCAGATGACCTCCTACTATACATTACAAAGCTGGAGGACTCTCTCCCGGAACTGCTAAAATAATGGATCAATTTGGGGAAATTTCAGGCTATTCCATCAATAAGGAAAAATAGTTTGCACTAATTTTTGGGCAAGACCACAAACAAGAGTCATGGCTGAAAAACATCTCTCCTTTTCCAGTAAGTGAAAAGGGCTTTAAATACCTTACAGTGACGATAACCAAAACTTTGAGAGACCTTTATGCAGTAAACTTCAATTTGCTGCTAAAAAAACTTAAAGAGGATAAAAAACCCTGGCAGAACTTAATGGTCTCATGGATGGGCAAAGTCAATCTTTACAAGATGATGGTGCTCCCAAAAATTGTATACAAGTTCATGTGTCTCCCAATCCATCTTCTCAACTCTTTTTTTCAGAAACAGTGATTCCCTTATTAAGAGCATAGTGTGGAATGGAAAAAAAACCAAGAATTTGGAAATTGGCATTAATGAGACCAAAGGTCAAAGGGGTGGATAAATTTCCCGGACATGAGGCTATATCACATGGCAGCAGACTTTGGGGCAGTCCTAGAGTTGTACCATGAAAGGAATGATCCTGAATGGGTAGGATTAGAATGGGACAATCTGCAGGTGCAATCATTAAATAACATAGAGTGATTTCAGATGTTACGCGGTCCCGATGCACCACAGTGGATTACCTGTGGTGGTGAACTGATCAACCACCCCCTGTGGTCCAGGAAGGCCCCGAACAGACATGATGGGATTGGGACCACAGCAGGGAATCAGGCCATCAGACCATGGGCCGGGGCACTGCAACAGACATGATGCAGATTCCTGATTATGGTCAAAACACCCAGAAGGCATCAGGAAGGGGCGGGACACAGACATGGCTGACTGAGGGCAAAGGAAGCCAAGAGCGCCTACACGGAATGCCCACAAAGGGAAACAGGAAGGGAGGGGGAAGAGGGAGAAGAGCCGCTGAGGCAGTGCACAAAACAGGCACAGAGACAACGAGGGCACAGTGGAACACACAGCACACGCACACACCCGGGCGCACATACACCCGCAAGGGAAAGGAAGAGAAGGAAGGACACAGTGGGACAGACAACACACATGACACAATGGGCACAGGGCGGAGGGGGGCCTGACCATAGGCAGAGCAGGACACAGGAAACGGCACCCAGAACCCCCACAACAGCAAAGTCCACACGGGCACCCCTAAATCTACACAGGCAGTCCCAGAATGGGGAGATCCCAAAAGTCTTTGCCACAGGCACAGGGGGAGGCCACACGGAACAGTGAGTGACCTGGGAACAGTAGAGGGGCCAGACAGGCACCCCAAGCACCGGCGAGGGTGCCATGGAGGGGATGCAGGAGAGCCGGAGCAGTGCAGGTGGTCCACTGATGCACACACACCCGCGGGCGGATCCAGGGAGGCAATGTCCAGGTGCCCCAGAACCCCGCAGTCACATAGACACCCAAGGGGGGGGGGACCCGGGCACAGGAGGGAGCCATGGCGGATGAGGAAGGTCAGCAGCAGCCAGGTGAACTGGGTGGAGGCACGGAGAGCAGGACTCAGCCACAGGAGAAGGCAGCCAAAGAGGGAAACACTGGATGCAGAGGCGATGGGGGGCGGGGGGCTCGGAGCCACTGGCAGGGTTAGAGAAACCCCAGGAAACAGGAAGCACAGTTGCAAGGCCAAGACATCATGGAGGAAGCAGGCACCGGCCCGCAGCAGCAGGGAGAAGGCAGGAGCTCTCTGCGGGGTCACCAACCAGGGCAGGCACAGGGGGCCTCACAGCCAGCTGCTGGTGGGTCATATGGTCCTGGACCAGATGACCCACCAGGTGCACAAAGTGGGGCCACTAAAGCAGTTCCAATGGTAGTCCAGCACAGATATATGGTGGGCGACCAGGTAGGAAGCCTCGAAGGGATTATGCATGGTGAACCCCAAGTGCACATCGGAATGGGACCACACACCGGACAGCGCTGCCAGCTCCGCCTCGGTGGGCTCGGACAAGCCATAGTCAGCAGCAGGGGGCCATGGAAGGCAACCAAGCTCCAACAGCCGGTGATACACCGCCTCACATGATCGGTGGTACCCATGGGCCCCGTGAACTCAGCCAAAGTAGGACACGGCCAGGGCAGGGCCCCCCTCTTTCAGATAGGCCATGTAGGTGGTCAGGCTGCACACAGACAGAGCAGACATGGTCTCCGACCACCCCCCATGTGAGCACCTCATCTCCAGGACATGCCCATCGGGAAAGGGAATCAGGCCCAGGGTCTCCGCATGCAGCCGGCAATCGCGGGCGCTCACCTCATAGCCAAAGTAGTGCAGCCCCGCGCTCAGTCTCCCATAGGCACCGGACAGGCTGTCTGGGCAGCTCAGGAGCAATTGCACAACTGGGGAATGCCACAGGTCACACAGAGCCATGGCCTCGCAGAAGGTTCAGAGATGGGGGGCCCCACGGGCGCTTGGAGCCGGGAGCCCGGTGGAAGCGCAGCCAGCCATGGTCCAGGAAACAAAGGAGAATAATTGCGAGGACAGAGGGGGCCCACAATCCCTGGAGGGATGGGAGGGGATGCAGGGGGGCCTCAAGTCCGGACGATAAGGCCATCGGCCGCAACATGGCATGGCAAGTGAGCGAGGCGTGGGGTGCGGACCCAGCACAGTTTCTGGAAGAGAGCTCACAGACAGGACAGCTTACACACTAATCAGGGTGGTGAGGACAACAGGCTGGCAACGCTGAGAGGTGGGAGGTTGATGAAAGCAGGAATGCAGCTGCAGCCCACAAGCACCCAGGCACAAGCTCGACCGTGCACCAGGTCCCTTGCAGGGACAGCAGATGCGCTCTATGGACCTCCCTCAGCTCACCGGCACGGCTGCCCTGCAGGAACCTGCCCGGGCAGATGGGAGTGAGACTGCCCATAACTGATTCGGGGAACCTGGGCAGGGCCCCGGGTTACGATTCGGGGTGGAGCTAAACGTGCCCTGGACTATAACTGGGTCAGCTGCCCCCCACCCAGGGCAATGTGCACCATGCAGCTAGGCCAGTCGGGTGCCCGCGGGATGCACCTAGCCCTCTGCGCAGAGTGGTACCACGCGCACAGTGATCTCTTGTGCATCCAGACCTCAGAAGTGCACCTGGGCACCCACCTGCGGGTTACCATTGCCTGGAGTGCTGCTAGGGCCCAGAGATCCCACCACACCTGCAGGCTCTCCCTGGTCTGGCTCAGGGCCCTGTGGGTGTCTGGGGCAGCCCGGCAGGCCCTTCTCCATGGCTGGGATAGGGTCACGTGGCTCCGCGAGGTTGTCGGGCACCTCCAATGGCATAAGGGGACCATGGGGAGCGCAGCCCTGCTCACTATGCCCATTGACCGGTGAGCGTGGGTCACAGAGCGGGCACAGGGGTGGTGGTCCCAGGCGCTGACTCAGTGTGATGAGGCCACCTGGAGTTTGCACTTTCAGATGGACATGTGCACCCTACTGCAACTTGCGGAGCTGTTACTTCCCTGGTTGGAGCGGCAGCACACCCCCATCCACATGGTGCAGCAGGTGGTCATCGGGGTCTGGGCACTCGCAACTCCCGACTCCTGCTGAACAGCACCCAGATAGAGAACCTCCGCCCCTCCGCTGGGGAGGCCGTGGAATATGTGACTAGGCATGGATACCACTCCCTGCAGCTGCAGGGTGTGGTGGACCACCGGGGCGTTTCATCGACATCTTTGACGGGCAACTCTGGGCGCAGTCATGATGACTGGATCATGACCATCTCCCCCTTATATGCCCAGATGTACCATGGGCACTTCGCAGACATGGGCATGACCCGGATCAAGGGGGTGCTGATGCCCCCCTGAATACTGGGGGACCTGGCCTGTCCCCTCAACCGGTGGCTGATGAAGGCATATCCGGTCGCCTGAAACCCTGTGGAGGCTCTCTACAATACCCGCCTGTGTGCAAGCAGGACCATGGTCGAGAGGGTCTTTGGGGCCCCCAAGCAGCACTGGAGGAGCCTCGTGGGCTGGTTTGACTACATGGTCGAGACCTCTGCCCTGGTGATTGGGGCCTGCTGTGTGCTGCACAACGTGTGTGAGACCGATGGGGCTGCCCTCAACTACCACGTGCCCCGGCACCTTCCCAGCCCTGTGCCCCTGTATGTGAATGCAGAAAACCCGTGGGAGTACCGATACGCCAAGCGCATCCATGCTGCCCTGGCCAGGCAGATCAGCTGGGAGGCCAAGGCGTGAGGCATGCCCCCCCTTCTCCACGACCCCAGGGCACCCGCCAGCGCCCAGGGCATGCCCCTGTATGGCCACCCACCCGCTCACATCTCCGGGCCCATGAACTAACCCAGGGAGGCAAATGTTGTACTCAAACCTTTATTTCAAAAACACAGTTACATGTGTCCCCACCACCACCAGCACCCACACCAACACCAACCACCTCCCTGTGCCGTGCTACCCCCCCTCAGACCTTTCTCCCCCTCCCCCTGTCTCCCTTTCCCCCCCCTGTCCACCCCGTCTCCAGGGCCTCCCCCTCGGCTGCCATGTGGTCACCATGGAACTCTAGGAGCTCCCCTCCCCCCTGCTGTCTGTGTCCCCAACTGTGCCCTGGGAGGCCTCGGTGTCCTGAGGGGCAGGTGGTGGTGGTAGGGTGGGCGGGCCCAGGGCCAGCTGGGCCCCCCTGGTCGGCTGCTCCCTCCAGAGGTCTACAGGGACTGGGAGGCATATGCGCGGCCTGATCAGGCGGGCTGGCGGCTGGGGCTGTGACTGCAGCAGTGGGAGCACCCAGGGGCCTGGCATCGGGGCCTGGGTGGGCAGGGTGCCCGGTGGGGTGGCTGCCATCACGTATGCACTCATGGTGCCAGCGTGCAGGAGCAGGTAGGTTCTGATGTCATGAGAGCAGTCCATCTTTGCTGAATTCTCCCGCACCATTCTGTCGATGGCCTGCTCCAGCCGTCCAAACGCCTCTACCTGCCTGCTGTGCTCCCGGCGCTCCCACCTCCACTCCAGATGCACTTCCATCTGGAGCCTCCGGTCCCTCACCTCAGCCTGTTGCAGGGAGCATTCCATGGCCACCTCCATCCGGTCGATGGCCACAATCATCCATTCATCCTGCTCGGTGGTCGAGCAGACAATGTCTTCCACCTGCCCCCCCCCTCTGGCACCATACTTGTGCCCAATGTTCTCTCATATGTTGCACCAGGGGCACGGACCTGGCTTGCTGGGGCCCCTCGGGTTGCCCTCTTCGGTACACAATAGGTGCTGGTTAGGTGCCCCGGACGGCCGCCCACCCCGGCCGCCCCTGTCCCGTGGCATGGCTGGGGGGGTCCAAGGTCCCATCCCACCTTGGATTGGAGACCGGTGCCCTTCCCCCCACTTGGTGGTGTGCCTTACCGGGGACCGCTGGCTGCTCCCGGGGCTGCTCTCCAGCATCCTTGTCACCCGTCTGTCTCCGGGGCGGGGGCGTGCTGTGTCCTGTGGGGATATGGGAGGGTTTGGGTTGGGGTGGGCTGCCCATGTCCCCCAGTGACTCCAGGGCCCCCTTCCCATATTCTGGGGGGCTGGGAGGACTGGGAGGGTGCCCAGTGTGTTCCCCTCCCATCCTTGACCCTTCCTCCCTTAGTCTGGCCCCCCTCCCACCCATGTGCTTACCCTCAATGTCCATCTCAGAGCCGTCCAAGGCTGGTCCCTCGATGTTGCTGGGGTCCCCCTGTGTCCACTGGCTGAGGGTAACAAGTGTGCCAGCCTCGGAGTCTCCCGGTCCAGACAGGGGGTGGGGGCTGCTGGGGATGGGGCTTGTGGAGGGTCTGCAGGTCCCCGAGGTCCCTGGGCATTCCTCCGGGGGGGCGTGGGCCCTGGAGCCAGTGTCCTCCCTGGGGGCTGCCGGCGGAGGGGGTCCCTCAGCCCGTTCCCTGCCCTGGACCATGGCGCTCCCCATGAGGCATGGGGCGATGATGGAGCCTTTCATATGTAGTATGCGGTCCAGGGTGTTGAAGTAGGGGGCAGTCCGGGCTCCGTGTCCGGACCACTGGTTGTTGTCCCGGATGGCCTTGTAACCCCTCTTTAGTTCCTTTGCCTTTGAGCAGCACTGGGCCACAGTCCTGTGATGGCCCACCGCCTCCATGTCCCACACCATCTCCAGGAACATGTGTTCGTTCCGCTGATTGACAGTGAGCTCCAGTTGATGCTCCAGTGTCCCCCAGATGCAGATGAAGTCATGTGCCACCCTGTGGCCTCATGGCTCCCCTCAATGGTAGGGCTTTCTCCCATGTGGGCCCTCTGGGTCCTCCTCCTCCTCCTCCTGCTCCTCCTCCTCCTCCTCCTCTACCATCACCTGGCCAGTGTCCATCTCCTCCGGGGGCTCAGGCTCCCAAGCCCGCTTCTGTGTCTGTGGGTCATGGGGGGTGGTGGTGTTAGGTGTTGTTTTTCACCTGTCCCACAGCCCCACCCCTTCTCCCTCCTCCTGCCACCTGGACCACCACCATTGGTGCCTCTGTGCTGCCAGGTACCCCCCCTTCGGTCACCTTACCCATTTCCAGGGTGCCTCGTCTCCCAGTCTGGTTGCCGACTCCGGGGCTGCCTGTCCTGGCTGCTGCTGCTGCTGCTGCTCCCCCTCCACTGCCTGCAGGAGCAGAACAGCCCCCTCCTCCACTTGCGTATCCACCTCCTCCTCCTCTTCCTCCTCCTCTTCCTCCTTCCTTGCTCTCTCTCCCACTGCTGTCCTCTCCCTGCCATCTCGCTCCATCCCGCCATGTCCCCCTGCTGCTGTGGGCCCTTTAAATCTCCCTCTGCTGCCTGTGTTGTTGCTGGTTGCCTGGAAGTGACTCTGCTTGCTTTTTCCCCAGCTGGGAATCATTTTGTTTGATTCCGGCCAGTGGTTGCAATTCAGATTTTACTTTTTATTCTTCTCCAGTGTGAATCTCATTGACCACACTTTCAGAGATGGTCCGGGACGGAACTCCGGAAGCATGGTTATTTTTGACCCCTGGTGGGGACTGACTGTGGTGAACATCTGACGGCTGCGAAACAGATGTTCAGAGCGCTTTGGCCCCATCGCGGGATTGACCGTGGTTCACTGTGGTTGACTGTGATCTTCGATAAGACGGAGGTGATGTTGGTGGGGAGAGTGAAGGAGGTAGTGGGCCCCTGATTGGGGGGGGTTCGCCCTCCTATAGCTCAACAGATCCAGAGTCTGGGGGTGATATTGGACGTGGGCCTCTGCCTGGAGCGGCAGGTGGAGGCAGTCGCTAAGGCTGCCTTTCGCCAGTTGCATCTGGTGCGAAGGCTGTGTCCATTTGTCTCCGGCCTGGACCTGGCCTCCCTCATCCATGCCTTCTTCACCTCGAGGCTGGACTACTGCAATGCGCTCTACGTGGGGCTTCCCTTGTTCCTGGTTCGGAGGCTGCAGCTAGTGCAGAATGCGGCGGCCCTTCTCCTTATGGGGACGGGTCGTTGGGAGCATATTACACCTGTGCTCTGGACTCTGCACTGGTTGCCAATAGTGTGCCGAGTTAGGTTCAAGGTTTTGATGCTGATCTATAAGGCCCTTTACGGTCTGGGACCCTCGTACCTCAGGGACTGCTTCGCTCTCCGTGCCCCAGAGCGGCTCCTTCGGTCATCCAGGGGTGCCTTCTTGGAGGTTCCCCGTGTAAAGCGGGGGGCCACAATGGAGAGGGCATTCTCGGTGGCCAGACCGCGCCTTTGGAACTCCCTTCTGGAGGAAGCTCGCCTGGCCCCAAGCCTGCTGATATTCCGGTGGTATTGTAAAACCTGGCTGTTTGCCCAGGCCTTTGGTGTGGGAGGGGAGTGGGTTAGGGTTTTTATCTCCCCTACCGTGTTTATTGTCTATTGTTTAAAATTTATCCCCGGGCCCTGTATTGTTGATGTATTTTAAATTGTTTTATATTTGTTTTTATGTATATTTTATTGTTGGAAGCCACCCCGAGCTGTTCACAGGAGGGGCGGGGTATAAATTTGAAAAATAAATAAATAAATAAATCTAATAACATCTGAAAATATCCATAGTTGTGAAATATCCATAGAGTGAAAACAGACATGACGCTAACCACCCTTCGTGGTTATTTATGCATGTTGCAGGACTGTATTGGTGCCCTTATGCAGCCCTACAGCATGGGGTATTTTCAGAAACACCCTTTGATCCCCCACTGGGATCAAACCAGCACGTCCAACAGACGTGCCGGCTGATCCTGGTGGGAAATCGGGGAGGGGCCGCGTGGCTCAACATGCGGCCACACGGCCCCGCCCCCCCACGCTCCCTCACTGCTCTCCCTTTGGGGAGACGGGCGGGTGCTGCGGCCAATGCGTTCACAGTGCCCACCTGAATTGACCACAGCCCAGAATCCCACAGCGGATTCCGGACCATAGTAGCTGTCCAGATGGGATGGGCCCCTTCATCACGGCAGGGAATCACATTCACCACACGATCGGGGCCCTGCCCCACCGGTTCTGCCGATCACATGGTGAATGTGATTCCCCGCCATGATTGACGGGGGTGAACATCTGGGGGGGGGGACTTCCGTTCCCCCCATCAGACGTTACGGTCCCTTGCCCACCGTGATTAGTGTCATGTCTGTTTTCACCCAAAGGCACAATAGATAAGAAGCTTAGGAAAGACCACCCCTTTGAAGGAACATTCATTCAATATTGGACAACAGCCCAAAAGAAATTGGGAACGCAATTAGGGACATCTCCCTTCATTCCCATAGATGCAGTACAAGTTCAGAAAAACAATTTATCTCCTGCCTTAAGATTTAAATTAAGGATTAAGGTGTAACTAGGATGCAGCATCTATTCTTGATAGAAATATTTCTGTCCCCTCAGAGGATGGAAGAACTAATACAGGGAAACGTTGAGAGATTTCAATATTTGCAGTTAAAAAATTACAGTACTACGTGTTACCCTCAGTTTTGACATATGTGACATACGTTTAACAGATTGGCTATAGTCTGAACATATTGACTTTAGTTTGGACATAAGGGCCTGGACATATTTGGTCTTCTGATAGCTTTCCCCCTGCTTAACTTTTAACCTTGTTAGTTAATGTTTAGGAAAATATGAGTAAGTTCACATTTAGGGAAGTAGAGGCATACAGTTGATGAAACATCTTTGTTACACAAATGGGTTGCAAGATTGAGGTTTAAACCAGTTTATAAAAACAGGATATTTCATGGGCGGAGGTAACGACATTAGTTCCCAAATATCTTAACCACAAACGTTGTCACACATTTATAATTTTAGGCATGCATCAACCCTTTTTAATCATGCTATTGGCAGTTAATAATATATGAATTACTTAGCCTGAGTGTGAGGTCAGTTTTCTTATAAAAGAGTAAGTCACCAAGGAAATGTTACCTTAGACGCCATGAACACTCTAATGGTGCTCTTTGGTCACCATGGTGATCCTCTGGTTACATGATCTTCCTTTAACTTTCTTAAGCTTGTATGCCTGGGTAACTATGTTAGTTTTAAGTTTATTACTTTAATCTTTGTACTTTAAATACTTAAAACAATCTTAAGTTTTAACTTTAATTCTATCTATGTAACATGTACCTTTAAAATACTTTTATATAAACCACTTATTAAGGGTTTATTTTGTTTGGGGGTCTTGTCCCATAGAAAATGTGTTTACTATGTTTTCATAAATATTTTCAATTATATTCTTACTACTAATTATGTGTCTTTCTTTATTTATGTAGTCATTTCAATCTCTCTGGATATTAGCATAATTTAGCTGGTTGCTCAGGTTTTGAACTTGCATAATTATTAATTAATTATCAATTAGGAAATGGATCCAATAAATCAATATTAACCTAAAACCTGACAACACACCTCACAAAATAAAAGGGATTTTGGCAGGGTGCCCTTTAAGCTGAAAAAATTGCTGTTCAACCAAAGTAAATCTGTGGTTGATTAGGTAGAATATACAAAGAATTAAAAAGGCTGCTATATGAGAATAAAATTGGGTATATGGAGAAATGGAGAAAAGACTTGGAATTGCATATAGGTGAAAAAGAGGGAAAAAAGATATGGCAACACATGAATGGATGTGCATATTCACTAGAGGTCAAAGAGGTCCAGACAAAACTCATCACTAGATACTATTTAATGCCAGTAAGGATGAAATTTGAAAACCTTTTGGGGAAGGGTCTTTGTTGGAGAGGTGGGGGATTATAAGCATTGTTGGTGGGGCTGTAGCAAAGTGCAATTGTTTTGGAGCAGATTTTGGAAAATTGCAAATAAGGTTGTGGGGGGAGTGATACCTTTTAAGCCTGAAACTGCCTTACTGGGCCTGTTTCCTGAGACAAAGACTGTGTCGGTACACCAGAAATCATGTGGGGTTTTGTTTCTGACTGCCTTAAACATAATTGCTAGACACTGGAAGTCGGAAGAGGAACTATCACTGGAAGAGAGGACTAGCAGAATATGGCAATTTTTTAATATGGAGAAACTTCATGCAAGTCTTAAGAACAACTTTAAGACTTTTGAGGATACCTGGGCGCCCATAATTAATGTATTAGAAAACAAGAGAATAAACAAACAAGATTAAGAGCAGTTGTTTGATCATTAGGAATGGGCGAACGCAGTTCAGAAGTTTGGTGTTCAGCACGAACTCGGCCTGTTCGGATGACCGAACTCGAACACAAATCTGAACACGAACATACTGAACAGAACAGAATACCGAATGGCGAAATGGCCGAACATTTGCTCAGTTCGGATCGCGTTCGGTTGTGTTCGGGTGGCTAAAACGTGGTATACTCTACTGTCACTCTGTCACTGTCAGGTCACTGGAAGGTCAAATGTAGCAGGGAGGGGGAAGTCATCTGACTCAGCTAGGAGCAGACTTTCAGGCACCAGGGGTGGAGGGTGGAGAGTGGCTTGGAGTAGCAGCCAGCCTGCTGAATCACCATCTCTTTTCGCCTCAGACCACTGGCTTGCCAGTCTGCGATTGGCCACGGGCTAGGCTGCACAGAGCCAATGGGGCTTGCGGTGAGGCGGGCACAGCAAGAAACAAAACTGTCTGCCTTCCCCTTCCCAATACCTTCTGAGCTAGTCACTGTTTTTGTCAGCAGGCGTTTCAGAAGGCTCCCTCACCCAGCATTTTCCAGCTCCCCAATCCATTGCCATCCTCCTCCTATTTCACCCATCCAACCCATCTACCTCCATATTCTCATTTGTTTTCCTTAGCTTAGATAGATTTAGTTGTTATTTTTTGTTTTTATCCCTCCCTGTGTTCAATCTTCCTTCCTCCCTCCCCCCGCTATTGAATCCTTTCCCTATATATTCCATTCCCAGTGATTCCCTTCCTTTCCCCTGTTTTTTTATTCATTTAGAGTAGGATTATTATAGATTAATTTCAGTTTCATTTCAGTTTTGTACCCCTCCTTGTCTTGTTTGCGATTGCCCCCCAACCACCATCCCATATATCAATAGATAGATAGGATTAGGTAGATATATTTTTGTTTTGACATAGTAGGAGTTAGTTTAAAGTTTACTGATAGAGATAGTGTTTACTGTGATTCAGCTTTAGGGTTTGTTGGAGCGACTTAATCCATTCATAGCATTAAGAATAGTTATTAGTTAGTTAATAGTGGTTATATTAGTGCATATATATATATATAAATAAATAAAATTTCAATTAAAAAACATTATATATAATTATATATCATTAAAAACATTGTTTTTACAAAAAACAAAAAATAACAACTAAATCTATCTAAGCTAAGGAAAACAAATGAGAATATGGAGGTAGATGGGTTGGATGGGTGAAATAGGAGGAGGATGGCAATGGATTGGGGAGCTGGAAAATATATATATAATATTAGATTTTTAAAAATTCAATTAAAAAACATTATATATAATTATATATCATTAAAAACATTGTTTTGGGGGGAGAAATGGAGAAGGGAAGGAGAGGCCGATCTGCTGCCAGTAGGGTAGGCAATGGGGCACGTGCCAGAGGTGGGCGGGGCTGTGCACAAGGAGCAGCAGCAGGCAGCAGCAGTAGCCAGAAGGAGAGCACATCACCCCCTCCCAAAATCAGCAGGCCTGCTTTAGGGCAACAGCGAGGATGGTAAGATTTTCAAGGGAGGAGATCCCATACAGCAGCAGACAGCAGCAGCAGGATTGCGTGGGCACATTTGGATTTTCCAGGGCAGAACACCTATAGACCAGCAGACAGCAGCAGCGGTATTACCAGGCCAGTGGGGCACATCACCCAGGGTTTCCAGGGCAGGCAGACAGGCAGCGTGGCATGAGCAGAAGGCATATGGAGGCAAGCTTTGATCTTGGCTATCTGGATGGGCTGGAGGATGGATGGGCATACAGGCAGCATGGAATGAGCAAAAGGCCGACTGGGACAGGCTTTGATCTAGGCCACCTGGGCAGGTGGGCAGGCAGACAGGCAGCGTGGCATGAACAGAAGGCAGACAGAGGCAGGATTTAATCTTGGCCACCTGGGCAGGTGGGTGGGTGGGAGGGCTGGAAGACAGGCAGCATGGCATGAGCATGGGAAGGGAGACTCAGGCAGGCTTTGATCTAGGCCACCTGGTCGGACGGGTGGGCATACAGACAGCGTAGCATTGTCATGGCTGGGCCTTGAACTCCCAGCCTCAGGGGTTGCCTGGGACACTTGCTGCCTCCTGCGCCACTGGGGTGTTACTGCAGAAGGTGGTTTCCTTCCCTGCCTTGTCATTCCCTCTTTTCCTTCCAGCTGTGCCCCGTTGCCCCTGATGGGGGGCGTGGACCAGCTGCCCCAGCCTGATTGGATCCTTAGGGTATCTAGGGCTACTGGGAGCTGGGGCGGGTGCGGAGCTGTAGCTGTCAACTGCCTCTGAGGTGCTGTCGTACTCCCTACCATTACTGGCCTTTGGCACCACCTCCACCATTGACCTCATCCACGCTGCCTGCCCTGCTGTGCACGAGCCTATGCTCACTAGAGTGCCCTGTAGGGATGTGTGAACAGAACCAGGTTTGGATGTTTGTCTATTCAGTGGTTTGTGTCAAACTTTGAGTCAGATTCAGTATTCAGTTCAGTCAGGCTCAGTTCAGTACAATCAGGAACCAAAAATGACATTTGGTTTTTGAAATAAAGGGAAAAAACTCAAAAACATATTTACCACTATAACATTTTTGTTTCTTCTTTGAGTTTGATGAAATTTGAGGACATTATATCTCCGATGGAGCACACTAAGCTTACCAAAATTCGAAACAATTAGATAAAGAAAACCAACTTCAGAAGCAATTGAATATTGTAATTTTAAGAAAAGCTCCATAAACATTAATGGCTACAACTTCTTTATCTTGCATCCAATTTTCAGGAATCTTATGCATATTATGTCCCTCCATATGTTTAATATTTCTCCCAATTTTTAGAAAGAGTGGATAAAGGGTCCCAATGATATGACATTAACCTGAAAATACATTTGCAGCTGTAACATTTTGATATTCCATTCTGTTTACAGGATATTTGGCAAGAATGTATCATATATCTTTCCTGCCATGTCAACAAATGTACAGGAGATTTTGATAAAGGGCCCCAATTATATAAGCAATTGTTTTTGTCCCCATGAAGATCATTATTCAGATGAATATCAGCATATTCAGTGCCAGTCAGAGGCAGGCACCCAGCATGGCAAGAGGAGAGAGACTGTTGGAGGAAGGATGTGGAGCAACCCCAAAGACTGACAGACACATTCAATGTCCAAACACATTACTGCAAGCTTCTAGCTTTACAGGACCAATTGGTAGTGGCTTCGAGGTGGGCATAGGGGGAGGCCCTGAGGCGGGCATAAGCAACATAACTGGGACTTCTGAGATAGCATCCCAGCAGTCAGGAGACATATTTTAAACACATCCAGGCTGGCCAATTATCATCACAATCACATCCTGCAGCACTGAGACAGAGGACATAAGAGAATCTCTATTGACTCTTTCCGAAACAGATGCTTCTGACTTCCCAGAAACAAGTGGGAGAGATATTTTGGGATGGTACCAGCACAGAATGAGGATATTTGGTTAACATTTCTGTTGGCCAATTCGCATCACAAACCAATCTTATACCACAGTGACATAAGAGAATCCCAGGCATAGGCCCCTTCTCTACATATGTTATACATGCATATAACATTTGGACCCTTTATAAAATATTTCTGATATTTGGCAGAGATGATAATGAAAGTGTAATATATAGTCCTGCCAAATTTCATGTACACTGGTTGGACTACAAAGATGTTACAGTCAGACATACATTTATATGTTAATTGCTTATACCACCAAGACCCTTTTTGCAATCCTTCTAAAATTTGGCAAAGATAAATATGGGAAGGGGAATAAACCAGACAAGTTACACCTACATTCGATGTGAAACAAAGAAGTTACAGCTAAGAATGTATATGTAGAATATTGCAAAATACAATAACTGAACAGCTTCTAAAATCGGATTCCTTTATCCAATCGTTTTGAAATTTGGTACACATAATGATTTCTATTCGAGGTATAGGCAACCCAATTGTCAGCCACATATAATAAAAAACAAAAATGTTACAGCCAATAATGTGTTTTCCATTGAAACCAATGGAAATTCAATTCCGAACTCACCGAACGCATCTGAACCGAACGTTCAAATTCGAGTTCGGTTCACATGTTTCGTTCGGTTGACTGAACTATTTGAGTTCGGTCTGAACTCCAAACTTCTGAACCGCGTTCGCTCATCCCTAGTGCCCTGCACATATGAGCTGCTACTGCTGGCAATAGGGGTGCTGCTACTGCTCACCCTGCTTCTGGTGCTGCTACTGTTAGTGCTGTGGGCAGGGCTGGACCCCATCATCTGAAAGGGGTGGATTCTACCACTCCCACCATCCCCAGGGGTGTCCTGCTGCTTCCACAGTGCACTCTCCATAGCCAGCTCTGCCTGCCGGACCCTCTCCACCAGGTCACCCTTCCTGTGCCCATAGAGCGCTGTGTGGCCTGCCTGCTGCCCTTGACCCTGGGGCCCAGCATGGTTTACAACACATATTTCACCCTCTTCAGGAGCTCATTGAAGCTCACCTTCAGCCCTGCCTTCAGCTGCTGCACCAGGTCAACCGCCTTATCCGTCAGCTTCCTGACCCGAGGGCCACAATCCCTCCCCTGGAGAATCTCCTCCAGCCTCCTCAGGAGACTCTGGACTAGAGGGGTCACCTGGATGATGGTGGCCGTGAAGGAGTTGATGGTCTCCATCATGACCAGGAACAGTCTGAGGACAAAGACCATGTGAGCTAGTATCTCCCATTCCACCCCATCGTACCCTGGAGGTGTCCCACTGTCCATCACCAGTTGCACCTGATGCAAGATGGCTTTCTACTCGAGAAACCTCTCGAACATCAGGAAGGTCAAATTCCACCCTGTGCACACATCCTGCACCAGCTGGTGCACTGGGGAGCATTGATCTGCCTGCTTTGCCCGGAGGAGGTCGCTGCCCTTGACGCTATGGCTAAAGAAACCAGCCAGCTTCCTCCCCGACTCGATCATTGAGCTAAGGGTGCCTGTCTCAATCCCCTTCTCCCCAAGCCCAGGGCATCCCTGACCACCAGGTGAAGGTTGTGTGCTGCGCAAGTGATGTTGGTAAAGCCCCCTTCGCAGACTGCCCTTAGTATGTTGGCCGCGTTGTCCATCACAATGCTCCCCTTTTGTGACCCACTCCCTCACCATGGCGGTCAGGACTGACTTGGTGTTCTGAGCAGTGTGGGGGCTGTCCATTACTTCCGCTTGAAGCAGGGCCCACCTATACCCTGATTTGGGACCCCTCCTGACACTGCCAAATGCTGCCTCCTGGTCCTGCCACCAGTGCGCCGTAACTGCCAGGTATGCATGCTGCGTGTTCTGGCTCGACCACAGGTCTGTGGTGAAGTGGACAGTGGCACCCACAGCCCTTGCCAGCTGCTCCCTCACCTGCTCCTTTAAAGCCAGGTACACGGCTGGCACACCCTATCGACTCAGGATTGTGCATGAGGGATCAAGTGGTAAGCACGTTCTTTGTATGTATAAGGTCCCAGGTTCAATCCCCAGCATCTCCACTTCAGTATCCCTGGTTGCACATCTGGGGGAGGGCCCCCACTTGGAGGGGTCTCAGGTAGCACACCGGGATGACCTCTGCCAGAGACCCTGGAAGATCCTGATTTGGACCTGAATTTGAAAGCCCTGCTGCCATGTTAGGTTGTGGCAATACTGGGCTAAGAGAGATCATTGGTCTGACTCAGTTATGCAGTATAGTTTAAACTGGGGGGGGACAGGAACCCAATCAGGTGTCTAAACCCCATGTCCCCAACCACTGATAAGGGTTGCCTATCCAGCGCTATCATTTTCTCCAACATGCCGGTGGCTTTCATTTGAAAGCCACACCGCCCTCGACGTTCTGCAGCTGCCGATGGACTTGGCAGGTGCCCCCAGCCCAGATCCTCAATGGTGCACTGATGCTGCTCCTGTTCCTGCTACTACTGCTGCTGCTCCCCCCCTAGCAGTGATACCATACCTGCTGCTAGAGGCAGCTCTTAGAGAAGGATGCTTGCCTGCTGATGGAGATGGACAACTAGCCACTGCAGTTAGGAACCCCCTGGTGTCTATTGTCCCTGCCTGCCCGCTTAGCAGTACAGCGCTGTGGCATTCCTTCAGGTGCCTTGCCATGGCAGTTGTGCCAAGGTTGGTGAGCACCTGCCCATGCTTCACCACCTTCTGGCACAAAGTACACTGCACCTCCCTGGGATCATCCAACCGCACCAACTTAAAATGCACCCATATGGAGTATTTTTACACCCTCCTGTCTTCTGGTCCACAGAGGGTGATGCACCACTGACAGCGCTGCTAGGAGGGGCAGAACATAGTGGTGGAACAGCTCTCAGAGGGACAGCCATCGTCTCAGCACAAGAAATCTCCTCCACAAGACTAGTGTCTGCCTCGCTGTCCCCAATCTGAGTGATGTCCTGTGAAGGGGAGTACTGGGACCCTGAGGCTGATGGACTGCCCACCATGCTTCTGCCACTCTCCCTGTGCCCCTTATAGCTGCTTCTGCTGCTTCTGCTCTCTCTTCTGCCATTGCCGTGGATTGGGCCCTGCCTCTAGCAGCTGGGGTGGGATTCACCAGCCCTGGACTGCTGAGGATCACTTCAACAATGGGGGTCGGGGACATTGGTGGCCCTGGAGGAACATATGAAGCACCAGCAGCTGCAGCCACAGCAGAGACAGTCTCAGCCTCCTCTACTGCAGGTCTACCAGTGCCCTGTGTGGCAATGGAGGACACTGGCAGGAGGCACCACTGAAACACACCCCGGCTAGCGCCACTACTGGGAGCCTCTGAAGCCTGACTGCTAAAATCAGGCCTGTGCAGTTTGGGGAGTGGTGATGGGCTTGGGCTGGTGCTGATGCCTGCTGCCACTCCACTGGCATGGCCCCTGCCACATCTGCCACATGCCCCATTGCCTGCCTTACGGGGAGCAGACCGGCTTCTCCTGCTTCCCGTCTCCATTTTTCCTTTCCAAATTATGTGGAGGAAGATTTTATATTTTCATTTCTTTATTCAGAATTTGAATATTATATATATCTACTACACTAATTCTAACTGCTATTTACTATTCTAAAACCTATGGAACTAAATGGAATATTATCTAATATCTACAAAGGCATAGTCCTACAAACACAAATATTAAAACTGAATCACTACACACTATCTCTATCTAATTCTATAACTAAGCTGACTCCTACATCTATCTATCTATCTATCTATCTATCTATACACACACACACACACATACACACACACACACAGGGATGGGGGTGGGACAAAGACAGCTCACAACAAACAACACACAGAGGGGTACAAAACTGAAATGAAACCTAAATTAATCTATTGCTATTCTAAATAAATCCAAAAACAGGGGAAGGGAATCAGGGATGGAATATCTACAGGGAAGAGGAAAGGATTCAATGGAGGGTAGGGAGAAAGAACACTGGGAGGGGTAAACAATAAAAATAACACCTAAATCTAATGTAATCTAATCTAAATAAATGAAACTAAGGAGGTAAATGTGTGGAAATGGGTAAAATAGGAGGAGGATGGCAATGGTTTGGGAGGTACATAAATTGCTGGGAGAGGGAGACTTCTGAAGACACCTGCTGACAGGATCAGTGACTAGCTCAGAAGGAGTTGGAAAGGGGGAGGGCAATGACTTTTGTTACTTGCTGTGCCTGCCTTACCACAAGACCCATTGGCTCCATGCAGCCTAGCTCATGGCCAATCACAGACTGCGAAGCAAGTGGTCTGAGGAAAAGAGGGATGGTGATTGGGCAGGCTGGCTGCGAGTCCAAGCCTCTCCACCCCTGGCACCAGGAAGTCTGATCCTCAGCTGCCCCCCTCCTCCCTGGGCCTGCTAGCCCTGTTTTTCCCACCCAAACATGTCCGAACTCATACGAACATGGCCAAAATGTTTGGGGCTTCGGGCGTTCCGTTTGGCAGTCCGAACGGACTGAGTTTGGGTCGAACACCGAATGGCCGAACCGCGTTCACACATCCCTAGACTCTTGCCCTGCCCACCAATGAGTGTCCCCAGTGAGCGGGTGTTCTCTATGGTGCGGGACATTTTCTTGCTACTCCGCCTGAGACTGGGGGCCAAGTTGGTGGAGCAGTTGATTTTTATCAAGATGAACCTTCCATTGCTGGGATTTTGCGAGCTGCCCCATGGACATTGATTGATGGTGCCATGGCACACGCCATCCCATGCCAGGGGAAGTCTTGGGATGGGGCTAGTAATCAATCTGAGTTGCTGCTGCTGAAGTGCTGTCCCTCCCTACTAATGCCTGGCAACCGCCCTGCCTCTCTCTCTCAGTAGATGGCCTCAACCAGTCTATCTGACTGACCTCATGATGCAGGGTGACATTGAGAAGCTGTAAGCCTGCCAGCTATCCTCTGGCTTGAAAATCTCGGCCCACCTATCTGATTGGATCTCTCACTTGCTGCACAATCTTCGCCAGCCTATCTGAGTGCCATGCCAAGGTCCCAGCCTGATTTCCCTACTGCCTCTCATGCCACGTTGCCTGTCTTCCTGCCCGTCCACGTTGCCAAGCTCGAACCCTGCCTCAGCCTACCTTCTGCTCATGCCACGCTGCCTGTCTGCTCGTCCTCCTGACAAGGTTCACAAGATCAAAACCTGCCTCAGTTTTCCTTCTGCCCATGCCATGCTGCCTGTCTGCCCGTACTCCTGCCAAGGTTGACAAGATCAAACCCTGCCTCAGCCTGCTTTCTGCTCATACCACACTGCCTGTCTGCCTGCCCATCCATGTGGTCAAGATCAAAGCCTGCTTCAGTCTGACTTCCCATGCTCATGCCACACTGCCTGTCTGCCTGCCTGCCTGCCTGCCTGCCTAGGTGGTTAAGATCAAACCCTGCCTCAGTCTACCTTGTGCTCATGCCACACTGCCTGTCTGCCTGCCCGCCCAGGTGGCTAAGGTCAAACCGTGCCTCAGTCTGCCTTCTGTTCATGCCACGCTGCCTGTCTGCCTGCCCAACCGCCCAGGTGGCCAAGATCAAAGCCTGCCTCATTCAGCCTTCCTTTGCTCATGTCACCCTGTCTGTCTGCCCACCTGCCCAGGTTGCCAAGCTCGAACCCTGTCTCGGTCTGCCTTCTGCTCATGTGAAAGACCTGTCCTCCCGCCCTGTGGGCAATGCTGAAGCCCTCCCCCAGCCTGCCTACCTCTCATGCCAAGGTGCCTGTATGCCTGGCAACCCTCGATGATGTGCCCCACTGGCCTGGTAATACCGGTGCTGCTGTCTGCTGGTCCATGGGTGCTCTGCCCTTGCAAATCCAAATGTGCCCATGAAATCCTGCTGCCGCTGTCTGCTGCTGTATGGGAGCTCTTCCCTGGAAAATCCTACCATCCTGGCTCCATGGGTGCTGCACACAGGCAAATCCTGCTGTTGTTGTCTCTGCTGTTGCACGAGTTCTGTGCCCAGTCAATCCATGTCTGCTGCTGCTGCCAATGCTGCCTCTGCTGTCTGTGCCATGGGTTTTGTACCCAGGCAATACAATGTCTGCTGTTGCTGCCAATGCCACCTCTGCTGTCTGTGCCATGGGTTCTGCTACCAGATAATCCAATGTTTTCTGCTGCTGCCAATGCCACCTCTGCTGTCTGTGCAATGGGACCTGTGCTCCGGAAATCCAATATCTGCTGCTGCTACCAATGCTGCCTCTGCTATCTGTGCCATGGGTTCTGTGCCCCAGCAACCCAATGTCCGCTTCTACTGCCTCTGCTGTGCCACGGGTAGTGTGCCCTGGCAATCCAATGTCTGCTCCTGGGTGGCCACATGATTCACCACTGGGCAAGGCTTGCCCAATTTTCAGACTAGCTTGTTGAGATCTGGAGAGTAGGATACTAGCCTGCAACACCCAGTCAAGTAGGGATGCCAGCCACCGAGCCCTGCCACTGCTCTGCCAATGCCATACACCCTTCAACGCCCAGCTGAGCAGGGGTGCCAGCCACTCCAGCCCCAGGACCCACCATCAGGGTTCTGGGGCCATCATTCAGCACATGGGGAGCCATCATTCCACTATTCTGCAAGTGTCCCACATCCAGGCCAGCCATCCTGCAACTCCCAGCAGAGCAGGGGTGCCTGCTGTAGTTACTGTACCTGAGCAATTCAATGTCTGCTGCTGTTGATGGTGCTGCACGTCAGCCATTTGCTCCACACTCTTGTAGACGGGCATAGCTTGGATGAGTGCACTGGCAGGCAAGACTTGCCTAATTTGCAATAGAGCTTCTTGAGCTCAGTCAAGTAGGATGCCAGCCTGCAACGTCTGGCCAGGTAGCGGTGCCAGCCACCCAACCCTGGCTGGGCCTCTGCTCCGTTGATGCCAGCCAGCTGATCAGGGGTGACAGCCTCTCGAGTCCCAGCCCCATGACCATCATTCTTCTCATGGGGAGTTATCATTCCACTGCATCAAGAAACAGCCAGACACTCCAGCCCCAGGACCCACCATCATTGTTCTGGGGTCTACATTACAGGCAGGGAGGGCTGTCCATCTACATCATCCAGAAGATGCCACTCTAGTCCTCAGACCCACTGTCAGGGTTCGGGGGGCGTCATTCTGCTCATGGGGAGCTGTCATTCCACTGCATCAAGAAACAGTCAGCCACTCCAGTACCAGGTCACACCATCAGGGTTCAGATCCTATGTTACAGGCAGGGAGGTCTGTCCATCCACGTCATCCTGAAACTGCCACTCTAGTCCCTGGACCTACTGTCAGGCTTCTGGGGCCTACGTTTCAGTCACGGAGAACCATCATTCCACTGCATCAAGAATCAGCCACTCCAGCCCCAGGACCCACCATCAGGGTTCTGGGGCCTACATTCCAGGCAGGGGGGGCTGTCTATCCACTTCATCCAGAAGCTGCCACTCCTCCCCCAGGACCCACCATCAGGGTTCTGGTGCCAGTGGCAGCTGGTGGGTTTTGAGCTTGGTGGGGCAGTAAGGCCGGCGCAACCTTATTCCTGGCAGAGTTCTAGGGTGGGGCTTGTCCATTGTAGGCTGAGCTTGTACTAACTAGTGCAAGTGTCTGCAAAATTATTCCAAAACCTGATCAAATATTTAACATATACAAAACCTCAGGGCCACAACAAAATAACTGCAGCGTGCATTTCCAAGTACAGTTGAATGGCAGATTATATATTGCTATTGCACTGTACAGGAATCC
>QEPC01013351.1:529997-541693 GCA_003113815.1 Sphenodon punctatus | reverse complement strand
AAAAAAACATTTTTGCTGGGGCAGTTTTTTTACATTGCAGCCATTTTTAAATGGCTGCAATGTAAAAAAATCCGGTACCCTGAAATCCGGTACCGGGTCCGGATTACCGGGTCAAATCCGATAATGCCGGTACGCCTGATACCGGCATTATCGGATACCGGATTCTACCGGTTTCCCACCCCTACTACTTACTGCTTCCCCAGGGTTGAATGTGCTGGTCCATTACCTAGAATTTGGACTAGTTCCACTCCAGGAGAGGATTTGGAGGGGAGCTTTGTACTATTGGCTGAAGTTGTTTTTCAATCTGGTTACCCCTTTTTCACAGATGGTGATTTTAGATCTATTTCCCAGTAGCTGGGTATTGACAGTAGTTAAGAGGCTGAATTATCTAAGATTCTCCCCAGAGGCCCTTATACCTCTTGGATATAAAACATCCAAGAAATTGGTGCACCAGAGATTGTCTGATATTGCCCGCCAGGAGAGGTGGGCACTATTGGGCAAAAGTAGGGTCTTAAGCGCTTATCCCCTCCTGTGCAGTGATGAAGACTCCCCGTGGGAGTATCTGGATTATCTGTTATCACCCTTAAAGAGGAGGGGGTTTTTTGTCGCAAGGGTGAATTACTTCCCCATAGCATTGACTGAGGGTAGGTATTGAGGTACTCTGCTGGCTGAGCGTTTATGTAAATGCAGTCGGTCTCAGATAGAAACCTTAAATCATATTATTCTAGAGTGCCCCTTCTACGCAGACTTACGTCAGAGATTTATAACTCCTGTAATGAGCCCCTTCCCTGAAAGATCATGGGAATTTTATGTTAAATGGCTATTGGGTGATAGCCAGCTGCAGGTCACACTGAAAGTGGCACCCTTTTTATTTTATGTGTATTTTAGTAAATTAACTAAGGAACTGTCTGGAAACTTGGTGGTTACACCAGTTGCCCCTTGTTGAATAATTGGTTTTAGTTTTTATCTTTTGTATTTACTTATCATAATACTGTCTTGTTGAGTGGGGTTTTTGTCTTTATATATTATTGTTTTATATGTGTCTATGTATTTGCAATGGTCAGTTGGCAGCACAATAAAATTAATCATTCATTAATTCATTCATTCAGTCACTCATCCAGAAACTACCACTCCTGTCCTAGGACCCCCCGTCCGGGTTCTGGGGCCATCATTCCACTCATGGGGAGCTGTCATTTTATCACAACAAGAAAGAGCCAGCCACTCGAGGCCCAGGTCCCACCGTTAGGGTTTGGGGGCGCATGTTACTGGCAGGGATGGTTGTTGTTCCTCTTCATCCAGAAGCTGCCACTCCTGTCTCAGGACCTACCATCAACGTTCTGGGGCCGTGATTCCGCTCATGGGGAGCTATCATTCCACCGCATCAATAAACAGGAAGCCACTGCAGCCCCAGGCCCCACCATCAGGGTTCTGGGGCCTACGTTACAGGCAGGGAGGACTCTCCATCCATGTTATCCAAGTCATCCAGAAGCAATAGGGGTTCTGCTGCTTCTCAGCCTGCTGCTGGTGCTGCTACTGCTAGGGCTGGGGGCAGGGATGGACCCCGCTGGCTGAAAGGGGTGGCTGCTCCCACTGCCACCATCCCCAGGGGTGTCCTGCTGCTGCTGCCCTGAACTCTCCAGAGCCCTCCCTCTCTGCCTGCCAGACCCTCTCCACCAGCTCACCCTTCCAGTGGCCATGGAGCGGTGTGTGGCGTGCCATGCTGCCCTTGACCCCGGGGTCCAGCATGGTTGCCAACACACATTTCTCCCACTGATGGAGCTCATCAAACCGTGCCTTAAGTCCTGCCTTCAGCTGCCACACCAGGGCAACTGCCTCAGCTGCCAGCTTCTTGCCCTGAGGCCCACAATCCTGGCTCTGGAGAATCTCCTCCAGCCTTCTCAGGAATCTCTGGACCAGAGGGGTCACCTGGCTGATGGTGGTCATGGAGGGGCTGATGGTCTCTGTCATTGCCAGGAATGGTTTCAGAACAAAGACCGTGTTAGCCAGAATATCACATTCTGCCCCATTGTACTCTGGAGATGCCCCGCTGTCCATCACCAATTGAACCTGATGCAAGGCGGCTTTCTGCTTGAGAAGCCGCTCGAGCATCAGGAATGAGGATTTCCACCTGGTTGACATATCCTGCACCAGCTGGTGCACTGGGGAGCCTTGCTCTACCTGATTCGCCCAGAGGAGATCGCTGTCCTTCACACTCCGGTTAAAGAAACTGGCCCACTTTCTTCCCCACTCTATCAGGGAGCTAAGGGTGCCTACCCCAATCCCCTTCTCAAACAAGCCCAGAGCATCCCTGACCACAAGGTGAAGGGTGTGTGTGGCACAAGGCATGCTGGTGAAGCCCCCTCGTGGACTGCCCTCAATGTGTTGGCCGTGTTGTGCATCACGATGCATCCCTTGGTGAAGGATGCACCTTGCATGATCCACTCCCTCACCATGGTGGTCAGGGCAGCCTTGAGGTTCCGAGACATATGGGAGCCATCCATGACTTCTTCCTGAAGCAGGGACCACCTATACACTCCTTTGGGAACCCTCGTGCGACTCCAAAATGCAGCTTCCAGTTCCTGCCACCAGTGCGCCATCACTGACAGGTAGGCGTGCAGCGTCTTTCTGCCGACCACAGGTCTGTGGTGAAGTGGCCAGTGGTACCCCCAGCCCCTGCCAGCTGTTCCCTCACCCGCTCCTTTAAAGCCAGGGGTAACTCCTCGCTTAGTACCCAGCATAGTGTACTCATAGTTCAGATTAATTTTCCCTACATGCATCACTTTGCACTTGTCCACATTAAATCCCATCTGCCATTTAGATGCCCTTGAACCCAGTCCCATAAGATCCTCTTCATTAATTAATACATTAAATAGCACCGGTCCCAAAACAGATCCCTGAGGGACACCACTTTTTACATCTCTTCATTGTGAAAATTGACCATTTAGTCCTATTCTTTGCTTCCTATCCTTTAACCAGTTACCGATCCATAGTAAGACACTACCTCCTATCCCATGACTTTTTAATTTTCTCAAGAGAAATACACCACATTCTCTCTCCCCACACACACAACACTCTCTCCCCCACCCTCCATACCCCACCAGGAAGGCACCATCTGCCGACTCAGGGTGGTACGCTAGGGTATCTTAAACTGGGGGGACAGGAACCCAATGAGGCACCTTAACCCCATGTCCCTGACTGCCGAGATGGGTTTCCCATCAAGCACAATCATTTCCCCCAACATGTGCATGGCTTTCAGTTGAAAGCCACGCCGCCCTCCACATCCTGCAGCTTCCGATGGAATTGGCAGCTGCCCCCACCCCAGTTCCTCCATGGTGCACTGACACTTGTGGGCCTCAATTGTCTGCTGCTCCTGCACCACTGACAGCGTTGGTGGGAGGGATAGAACATGGTGGCGGCATAGCTCTAGGAGGGATGTGTGGCTGGCCCTGTCCAAAGCGGCCATGGGTTTGTTATCCTGCCCACCAACGACTGTCTCCAGCGAGCGGGTGTTCTCTATGGCAGGGGGAAATTTGCTCACCGCACCGCCTGAGACTGGGGACCAAGTTGGTGGAGCAGTTGATTTTCATCAAGGTGAACCTTCCACTGCTGGGACTCCCTGAGCTGCCTCTGGTCATGGATTGATGATGCAATGGCAAACACCATCCCATGCCAGGGGCAGTCTTGGGACGGGGCTCCTCATCAATCTGAGCTGCTGTTGCTAAGGTGCTGTCCCTTCCTCCAAATTCCCGGAGCCCCCCTGCCCCCCCCTCTCTCACTAGATGGCATTGGATGGCCTATTGACTGACCTCATGATGCTCTGGGTGGCATTGGGAAGCTGTAAGCTATATGGTCTCAGCTTGCCTACCTGACTGGTTCTCTCTCTCATGCACTGCAAAGACTTCGGAAGCCTATCTGAGTGCCCTGCCAAGGTCCCAGCCTGCCTTCCCTACTGCCTCTCATGCCACGCTGCCTGTCTTCTGGCCCTGGTTGCCAAGCTCGAACCCTGCCTCAGCCTGCCTTCCACTGCTCATGCCACACTGCCTGTCTGCTGCTGCTGCCACTGCTGCCTCTACTATACCATGGGTTCTGCTACCGGGCAATCTAATGTCTGCCACTGCCCCAGCAATGCCTGGAAACCTGCAATGCCTGGCCAAGTAGTGGTGCCAGGCCAGCCACCAAGCCCCAAGTCTTCCCAGCCTCTGCTGCTGCTGCTGATGCTGGGTCTCAGACGGTTAGCCATGGCACCATGAGCACCCCCAGGTGCCAAGCGCTGAGCCTGCCTGCCCGGGCAACCTGGGGTGTCAAACCTCAAGTCTTCTGAGTCTCTGCTGCTGCTGCTGCTGCTGCTTTTGCTGCTGCTGCAGTGTCTCCAATGGCCTGCTATGCCCCCACGGGAACCCCTGGAGTGCCCCAAGTCTCCAGGCGGGGCCAAACTTTCTGAACGTTCGGGGGGATCCAAACTCCACGGGACCAAACCCACAAACTCGAACTGAGTTTTCAGACCATACGGCCGAACATCTGAACCCAGTTTCCTTCGCACATCCCTAGCCCCCACACAATACACTCACATACCAGATACACACTGCACTCTCTCACACACACAGCCTCTCTCTCTCTCACACACACACCCTCGCACACACACCACACTCTGTATGACACACATAAGAACATAAGTAGTGCCATACTGAGTCAGACCAATGGTCCATCAAGTCCAGCTGAGTATCCTGTCCTCCGACAGTGGCCAGTCTCAATCACATGGGAAAAGAACCAACAGTCACAATGAACAATCCATTCCCTTTGTTCACTCCCAGCTCCCAATAGAAAGAAGTTCATCCCATAAGTGACTTGGTTAATAGCCATTAATGGACCTGCTCTCTAAGAGCCTATCCAGTCATTTTTTTAGCCCAGCTATACTACTGGCCTTGACAATGGCCTCTGGCAACAAATTCCATAAGTTAATAATGTGTTGAATGAAAAAGTACTTCCTTTTTTTTTGTTTTAAATCTGCCGGCACCTAGTTTCATGGAGTGTCCCCTAGTTCTAGTACTATTTGAGAGGGTAAATAAATAACCATTACCTATCTACTCATTCCACACCACACAAGATTTTATAAACCTCTATCATGTCCCCTCTTTGTCTTCTCTTCTCCAAGCTGAAGAGACCCAGTGTGCCTCTCTTTTTATGGAAGCAGTTCCATACCCTTCATCATACTCATTGCCCTTCTCTGTACCTTTTCTAGTTCAGCTATGTCCTTTTTGAGATGGGCCAATTAGAACCGCACACAATATTCCAGGTGCGATGGCACCATTAGTTTATATAGAGGCATTATGACATCCTCAGTTTTATTCTCTATACCTTTGCAGATAACTCCTAATATTTTGTTTGCTTTTTGATTGTTGCTGCACACTCAGCAGAGGATTTCAGTGTATTGTCTGCTATCACTCCCAGATCCTTTTCCTGAGGGGTAACTCCTTGCTTAGTACCCAGCATAGTGTACTCATAGTTCAGATTATTTTTCCCTACATGCATCACTTTGCACTTGTCCACATTAAATCCCATCTGCCATTTAGATGCCCTTGAACCCAGTCCCATAAGATCCTCTTATACATTAAATAGCACCGGTCCCAATACAGATCCCTGAGGCACACCACTTTTTATATCTCTTCATTGTGAAAACTGACCATTTAGTCCTATTCTTTGCTTCCTATCCTTTAACCAGTTACTGATCCATAGTAAGACACTACCTCCTATCCCATGACTTTTTAATTTTCTCAAGAGAAATACACCACATTCTCTCTCCCCACCCACGCAACACTCTCTCTCCCACCCTCCATACCCAGGGCCCCGATTCTTCTGCAGAATTTTTAAAAAAATTCTGCGGGAGTCAGGGCCCAATTCTGCACCTCAGCGTGATTTACCAGGCTGGGGGGGGGCTTGGCTTGCCTCCTCCTCCTCCCCCCACACTGGTCAAACCCTCAGGGCTTCCCCTCCCCAGCTGCCAGAGCTTTCCCTCCCCAGCTTCCAGGGCTTGCTTGACTCCCCCCCTTTTAGAAAAGGAATTTCCTTACCAGTGATGGCAGCAGCAGCTGCTCTGTCCAGCGTGCTCATACTTCCTGGCCCCTCCCGACGGGGTCTCTCAGGGCGACGCAACCGGATGATGTCATCCAGCTACGACACCCTGAGAGGTCCCATTGGGATGGGCCAGGAAGTATGAGCATGCTGGGCAAAGCAGCTGCTACTGCCATCACTGGTAAGTTAATTAATTATCCAAATGAGGGGGGGAGGCAAGCCCTGGAAACTGGGGAGACTGGGGAGGGGAAGCCCTGAGGGTTTGTTCATTCCCCTTCCCCCGTGAAATCTCCTGCCCCGCATCCCCCCAGCGCAGGCTAGAAATTCTGCACTGGGGAAGTGGGGCAGGAGATTCCATGGGGGGGAGGGGAATTCTGTGTGAAATCTGCAAATCACAGACCCATGTTTGGCTCGGGGCCCTGTCCATATCCCACCAGGAATTGTCATGCCAGTCAGATCCCCTGAATGCTTGTCTTCTGCCAGCTGCCACTGTTTAAACAAGGCCCACACCACTGTGTGCATGTGCACGCTGGGGCCACTGTTGATGATGGCCTCAGTTTTCCCTAAAATGGGTACAACCCCCCTCTGCTGTATGACCAAGGGCCAGTTTAAGGAATAGTGATTATTGGGGTACATCACCCCGAGAGGTCATGAGTGGGAGGGGGATCTCCTGTTAACAGATTGGTGGAGAATGTGGGCAAGCACATGGTAATCTATGCAGGATTGTCCATGGAGGCATACGTAGCTACAGTCAGCTGAAACCCCCATATTTCTATCTCTTTCTTGTGTCATTTTCTATCTCCTTTCTTCTCTCTGGACCTGTGGATTTAAGGATTCGGGGTTTGGGTTGTTGGGGAGGAATTGTCTGGGGTTGTGGATTGTGAATCTCAGGGCTGTAAGAGGTAGTTCAGGGATTTGAAGTGTAATCCAGGGATTTTTGAAGCTGATATAGTCCAGTTAACTTGAATTTTGGTCTTGAACTTGTGGTTGCAAGTTTGGAGCGGTATGGATATGTTTGGATTTTTGAGTCAGGAGGCACAGAGCCAGTCCTGGCAGTATTGGGGTCTCTCACCCATAATATTGGGTTGAGTGTAATTGAAAACTATTGGTATGGGGGTTGCTTGGGCAGCCTTGTGTCTCGGATCCTAGTGTGGGTCCCACGACTGATAAAACTGTGGGGGGATGGGACTGTGTCAGCCGCCCCGGGGATATATTACTGGAACGTAGAGGTGGTACAGGAGGGATACACTAGAACAAGCTCTGGGCAAGCAATCAATACCTGGGAGGTAGAGGGAATGTTGCACCAGGAGCCCGGGACACCCAGATTAGAGAAATGGGCAGTGGAAAAGGGGAAATGCCCATGGTAGCCAGGATGCTTTAAAACTGAGGACCCGGTGACATCAATTGGCAGAGAATATGATGGTTACTGACAGAGGTTTAAGCCCAAAGGCAGTAAAGGGGATGCCTGTGCAGCCTGGGCGCTGTGGCGTACTTGTGGGGGGACTTGTGAGATCTGCTTAAGGAAACTAGGCAGAAATGTGAGGCAGAGCGGGAAAGAGCAGGGAAAGAAGGTGGAGAAATGGGAGGCTCAGTGTAGGGAGCTGGAGGGAGACAAGAGCGAGCTGGTAGCCGAAAAGTGGAACTTAACCTCCTTCCTGAGGAAAGCTCAGGAGGAATACACTGTGGCACTGACCAGGGAAGAGCAGGCAGAGAGGGAGTTAGAGGGATCACAGGAACAGCTAGGGCAATCCCAGTCAGCAGCTCGCTTCCTGGCAGAGCAAACCCAGACTGCTAAAGTTGCGGTGAGCCATGATGCCTGCGAAGCAGCAATAGAGAAGCTGCGGGGAGAACTCGACATGCACAAAGGCTTGGTAGCCACTGTGCAGGTTGAGGATCTTTCTGGGGTGGGGTCCATACTGTTCCCTAGAGAAGAGCCCAACCTGCCCACAGACGCCATCCCCCAGGCCCCCCACAATCCAGCCTGGCGAACACACCTGTAGCTCCAGTTGTGAGTCGAGATGTGGAACGTGTGGGGGAAGAAGGAAGGGCGACCCATGAACAGATTAGGGAGACAATTCGGTGGACCCCCACTCAGGCGAAAGCTATCACTGAGCAGATTGGTCCACTGAACCAGGATACAGCCATTTCATGGATGGCTAGGGTGTGGCAGATGTACCCCACTGAAGACAGGGTAGATCTGACACAATTGCCTCGGGCTGGCACATCCCTTGCAATGCACAGATCCTGGAGGCAGGGCTAGGCATGGCTGACCTCCATGGTGCCAACTGTGGTGCGTGGATGAAGGCAGTGTTGCAGTTCCTGCTCCCGGGACAGAGCCCACAGAGGCGATTTCTTGTGGAGTTGCAGGCTCCAGGAGAGCAGCCTAAGTCCTATGAGTCCAGGAAAAAGCTATTGGGGGCCTTAGCAGAAGTTGTGGTCCTGGTACAAAGAAATGGGAGGCAAGTCATGCAATATGACTCTAGAGATTTTATAGAGGCCATGCATGTAGGACTTGCCCCCCCCCCCCTGCAACCAAAGCGGCAATGGGGAGAGTAGATCTGTCACAGATTACCTGGGATGAGTTATCCACAGGCATTCAGCAGGTGGCAGACTTAATGAGGGAAATGGGAGGAGGTAAGCGGCCTGATAGAAAGCAACAACTAGAGCAAGTGCAGCCATTACGTTTAATGGCCCCCACTTCTCGGTGCCCTTTGGGCATGCCATGAACCCCATGCCTAGGAACAACCCCTGGAATGTCCAGGATCCTGTAGGGTTCCCCAAGAGTCCCCCTCCATGGCCAGGTCCCCAGGACAGGGCTTGGAGTGAGATGATGATGTTCACCAACCTGTTTGGGGGAATGTATTTCACTCACCTATCAATGTGGCTCCCCCACTATGCCCTAACCAGCAGCAGTGGTCCCTGGTCAATGTATACGTAATCAAGCTGTAAATAACCCCCCCTGTTTTGCTTGTTTGTTTTGTTTCTTTGTAGAGTAGTTATGTGTGGATGTATGCATGGAGGTGGGTTAGCTGGATTTGTGTGTGCTCTTGATGGTGGAATGGGTGATGTGTGTCATCAGAGGTATGTGTGTGTGTTTGAGGATTTTTGTCTGAAGAAATTTGTGTATATGTCTGATGTGGGTATGTGTGTGTGTGACTCTGAAGGAATGTATGAGATTGTAGTTTGCATTTCCAGCTTGATTGGTGTGGGCGCTGGACTGTGGGATGTGAGAGTGGAAAATGTGAATGAAATTGTGTGAGCGCATGTGCAGGTGTGATGGATGTTTTGTATGAGGCTTGGGTGTGCATGTATGGGATGACAGCTTGAAGAACTTGGTTTGTTTTGTTGTAGAGAAGGATGGGACTGTGTGTGCATGATTAGGGTCTGTATGGGTTGGCAGCTTGGTCCATGGAGAAGCTGCAGCCAGTTGGGACAGGACGGGGGAGACAAACTCCCCTCATCCTTTCCTCTTCCAGTTTTTTTTCCCTTCCCTTGAATGGCCCCAGATTCCATACCCTGTCCTGGCTTCCAGGATCAGTGAAGCAAACACTGTACCTTTGGAGGAGGGGCCTCCTCGCCCCCCGTGGTTCTTTCAGGTTTCCCCTCCCCCTGTGAAAAGGCTTGCTTACAGTCTCGGGAAAGGGATGGGGGGACCTAATACAGTGTACATAAGCCTCCCCCTCTCCCCTGCTCCTGAGGAGCCCCTGCCTCATCTGGTTAGGTCTTCCACCCCTGCTCAGAAGAACTCTCAGCCTCATCACAAGGCAGCCATGAATAGGAGGGTAAGGCCCAGGAGACCAAGGGAATAGATGTACCCCCACTTGGCACACAACCGGAACAGTATCTCAGTCAATCCAGCAATGAGATTAGCAGCATGGGTAAGCAACCTTATCAACAGGCAAACCTTTCATTTCAGGTTTTGCTATAGCGAGGCTGGAGGGCCACACAGAACTCTCATTGAGGTGACCACCGGGAAAGCCATGGGGGGAGTTGTGGAGAGTGGTTGTAAAGTTTTACCACAATGGCTCCGCTAGATGGGAGCTGGTTATGAGAGAAGATCCCCACGTGATACAGTTCATCATGGGCCNTGGAGAGTGGTTGTAAAGTTTTACCACAATGGCTCCGCTAGATGGGAGCTGGTTATGAGAGAAGATCCCCACGTGATACAGTTCATCATGGGCCGAGTTGTAATTAAGGGAAGGCCGGGGAACAGGTATCCAGTCCTGGAGGGAAACCAACCTCCATCCGTTCCCCTCTGCCGAGAAATGTGGGAATTTGACCCCCTTATTGGATATGTCAGTGATGACAATTAAAAAAGTTTCATAAAATTGTCCATCCCTTTCGTTTCCCCCCCCCTTCCTTTTTCTGAAGGAGGGACTCCCATGTCCTCAGTCTCTCAGCTTGTCCTAGGTTAACCCTCACCTCCGGGCGAGAAGCCCCCCACATTCCTTTGTTTCATCAGGCAGATCCAGAAGTGAGTGGAGGTTAGGAAGAGTGGAGTTGGTGAGCCCATGCCAGGAAAGAAGCCTATGGAAAGATCCACGAGCCCCGTGCAAAGATGGGAAGAGTGGCACGCCAAAGTTTGGTGCCAGGAATAGAGCTTGGGAAACCGGATGTTTGCCAGAGCCAGTCCCGAGCCCCCACTTGTCACGTGCAGCTTCCCAGCCTGGACAGCTAGCGGCGCGCAGCACGAGTGGCCCCCTTGCAGCTCCAAAAGAACTTTCAGCTCCAAAACGTGAAGCAAGCCCTCCAGCAGGACCACCAGATTTTGGGAACTCGGGTTTGCTTTGAGAAGGTTTTTCGCCACCCGGAACATCTCTTTCACAGAACATTTGCCCACTAGCAGAGGAACTTTGCATTTTGCTCCAACACTCCCGGCCACAGCGGTTGTTCCGGTATCTAGCCAAAGCCCTCTTTAAGTTGCCTCAGCTCCTTCCAGCAGCTGAAGCGTATGGACTATTATGCTGAATAGGATACACCTGAGTGGAATTGTCCCACTGAATGGAGCTCCTTGTTACAGGTACAAACTGGTAATTTGGCTCAGCTCTTATGGCCACGGGGTATCAACGTGGGGTGGTGAATTATAATTTGGAAATTGGGACCTAAAACTGGAGAGAGATCCACCCTTTCAGGCATGCAGAATCTCTCAAGGAAATTCAAACAAGGGCCATAGGCTCACATGTACTTAAACTAGTTCAACTTGTGGCAATACTTTTTATACCTTCAGGTCTTCTTGAAGGAAGCCCAGGTGAATCTAGTCATCTGCCTATGTAACAGGAAGCTCCCAGGTGTACCTATATGGGTTATTTGGTTTTTATTGAATAAGTATATTTTATTTTTGTTGATTTTTATTGTTTAGTTTGGATATTTGTATTGGTTCTATAGTGATTTCCCCCCATGGCACCTTTCACTCATGTAAATTAATTTCTCCCCTTATTATTATTATTATTATTAAACATTTATAAAGCGCCAGTAACAACCTGGCGCTGTACAGAACATATAATCAGCTGCGGTCCCTACCTGTGGCTTACAATCTAAAAGACAAGGAGGGGGAGACAAGGAGAGGGGACAGCGGGAGAGACATGGGAGAAGACAAACAAACATTCAGGCGGATGCGAAGTCTCAGG
>QEPC01013351.1:500841-512071 GCA_003113815.1 Sphenodon punctatus | reverse complement strand
GCCCTTCCCCAGCTGTGCCCTTTTCCCCCTAGCCCTGCCTCCCAGCTTCCTGATTGGCCACAAGGTGTATTTAAACCATAGGGTGGCCACAGGAAGCTGTGGGAGCAACTGCTCTTACCCCTTGTGTGTAAGGTCCTGTGTGTCACTTTGTCCCCCCTTCTGTCTGTGAGTCTTCCTTTCCTATGGTGTTGGTTGTTTGAGTGTCTGGTGAGTCTGGCCTTCCCTGTTGTGCTCAGTGTTCCCCCTGTTGCTCTCTTCCTTGTGATTCTGTGTCTCCCTCCCTGGAGCTCCATTGCTTTGTGCTTCCTTGGAGCTCTGTTCCCTCATTGCCCTGTGCTTTCCCCATTGCCTTGTGCTTCCCTGGAGCTCTGTTCCCTCATTGCCCTGTGCTTTCCCTGGAGCTCTGTTCCCTCATTGCCCTGTGCTTTCCCTGGAGCCCTCTTTCCTCCTTGCTATTGCTCTGTGCTTCCCTGGAGTGCTGTTCCCTGTGGTCTTGCATTTCCCATCACTGGTGTCAGCTTAGGGTTGTCAGGTCTTTCTCTCTCTTCACTGTCTTGCCTTGCCTCACCTCTCTATAGTGGGTGTTCTCTCCTTTCCTTGCTCTTCCCCTTGTGCTATTCTTAACTTGCTTCTCCCTGGTCTGTATCCTCCTTATTGACTTGGGACCCTTTTCCCTTTCCTTTCTGTAGCCTCAGTGATGATCTGGGCACTCTGAGGCCTGGTTCCCTGGCTGGGAGAACGAGAACTGTCTTGAAACACCCAAGAGACTGGCTGAGAGGATTTTCCTTCTAGATACCTTTTCTTATCTGGGTTCCCTGGGCCCTTCCTACAGTAACCCTCCCCAGGTATAGGTTCCCTCGGTCCCTTTCTCCTGATAGTGTAGGTCCCTTTCTCTTCCCCCCCCCCCCCGACAGGTAACAGCTGGTGGCACATTTTCAAATGTGATGGTGGCACCCAGATTAATTCTCACTAAAGGGGATTAATCTGTGCCACCATCATGTCTGAAAACACCCAGTATCACCAGCTAGCCTCTCCAGCTTGTGTGAGAAAAAATGCATTAAAGTCTGCAGGATGCTGAGACTGAAGTCATGGACAGCCATGCAAGTACCTCAGGTCACTCTTAGACATGTGCAGTGAATACACTACATAAAATCGTGCTGTGAATATCCTGTGTATGGGATTTAGATGTGACACTGAGCATTAAAGCCAGTTGCACATTCTTTTAAGGGTACTAATTAAATATTTTGACATTGAGGTATTTAATTTGCTGCTTTAAAAGAATGCACAGCTAGCCTTAACGTGCACAATGTCATGTCTAAATCCCAGAGGTGGGATATTTACACGCAGCATGATTTTATGTAGTGTGTTCACTGCACATGTCTAAAAACAGTCTCAGAAAGGATTTACTACTTGCAAAATTTGCTGAAATGAACAAACCCCCTGCCAGAAACCTTATATTCTAGGATATTGACAAAAGGCCAAGGAAGAAGCACAAATACCACAAAACTCATTTCTATGTGGATTGAAAGGAATGGATATTAGCAGAGAGAATGTTCTATTTGTGCAGCTAAATTACACGAGACAGGAGCCGGGCTGGACTGATAATAGAATCATAGACTTGGATGTGACCTCAGAGGTCATTAAGTCCAACCCCCTGCTTGCTGCAGGAAATCTGCAGCTACAGTATCCCTGACATATGGCTGTCCAGTCTCTGGGTGATTTCAGATGTTATGTTTGTCTGAAATCACCACAGTCAACATCAGCCAACCGCGGTGTATGTGTGCGTGCGTGTGTGTGTGTGTGAACAGGTGAACATCTGTTTGCGTGCATCCAGATGTTCACCTCAGTCAACCCCCCCGTGGTGAATCTAACCATGCTTTGTTCTCCCACACCACGGTAGCAAACAAAGTGTGTTTAGAGGGAATCTGGAACGCGGTGAAGGAAAAGGAACGTCTATTACCTTACCTCCACAGCATTCTGGGGTCCCGGCAGTGGGTGTCAGGCAGCGGCAGCGGCAGGATAGACCACTGCAGCTGCCTGTCTTGAGGAGGGCGGGCAGCCAGGGAGCTCTGGGGGCACGGCTGTGTGGCTGCACGCTGTGTTGTGTGGCCCCGTCCCCTCTGGGAGGGGAGGTGCCCCTTTAGATGTTACGGCCGGGAGCTTTCACCACGGGCCGTGGTTCAGCGGTCCCCACAGCCAGGGGTGAAGGGAGGAATGTCTGTTGGCTCCCCCCTTCACCCCCGACCGTGGTCCGAACCACCCCATGGCCAGTGGTAAAAACACCCGGCCGTAACGTTTGAAATCACCCTCTCTTTGAAAACCACCTGCAAAGGAGAGCCAACCACCTCCCTAGGCAATTTGTTCTACTGTCAAAGAGCTCTTACTGTTCCTAATGTTTAACCAAAATCTGTTTTCTTCTAATTTGAGCCCATTATTTCTAATCTTGCCTTCAGGAGCAAGAGAGGATAAAGTCTTTGCCATCCTCTCTTTGACAGCCCTTCAGGTAGTGGAAGACTGTGATTATGTTTCCCATTAGTTGCCCCTTCGCTAGGCTAAACATACCCAGCTACTTCCACCTTCCCACATAGAATTTGTTTTCTAGGTCTCGACCATCTTTGTTGCTCTCCTCTGAATCTGATCCATTTTGTCAATGGGTGAAAACAGACTTGGGGCTAACCACCCGTTAACCACCCTTGGTGGTTATTTATGTATGTTGCAGGGCTTCATAGGGCACCAATACAGCCCTGCAACATGCATAAATAACCACCAAGGGTGGTTAACGGGTGGTTAGCCCCAAGTCTGTTTTCACCCAATGTCCTTCTTAAAGTTCAGTGCCCAGAACTAGACACAGTACTCCCGATGAGGTCTGACCAGTACAGAATAGAGTGGAACTATTGTTTCTCGTGACTTGGAAATGATGCTTCTCTTTATTTATTTATTTATTTATTTATTTATTTAAATAAATTTAGTATCCTGCCCCTCCTGCCACAGGCAGCTCAGGGCGGCTCACAAAAGCGTAACAACCAAAAATCATAAACCTATAACACACACCCCTACACCCTCATCCCTCTCCTCCCCCACTCCACCCCCCACTGCCTTAGCCTTTTTTTTTTTCAGATCCTTTTCACATGTATTGCTGCTAAGCCAGGTATCCCCATTCTGTGTTTGTACATTTGATTATTCTGACCTAAATGCAGAACATTACATTTATCTCCGTTGAACTTCATTTTCTTTGTTTCAGTCCAGTTTTCCATCCTGTCAAATTCATTTTTAATTTTAGTTCTGTCTTCTAAGATATTGGCTATCCCTCCCAGTTTTGTGTCGTCTGCATGTGTCATTAGAATTCCCTCTACTTCCTCACCCAAATCATTAATAAAGATGTTGAATAGTACTCGACCCAGAACAGAGCCCCGAGGAACCCCACTCAACACCTTCCTCCAGACTGATGAGGAGCCATTGATAAGCACTCTTTGTTAAGCACTGATGACTTCTGCTAGCAGCTTTTTCTGGTTGCTGGAAGGGTGGACATTGCTCTATGCGTTGGGGTTGGTTGTGTGTCCAAAAACTGTTCAAACTTCAAAGAGGAGATATCACACCAGAGACAGCTGAATCCATGTTGAAAATGCCTCAAGGTGCCTATCACCCTGGGAAAACTCCCCAGCACCCCTGCATTGAAAATCCAGGTGTGTGTCTTCTAATGTCAGGGTGAGATATTCTATTTTCCACCACTCAGTTGAGCAATAGGAAATAGGAGTGCTGCGCTAGACTTGCCACCTGTCACAGGGAAGAAAAACAGTGGTGTTCTTGTATAAATGTGCATTTGTTTAGTTTGTGTAAATTTATGCAAACTTAACTGCTGCCTAAACTTTATGATAGGCTGAGTTCCAAATACCACAGTCCAGTAGAACAGATTCTCCACAGGGCTGATTCTGACATTGGGTGTCCACTCCAGGCCATAAGCAGGTGCCTGTGTTTGCTGTGTTTTCCACATTGCCTCTTATGGGGGAAAACACAGTGAACTTGTGAACAGTGTTTTGAACCTGTGAACAGTGAACTTGTGTCCCTGGTCATAAGTTAACGTGGACACCAGAGTAAGACCCCCACAGTTTCTGGACAGGTGGTAACCCTACTATGGGGCTGTGCCTACGATGGGGCTAGTGATGTAGGTGGGGCCTAGTCCAGACTTTGGGGGATTGCATGCAAGTGTTCATAGGCCCACTCAGTACCATCCTATCCAGCCTGGCCCTGGCATCAGATTGTGTATTTGTTTATTACACAACAAAGACCAGGTATAGAAACCACATAGGTAAAGCTGGTTATGAAACAGTAATGCACCTTGACTACAAACAGTAGGACCAAGGGCACTATATCCCTTGCCTGATTAGGTTATAGCAGAGTCCACTCCACAAAGTGGCTTACAGACAGGGCTGATATTCACCCAAACTGGCTGCTAAAATCCTAATGGTTCTGTGACCAGTTGGTGCTGGCCCAGGTGGAATCATGATGAACAGGTTCTGGGTGAGCAACCCAGATTTTATTTAACTTATTTTTATTTATTTTTATCCCACCCTACCCCCGAAGGCTCAAGGACAGCTAAGATCTAACGACATCATAAAACATAAAATACAAAATAAAACCCACAAACACCCATAAAATGCTTATAAAACTGCCACCCCCACCCCACCCCCCATTCAGGATCTATTACTGCCTCTTAAATGCCTGGCCAAATAAATAGGTCTTACACTGCCTTGAGCTGATGCCCAGGCTAGGGTTTAGATGAACCTCCAAGGGTCCGCTGGGAGCACCCTTCTTGATGTCCCCCGGGTGGTGCAGGGGGGCTACAATGGAGAGGGTGTTCTAAGTGGCGGCATCTAGGCTGTGGAACTCCCTTCCAGTGGAGGCCCAGATGGCCCTGGACCTTGCTGTATTTTGATGAACGTGCAAGACCGGCTGTTCTGCCAGGTCTTTGGTGAGGGGGTGGGTGGGAGGGGAGGATGGAGGTTTTTTTACCTGGAGCTGCCTAGGCAGGAAAAGTGGGGGTATAAATAATGAAAATAAATAAATAAGGGAAGGGAGTTCCAAAGCCATTGAGCAGTCACTGAGAAAGTCTCTATGCGAGCCTGGGTCAGATGGACCTGGGCCAAGGATGGAATTTGCAAAAAGGTACTCTCAGCTGATCTTAGGGGCCACACAGGGACATAGGGAGGAAGGTGGTCCTTTCAATGTGTGGGGCTTAGGGCTTTATAGCTCAAGATCAGAACTTTGAAATGTGTCTGGAACACTATCGGCAGCCAGTGGGTGATTTCAGATGGGTGATTTCAGATGTGATGGGGTCATTCACAGCCACTGGGTGATTTCAGATGTGATGGGGTCATTCACCCCAGCACGGAATCACCCAAATGATTCCCCGCCCGAATCCCATCATCATGGCCAGCAGATGTGCTGGCCAATTCTGGCGGGGAATCTGGGGGGGAGGGCGGGTCTGCATGGTGCAACGTGAGGCCGCACAGCCCCGCCCCACCCCGCTCCCCCGGCTGCCCGCCCTTCAGGAGACGGGCGGGCACTGCAACGAATGCAGCTGCAGCACCCGCCTGCCCCCCCAGGGCATGGACCACGGCCCAGAATCAGCGGCGCTGATTACGGGCCCTGGTCAGGGGACAGACGTGATGCCCTTGTTGATCATGGGTGGGAATTGCTTTGACCACGCAAACGGCCCTCCTCCGGGCAGGAGGGCTGTTTGCATGGTCAAAGTGATTCTCGGCCGTGATTCACGGGGGTAAACATCTGGTGGGAATCACAGCTGGCCCCAACAGACGTTACGAGCTCACAGACCTCATATGGGAATTGACCATGGTTCACCGTGATCTCCTAAGTCTGAAAATACCCTCTGATGCACTGGTGTAATGTGCTCCCAGAAACCCACCCCCATAAGGGGGGGACACCACATTCTGCATTACCTGCAGCCCCCAAAACAGTCTTCAAGAACAACTCCAGTCTTCAAGATGGCAAACACCATTCCTCCCACACCCCCTTCCCAGCACTACAACATGCATGTGACATGCCATTTGCTTTGCTCAAGGGGAAACTTTCCTGGTAGGCAGCTGAGGGCCACTTCTGCAAGGAGCTGCTGCTGCTTTGCTGATTCTGCTGGTTTGTTGAACCTGCTCCTGACAGCTCCCTAGCTCAGCTCCTGACTTTCACATTCCTCTCTGTCCTTAGTGACAGTAGCTCCCCATTCTGTCTCTTGCCCTGGTGATCCCAAACTCTCTGTTCCCCCACTCTCCTAGGGTCTCCTTCTCCTCTTCCGTCCCAGCTCTTCTTCTTGTCTGTTCTGGGGTTGCTCAGTTCTAGGACTGATGTGAGAATGCATTTTCATTCTTGCAATAATCTCATGGTAATCATAAAAGGTTTTTTTTCTAAATTATCATTTCTTGCTAAAAACAAGTTGAGAACCATGATCTTCAGCTTGAATCAAGAGAAAATCAATATCAAGATACAGCCCAAATCAGTTCTGAGCAAAGAGTGGGTGGGACAAACACACACCCTTCTCTGACAGAACTGTCTGTTATCAGACAGGATATCACTCCAACTTACAAGTCTACTCAGCTGATGGTGCCCACCCCACAACAAGGGGATGCCAGGTGGTGTGAGAAAAGGACCTCAAGTCACAAACAGTCATGGGGATGGGGGCTGAGCATGGACACTGGCAGGGAGCCAGATGAGCAAGGGGTGCAAAGGTCCATGGGGATTCCTAGTACAGGTGTTGGATAGCAGCTAACAGCTGACTGGGGGTGGGTGGGTCACGGAACTGACCCCCAAGGGTACAGATGGTTTAGCGGTGCCACACAGATGACCCCGGGGTGCAGGTGACCCGTTACAGCCAAGCAGAACAGGGGGAGCAGATCGACCAGGACAGCAGCGGGTCCACAATGGGAATGTTGTAGTGGGTCACAGAACAGAAGGTCCAGGGCGGTGCAGGGAGCACCTGGCGGAGGCTATATGCAGGATACAGATGACCCAGGGGGGACCTACAGCCAGCTGCATGGGAACACACGAAGGTGGGTGGGATTGGGTGGCTCAACAGATGAATGTAGTGGGGCCACTGCAACATGCCCCAGAGATAGCCCATCTGTGCCATGTGGTGCACAACAAGATAGTAGGCCTCAAAAGGATCGGGGCTGGTGAACCCAACCTGAACATGGGCACGAGACCACACCTCTGACAGCACTAGCAGCTAGGGTCTGGTGGGATTGGGCAGGGCAAAGTCAGCATCAGGGGGTCACAACAGCTTCCCAAATTCCAACAGGTGGTAGTATGACGCCCCATGGGAACACTGGTAGCCACGGGCCCCTATGCTGCAGCAGAAGTAGGAAACAGCCAGGGCAGGGCTGCCCTCCGCCAGACAGGTCTGGAAACCAGACAAGGCACAGACAGACAGAGCTGACACTGTATCAGGAGCAGACCATGACACCAGCAACCCCCTCAGCTCTGGAATGCACCCATCCAGAAAGGGATGGAGGCCCAGCTCCACAGCATGGAGCCAGCACTCGCAAGCGGTGGCCACATATCCAAAGCAGTTGAGGCCTGAGCTCAGACACTGATAGGCATCCAGGAGGGTAGACGGGGAGGCAAGGAAGAGTTGAACACCAGGGGAATGCCACAGGTCAGCTAGAGTCATGGGTCTCCCTATAGGTCCAGCAAAGCGGACCGGCTGCAGAACCGCAGAGCGGGAGCTCTGCTGCAGCAGCATCGGCCATGGTGCATCTGGCAGAAGGTCTGATAATCAAGGACAGTGGGGCACCTCAAACCATGGTAGGGAAGGGAGGTAACCAGGGGAGCCCCAAGGCCACGTGATAAGGGTAAGGGCACAATGGGAGGCAGGGAAGCAATGAATGAGGAATGGACACAGCACAGCTGCAGCAACCCAAGGCCAGAGATGGCCTACACACAGACAGCAGTGATATGCACACAACGTTCATTCACCCTCCAAGGCACCGTTATGCCACCTACTTGCCGGGGGCACAGCCCTCCTCCTTCTCATGCACCCAAGCACTCAACACCCCAATAGCCGTTAGTGAGCAGCATCAGGGGGCACAGGACTTACAGGTGGAGCCCCCCAGTATGGGTGAGCATCCCATTGCCACCAGGAGCACCTGCTAACACATAGCCCACAACCAATCGGTGCAGCACCTGGTTACAGGGCCCAATGGACAGACGGTGGCATGTGGGTGTGTGCTGCCACCAGGCCCCTTATAGCGAGCTACATCCTGCAGCACAGCAGCATGAGCATCCCGTCAAGCAGTATGCCTGACACTGCCTGGTGCTCCTGGAGCACCTACCAGCTAAAGCCCTCGCAGGTACCTGACATGGATGCGAACCAGTGAGATGCCTGCTGGCTTCTTATGGAGATCATCACTGAGTGATACCACCAGCACACCCAGCTCCAGTCGATCACAACGGAGCTGCTGGAGATGTACACAGGGATGCGTGAATGCCTGGCCCAGTTGCTAAAACCAGCCTGCTCGCCTTCCACAGGTGCCGCCACATCGAGGCCATGTGCACAGCATGCTGACTCTGTGGGATGTACCGCAGGACCCTGCTGATTGCACTTACTCATCTGGCTGCCCTCAGGCAAGCAGCTGCATGCCACTACTGGAGGAGGTCAGCCCTCTTCAGTCCTGTCAGGCTCACTATGCCCATCGACAGGTGCCTCTGGACCGTGTCCAGAGCCCAGCAATGGTGGGAGGGGGCCCTGACAAGATGGGATGATGCTACGTGGAGGGTACACTTCTGGATGGACCGGTGTACCCTCCTATAACTGGCAGAGCTTCTACAGCCCTCGCTGGAGTGGATGCACACCCCCATGCGCTCCCATATCCCAGTGGGTCTCACAACCATCACCGGCATCATCTGTGACTTCTGTGAGGCTGTGGAGGTGGTCCTCCTCGACCGCGTGATCAAGCTTGTGATCAGGGGGCTGTGATAGCTAACTTTGAGGCTACCGAGTTCCCCAACTGTGTGGGTGCAATCGATGGCACCTATGTGGAGTTCCTCCGCCCCCCACAGATGATGCAGCCGAGTACTTCAACAGGCATGGTTACCACTCATTGCAGCTCCAGGCCATTGTCGATCACTCGGGCCGGTTCACTGACATCTTCACAGGCCACTCGGGCCACAGCCATGATACTCGGATCCTCGCCAACTCCCCCCTCATCACACAGATGTACAGGGGGGACTTTGACAACATGCAGATGACCTGGATTGAGGGGGTGTTGATGCCCCCTGCATCATTGGGGAGCCGGCCTATCCGCTGCTCCGATGGCTCATGAAGGCCCATCCGGTGGCCCATAACCAGATGGAGGTCCTGTAAAACACCCGGCTGTGCACCGCGAGTACCGTGGTCAAGAGGGCCTTCGGTGCCCTCAAGCAGTGATAGAGATGCCTGACTGGGCCCTTGGACTTCTTGGTGGAGACCTCCACCCTGGAAATCGGCGCCTGCTGTGTGTTGCACAACATCTGTGAGACCAATGAAGCAGCCCTTGGGTATCCCAGGCCCCAACGGCCAGCTGGCCCATTCCGCTATACGTGAACGTAGAAAACCCCAGGGAGTACCATTATGCTAAGGGGATAATTATGCTTAGCATAATTATGCTAAGTCCCACCCCCTGGGATGGACAGACAAAGCAGCCATCCCCGTCCCCGCTGCCCAGACCCCTGGCTGGGTGCAATACCCAAAGGGCGACAACAAAAGGGCGCTGGCCGTTTTGTGGCCGTTGTGAGGGCGGAGCGAGGAGCCACCCCTCTGACAATGCCCATGCCACACAGCCGCCTCTGACCATCACCACCGCCCATCGTGCACTCGCTCCCGTGACACCCTCAGGCCTGGTTTCCCTCTGCTGCCTGGGCTGTTACCACCTATCATGCCTCCTCATACCTCCCATGCCTCCTCACGCTCTATTTTCCCTCTCCTTCTCATCCTTCTCATGGAGCCCCTCCTTCTCCCTCTCCCTCCTCCAGTGGCCTTTCTCCAGTCAACCTTCCCCTTATTCTCACCCATGCCCATTGCCCCTCCCCACCTTCATTCCTCGTTGCCCATTTCCTGTAAGCCTACACCCACCCACACCCACCTCCCCTCACCCAGACCTTCCACACACTCAACAGCCCATTGGGGCTGGTGTGAGGCCAGTACGAGACCCAACCCCTGCAAACCCAGCCACTCCATATCCCCCAATCTCATCCGCATCCCATGTCTTCCCCAAAACCAATTACCTTTCTCCTGCTTTCTCTGGAACTGTCACTTATCCGTGGCTAAAGCCCCCTTCATCCATGATCTCTTCCTCTCTCGCCCCTTTCAACTCCTTCCTCTTACGGAAACCTGGATCTCACCCTCCAGCTCTGTTACTCCGGCCACTCTATGCTTCAGGGGCCTGTCGTTCTCCCACCAACCCCACCCTGAGGGCCAAGGGGGTGGCGTGAGTTTCTTCTTTGCCAAGCCCTGTCAATTCAAAACCCTTTCCCCTCTTCCCTCCCTCTCCTTTCCTTCCTTTGAGGCCCACTCTGTGCGTATACACTCCCCTGTACACCTTCGTGTTGCTGTCATCAACACCCCCCCCTGGTTCCCTCTCCTCTTTCCTCCCAGACTTTGAATCCTGGCTCACCTTCTTCCTCTCTGATGACACCCCCACTCTCATTCTTGGTGATTTCAACATTCATGTCAACACACCTTCCACGCCCTCTTTCTCCCACTTTCTCTCTCTGACCTCCTCCTTTGAACTCCGACTCTGGACTGACTTCCCCACCCATTCCGACGACCACTTCCTCGACCTCATCTTCTCACGAAATTGCTCTCTTGCTGACCTCTCCTTTGATCCCGGCCCTAATTCTGATCACTTCCTCATCTCCTTCAGCCTCTCCCACCAACCCCCCTCCTCGTCCCCCTTTCCACGCCCTTCCGCAATATGCAAGCTTTTACCCCCATGGAGTTTGCTTCCTCTCTAGCCCCCCTCTTCCCCCCCTGTTTTCTCGTCCTCCTTCCCTGACTCTGCCATCTCCGCTCTCAACACCTCTCTCTCCTCGACCCTTGACTCTCTTGCCCCCCTCTCTTCACGCCCCATCCGGCCCCAAATCCCCTGCCCCTGGCTCACCCCCAACATCCGCTACCTCTGCTCCTGCACCCGGGCTGCCGAATGCCTCTGCCGCAAATCCTGCTCCCTCCCTGACTTCCTCCACT
>QEPC01013351.1:485177-497216 GCA_003113815.1 Sphenodon punctatus | reverse complement strand
CTGTCCCCTCTCCTTGTCTCCCCCTCCTTGTCTTTTAGATTGTAAGCCACAGGTAGGGACCGCAGCTGATTATATGTTCTGTACAGCGCCAGGTTGTTACTGGCGCTTTATAAATGTTTATTAATAATAATAAATAATAATTGAGGTTCCCATCTCCCTACCCCCGTGTCCCGCCCCCCATCCCCATCCCACCTTCCAGGGCCCCGTCCCTTCCATTTACCTTCAGCCATTTGTTCCACCACTCCTGGTGCCCGTTCCCCCTCTGTTGCCTCCTTCTTTTCCTCGGTTGCTCCTGTGGTAAGGAAGGAGGGGGTTTGGTTGGTAATGTTCCCTGCCTGTTGTCCCCCCCCTTGTGTAGGCCCCTGTGCCTTCCACATCCTGTGCCTACCTCCTATGTCCATCTCTGAGTCCTCTGTGGCCGGATGCTCAATAGGGCTCTGCTCGGAGTGCTCCCCACACATGCACTGGCTCAGGGTGACCAGCATGTCATCATCAGAGTCTGAACCCGAATGCAGTAGTGGGCTCCCCATGCCTGACCGTTATGAGTGCCTATTGGTCTCCAAGGTCCCAGGCCATTCCTCATGGGTTGCGGGTCCGGCGGGGTCTGTGGGTGCACCTGGTGCTGTCATGGGGACATCCTCCTGTGTCTGGCCCTGTGCCAAACTTCTCTACCTGCCCAAGCATCAACGGGTGATTTCAGACATTATGTTTTTGGCATTCACTACAGTCAACCTCAGACAAACGTGGTGGTGAAAGAGCCATGCACGTCTGTTGGCCCGCATCCAGATGTTCACCACAGTCAAACACGGGTCAGGGTGAACCTAACTATGCTTCATGAGGTAGGCACGGTAGGAGGTCCAGAAGTGTGGTGAATGTTCCCCACGGTAGGGGTGTAAGAAAAGTAATGTCTGAAGGGAAAACCCCGGCCGTGGTGGAAGGAAATGAACACGGGCTGTGGTGATGGCACACAGCGCCACTGCCAGGCAACCTACAACAAGTAGAGGGAGATTTAAAGGGCAGATAGCAGTAGGGGAATGTGACGGAGCAGTCAATGGAGAGGAGGGTGGAGGAAACAGAGCAGAGGATGGAGTGAGAGGGCGAGGAGGAGGTGCAACATCAGCAGCAGCAGAAACAGCAAGAGGGGGAACCCGGTCCAGCGGGGGACACCCAGCAGCACACGGGGCCACCCTGGAAGAAGGAAGGGGGGCAGCTGGGAGCAGGTGGGTTGGAGCCAGGGAGAGGAGGGGAATGGGGGGGAGGGAGTGACCACAGTTTCCAGAAACCTAACCAGCAGCCCCCAATGAACCACCAAACAGACCAGGAAGAGGGCATGCATCCCGGAGGAAGCCGAGGCTGGAGGGAGTCAGGTCCAGATGGCGGCAGCCACGGAGGAGGAAGAGGGAATGGAGGGATTGGCACCCAGGTGGTGGTACCACGGGGGGGTCAGTGGGAGCTCTAGGAGACCCATGACCTCATAGCTATCTGGGAGACACCCAAGATGCAGGCCAAGCTGGCCGTCAACTCCAGGAACGAGCAGGTGTTCGCCCAGATAGCCTCAGAGATGGGGGAGGCTGGATATGAAAGAATGCCCACACAGTGCCAGACTAAAATAAAGGAGCTGAAAATGGGATACAAGGACATCACAGACAACAACCGGCACTCTGGGAAGGTGACACGTGCCTCCCCCAACCTAATTGCATTGAACTGGGTGCTGCACCGCAAGGGCTCCATAGTGGCCTGGCACCCAGTAGGAGGGGGTGCTCTGGAGGAGCGACCTGTGGATGAGCCCCCCCTTTCAGTCAGAGAGCTCCGAGAAAGCCCTGACACCGAGCACGGAAACCATGGAAGAGATGCCAGGGACCTCGGGCACACACGTCCGACACATCCCCAGCCCTATCTCTGGCAAGGACACACACACCCCAGTGGATTCTGAGGAGGTAGAGGGGGAGGAGGAGACTATCACCCTGAACCTCATGGCCTGCTGACCCAGGGAGCAGGCAGACACCAGCTCCAGCGACCGCCCAGCCTCCGAGGGAACGGACACCGAGGGAGCAGGTAAGGGCAAGGCAGGGCACACGCATGGACTGCAATGGTAGGGGGGGGTCAAGGTGGTGGAAGGGGATGGCATCTGTCCATCCCCCACAGCCCCAAAGGCAGGGAGGGGGCACGGGCAGAGGGAGCGGCATGGGAGGCGGGTGGTGCCCATGCTGGGGGGAAGGAGCACCCAGAGCACAGAGACGGGGGGGCTGGGGAATGGCACCTCTCATGATGAACTGACCCTTATATCACTCCACAGAGCCACACCGAGCATGGGAGGGCCGTGGCTGTGGGCCGCCAGTACCTCCGGCCCAGAGGATGTGGGCACACCGACCGCAGGCACACAGGTGCAGGGAGGACCTCGTGCAGGAGCTTGTGGCCACAAGAATGTGGCAGATGGAGGAGATGCTGGCAGCTGTCAACCAGCTGGAGGAGGGGAAAATGAGGGCACTGCAATGGGTGGAGGGGAGGGATCGGGCACTGGTAGCGGAGATGAGGAAGGAGTGGCGGCTGCTGAGGCACTCCAGGCCCACTCAGACCGGCAGGAATGCCAGTCCGCAGACCTCAGACAGAAACTAGACCACTTCCTGGAGCAGTGCACATCCCTCTTCCTGAAGGATGGGGCCCTGAGTGCCTTCATCATGGCAGCTGCCCCACCGGATGCCATGCCAGCACCTGGACACGTGCCCCCTCCACCCCCACTGGCTGCACCACAGGTTCTGCCAGCGCCACAACCCCTGCCTCCCCAACAGCATCTGGGACCGTGGATCCGGGGACCCGTTCCCCCACAGCAGAGACACCAGCAGCTGGATTGCCAGGCCCCAATATGGGTGCAGGTGGTGCAGGGGAGGGAGGGGGAGGGGAACCCCAGGGGCAGTGGACAGGGGGCAGGGGCAGGTCTTCTGGACCTGCCGGCTGACACTACCTCCTCCTCCACCTCTGATGAGGGGGAGTCAGTAGCCTCAGCCATCCCTGTTGGCAGGGGGAGGGGCCTGCCAAGGAGCACCAGGGGAAGTGAGAGGGGCAGGGAAGCATAGGGTATGGGGAAGGGTGCCCCCTGCACCCAGCAACACCGAGGAGGGTGGGAGGGGGGTATTGGCACGAGGGCACACAGGTGTACCGGGGTATGGGGCAGGAATGGGGGAGCACAATTAATGGTCATAGACACACCTAACCCTGTCCTAGGGCTTTATTTCATACAGGTGCATACCCCCTCCACAGCCTCACAGAGGTCCCGCACGGAGCAATAGACCGGCAGGAGTCCACTGTGGCCAAGGCCCACACAGCGATGGTGACCCGCTGTGGCATAGGAATGGGGTCTCACATATCAGTCCTGAGGGGCTCGAGCTACTCCCACAGCTGCTCTACCAGGTGCATGAGTGTGCGCCGGTCCATTCAGAAATGCCTGACCCAGGTGACATCGTCCAACCATGCCAGCACCCTCTGCCATCACTGATGAGCCCTCGGTGCAGCCTATGTGCGCCTCTGGTGCTGGCTGTGGTCCAACATTGGGGGAACCCTGTGCGCCCCCGCGCTGCTTCTCCCTGTGCGTGCGCATGCTGTCGTTTGTATCTCCACTGGCAGGTGTGTATGCATGGGGCTGTCCGACTTTGCATGCTGGCAGCTGTGAACTGCCCACTCCCTTCGCATCCCTCCACAGTGGCCCCATTGTTCCCCTCCTGCCATTATCTGTTGGCTTTGGCAGCCCCTGTCTGCCTGTCCAGCCCCCCGGCCTTGCATCCCATGCTTCCCCCCTGGCCGCTGTGGCTCAGACCGTCCAGGAGCTGTACCATGGCAGCTGCATCTCAGGCTGAGGTCCCGCTCGGAGGCTCCAGGGGCTCTGTCCGTGCCTGGAGTGCCCATGAGAGCATGGGATATGCGACCTGCCTGTGTGAGGGTGGCCCTGCCGTGTCCGTGTCCTACTTCATCAGCGTGCAGGGTGCCCGTGGGTATCCGCGCTCCCGCGGGACTGCCTACTACCATCTGCTGGAGCTGTCCCACCTGCCCTGGCCCCCTGTGGCTGGTTATGGCTCCCCCCCCTGGGCTGGAGCTGGCGGCCCTGTTGGAGGTGTGCAGCCGCTCTGATGTGCAACTCGGGATGAGCTGTGCGGATCCCTTCGAGGCCCTCTACCTGATCAGGCGTGGCTTCTGCCGTGGGCTGTGGTAATGGCCCCTCTATGTGTACCTGCTGTTGTTACCGCCCCCTCTGCCTGATGTGGGTCCCTGCAGCTGGGTGTAGGGTTCTCTGGACCCATCTGACATCTGGCTGCCTCCTCCATGCCTTCCTTCCACCTGTGGCCTGGGTGTTCATGCCAATGCTTTCTGTCTCTTTGGGACGGCTGGACCCCCTGTGACCCGCCTCCGCCAGCCTACCTGTCGCCCTCTCACCTGGGATCTGCTGCCGCTACCCTGGGACCCTCCATGTGGCCTCCTGTGGACATGTCTTTGACAGCCCTCAGTCTCCATGAGTTGCCTCCCCCCACTCCTACACCCCGCTCTCCTGCCCCTGGCCTGGGGGCCCCTGTTCCACGGGGCTGGGCCTGCTCCCCTGCCTTGGTGGATCTCGCCTATGGCCCTGCCTTCCACCAGCCCCCTGGCTGCCTTGGGGAGTGTGTCCTGGCCCCCCCATGCCCTTCCTCCCCCATGCAGGCAGGGGAGGGACTTTCTGTGCCTTCATCTGGTGACTCCCCTTGTGTACTGGGTGTGCTTCTCCATTGGACCCTGAGTCCATGGTGGGCTGTTGTGCAGGTTCCCCCCCTCCCAGGCTGGGCCCCGTGCCTCCCTTGCTGATGCCCCATCTCCTGCGCCCTAGCCCCACGCACTCCCATGCGCCGGGTCGGTGCTGCTTGTGTCCTCAATAAACACCCATTGTGGTTCACTGTGCCTTGTGTTGCCTCCTGTGTCGTTGGGCTGTTGGATCCCCCTTCCTCTTGCCTGCTGGGCTCCTGCCCCCTCCCCCTTCTGTTGGGCTGGCCGTGCCGGCCTCTCGCCACCTCCCTCCTCCTTTGTGCCCGACCGGCTGGGGGGTTCTCTGTCCCCCCCCAAGTGTGTGCCTCCCTCTGCCCCCCTGCTGAGCTCCCCTTTGTTGTGTGGTTGTGCTGCTTCGTGTGTGTGTGCGTGCTTCTTGTTTTGAAGTGTGTGCGCCTTCCGTGTGGCTGCTGTTTGATAATGCTGTGAGCACTGCTGCTCCTTCCACCCCCTCCCTTCATGTTTCCCTTCCCTGGGTGGTGCCCACCACCGTCTGTGGCTTCATTTGCCCTCAGGCGGCCATGTTTGCATCCGCATGACCCTGGTGCCTTGTGGGTCTCCCACCGTGGTTCTCGCCATTGCATCATGTATGTTGGGTTGCCCCGGCCTATGTTCTCTTCGGTTGGCCCTGGGCGGTGGTGCCACACCTGTCACATCTGTTGGGGCCACACGTCTCACCAAGGCCTGCGATGAAGCCATTCACACCGGGGTGGGTTTCACTGTGGTGGATTTCACCATGTCACATCTGAAATTACCCAACAGCTTCTCAGCACCCTGAGGATCCGCTGGGAAGAATAACCCCCAACAGGGAGACCTCCAATAGTGTCTCCATAACCCCCGCCCCCAACTCCTAGCATCTGTTAAGACTAACTCTTAAACTGCACTAACTAGCTAAACAAGCCTTACAAATAATAAACAATCCCTCTTTCATCTAAAAGGGAAAAAGCAACAAAAGGAACAAAGACTCATATTGCCTCCTTCCCCTTCTACACCATTTCACAGTTCTGTGGCCCTCTCAAGGGCAGACCCCATTTTACAGAGTCCAACTTGTTCAACAGCAATGATTTAAAGCACCAGAAATAAACCAAACACAGAGCCCCTTTTTCTTCTAGCTTCAGCTGCTTAGCTGCTGATTTGACCCTGCTGGCAGGGAGGCTAGATAGATTTCTAGGTCTTCAGTGTTGTTGAAAAATTTCTTGCTTCCTCCTACAAAAATCATCATCTGTGCTGGAAAAAGCAGCCTTGGCTTTAGATTTTTCTTCAATAAGTTCCCAAAATATTTGTTCCATTTCATTCTCTTTCTCGTTGTCACTGCTGCATAATCACGAAAGATCTTAATCACCTGCTTCCGGAAAGAGAGCTTTTTCTTTAAACGGGCTTTTTAAAGGACCTCCTCTTTTACCTGGAAGCTGGCAAATTTTACCATAATTGTGTGGGGTGGGTCACTCTCCTTCTGCCTGGGGCGCCCCAACCTGTGTGCTCTCTCAATCGCAGCCTTGTGCATATGGGGGTCTTCCGGGAAATTTTCTTTGAACAGGGCCCTTATCAACTTAAACACCCCCTCTGCCCCTGTGCCTTCCTTAATACCATGAATTCGCAGATTGCCTCTGCGTGATCGGTTTTCAAGCTCCTCACACTTTAACAGCAGTGAGGCAGTCTCACCTTTAAGCCTGTGAATTTGCTTCCCTGAAGTCAGTGTTTTATCTTCTAAGGCAGAGATCCGCTCTTCAGCTACTTCAATTCTCCTTGTCAGGATTTCTTGTTTCTTATTGCCCACATCTATTGATGACTTTATCTTTCTCAGTTCTTCTTTAATCTCTTTCCTCATTTGTTGCAGCAGTTTATTTAAAGATCTCACCATGTAAGTTTCCTCCCCTGAGTCTGACAGGCCATGGTCCGTGTCAGTTTCCCACTCTGCTGATGCCATGTTGCCTCCACTTCTCTCCTCCTCCATTACTATGCGCTCTGCTGAAGTTTTCTTCTGGCAAAAGCATCCTAAAGCATTTGCCTGTGAGAGCTTCTGCTTCTGTTTGCTTCTGTTTGCTGACATTGGGTATTTTCAGATGTTACGAGATCACAGTCAACCACAGTGAACCACGCCCAATCCCACAGTGGGGCCAAAGCACCCTGAAAGTCTGTTTGGCGGCCGCCAGATGTTCACCATGCTCAATACCCACATGGGGTCAATTTCATCCACGCTTCCTGGGCTCCCCGCGGGACGAGCTCCGAAAGCGTAGTCAAAGAGATTCCTGATGGGAACCAACAAAAAGTAACATCTGGACAGCAGTCACCAGCCAGGATCAAAGAAAATGATTCCCAGCCAGGGTCAAAGCATGCAGCATCACTGCCAGGGAACCGGCAACAACACAGACTGGGGAGGAAATTTAAATGGCAACCAGCAGCAGGGAAACATGGTGGTATGGAGTGAGGAGGGAGGAGGAGAGAGCAGTGGGAGAGAGAGCGAAGGAGGAGGAGGAGGCAATGGAAATGGTGGGGGGAGCACTGGTGCAGGGGGGAGGAGGAGGAGGGGGTCATGCTGCACATGGAGGTGGTGGAGGGACTGCAGCAGCAGCAGGAGCCACAGGTGCAGTTGGGACAGGCCACCCCAGGGACATCAGCTGGACTGGGGGAGGAGGCGCCCCGGAAATGGGTAAGGGAACCCATGGGGAGGGGAACAGGGAGCACAGGGGCAGCCAGGGGGGGAACGGGGCTCGGCAGGGCACCCAGAAGGGAGGGGCAACAGGGGGAGGGTCCCAGGAGGGGGAAGAATGGAACCCAAACAGTAAAACACCCCTCTGTGCTGCCAACAGACACGGAAATGGTCCCGGGTGGACAAGCCCCCGGANGGTGGAGGGACTGCAGCAGCAGCAGGAGCCACAGGTGCAGTTGCAACAGGGGGAGGGTCCCAGGAGGGGGAAGAATGGAACCCAAACAGTAAAACACCCCTCTGTGCTGCCAACAGACACGGAAATGGTCCCGGGTGGACAAGCCCCCGGAGGACACAGGGCCAGTCTGGGTGGAAGAGGAGGCGGGGGAGGAGGTGGTGGAGGAGGAGGAGGATGATGATGAGGAGGACAAGGAGGAACCACAGGGGAGAAGAGGGAGACAGGCCTACCATCGAGGGGGTCAGTGGGGGCTGCGGGAGACCCTGGACTTCATATGGATCTGGGGGACCCTGGAGTACCAGCTGGAGCTCACCCTTAACCAGCACAATGAACATGTTTACCGGGACATAGTGAGGGACATGGAGGTGGCAAAGCACCATCGGACCGTCAGACAGTGCCGCTCAAAGGCCACAGAACTCAAGAGGGGATACAAGGCCATCCGGGACAATAACGCGCAGTCCGTCCATGGAACCCGGACCACCCCCTTCTATGATGCCCCGGACTGCATCCTTCATATGAAGGGGTCAATCATTGCCCCACACCTAATGGGGCGTGCTGTGGTCTAGGGCAGGGAACGGGCCAAGGTACCCCCTACCCTTGCCGCCCCACAAGAAGGCACCAGCTCCAGGACCCCGGAAACCCAGGAGGAATGCCTCAGGACCTCCATCACTAGCAGCCCCCCCCCACACACAGCAGCCTTGACAGTCAGCTCCCCCAGGCCGGACAGGCAGAGCCGAAGGCTGGCACCCTCGGTACCCTCCGCGAGTGGTCCTGGGGGGAACACTCCATAACAGAGGGGCCGGCCTTGGAGGGATCAGAGACCAACATAGAGGGTAAGCGAGCATCCAGGGGGAGGGGGGAAAGGCCGGGCCCAGGGGCCAGTGGGGAGACACAGGCCAGAGCTAGCCCCAGGGGCCCCGCAAATGTTGGGACGGGGCTCCCAGCTCGACCAGACCCCGGGCACCCCTCCACAAACTGCACCCCATCATGCACCCACAGGACACTCCGGCAACAGACCCAGGTGGCCAAGGAGGGGGGCGCCCAGGAGGCCAGGCATCAGCAGGAGGCAGCAAGTGAGGCACACTGGAAGGGGGAGGGCCCTGGGGAAGGGGCCAGGAGAACCCCCCTGCTGGGTCTCTGAGACCTGGGCCCATCCCAGGGCTGGGTGCATGTGCACAGTTTGATAACTGACCACACCTCTGTACTCCTACAGGGCAGCCAGGGCACCCGCGGTCACCCAGGACCATCCCCCCAGCACAGTGGATGAGGGAGCACCAGGCACGGGTCTGCCCCTGGAGAGAGGACCAGGTGGAGGGGATTGTCCGGACCTTGGCGGAGCAGGGGGAGCAGATGATTGCGGAAGTGGACAGGATGGAGGTGGCCATAGAGCGGTCCATGGAGCAAGCAGAGGTGAGGGACCAGAGGCTCCAGGCAGAGGTGCACCTGGAGTGGAGGCCAGAGCACCGCAAGCATAGCAGGTAGGTGGAGGCGATCAGGCAGCGGGAGTGCTCAATCGATGCCATGGTGCAGGAGCACACTGCTAAAATGGACCTCCCTGCACCTGCATACTGGCACGCTATGTGCCTAAGTCATGGCTCCAGGCCCCCTGGCTGCACAGCCTGTCCCAGGCCCCCTGCCAGGCCCCGTGGCCCCCCCACCCCCTCCCCACCCCCCCTTCAACTGCACCAGCCGCCTCCATGGCCGCAGGGTCCTTGCATTTGCCTCACGCGGCCCCTGGCTGCCCGGAGAGTGCAGCAGCCCAGGGAGGCCCTGATACTCCCAGACCCCACCACCACCACCTGCTGCCCCATCTAGCCAATGAGGCAGTCCAGGACACCGACAGGGACATGGACAGTGGGGGGGAGGTGAGCTCACAGAGCTCGGTGTCAACCACCGGGTGGCCAAGGGGCTGACACTGGACACATGGGGGAAGGGGGGGCCAGGGGGAGGGTAGTGTGAGGGGGTGCACCAGTGTGGGTTGGGGTGGTGGTGGGTGTGAAGGTGCACATGTATATAGGGTGACAATAAATGGGTGAAAAGAATCCCTGTCTCCTGAACTACTATCTGGGTGACAGGGGGGACTGGGGGAGGCATGCAGGGGCAGGGGTGGTGGGGGTGGTTCTCTCCCTCATGCCTCGGCCTCATGGCTGACGAACCTCACCAGGGTGTCCCAGATGCACTTGGCATAATGGTACTCTTGTGGGTTGCTAGCATTTACATACAGGGGCACTGGGCCTGGGAGGCATTTGGGCTCTGGATATTCCAGGGCAGCCCCCTTTGTCTCGCACACGTTGTGCAGCACACAGCAGGCCCCAGTCACCAGGGCAGAGGTCTCCACAGTGTAGTCCAAGCAGCCTGCAAGGCTTCTCCAGCACTGCTTGAGCACCCCGAAGGCCCGCTCCACCACAGTCCTGCTGGAACACAGGCGGGAGTTGTAAAGCGTACCCATAGGGTTCTGGAGGAATGGGTACACCTTCATGAGCCACCGGGTGAGGGGATAGGTGTTCCCCAGGATACAGGGGGGCATGAGGACCCCCTCGATCCAGGACATCCCTATGTCAGCAAAGTCCCCCCCGAACATCCTGGCATAGAAGGGGGAGAGGGTCATGATCCTGACATCATGACTGTACACAGAGTTGCCCGTGAAGATGCCTGAGAACCTCCCCCAGTGGTCCAAAACCACTTGCAGCTGCAGGGAGTGATATCCGTGCCTGTTGACATACTCTATGGCCTCAGCTGCGGAGGGGCAAAGTGAGATATTTTTTAAAAGGGGGAGGGGGGAGGGAAAGGGAAGAAAAGGAAGGGGGAAGAAGGAGGAGGAAGAAGGAGGAAGGGGAGAGAAGGAGCTACCAACGCATGAAAGAAAGAAATCTCCAAGAAAAAAAGAGGGGTGGGGGAAATGGAAAAAGAAGAGGAGAGGGGAGAAAAAAGGTGTGAAGGGGAAAAGGAGAAAAGAGACAAGGGGAAGAAAACAAAAAGAGAAGTGGGAAAGGAAAAAGTGCAAAACCAAGAAAAAACAGAGAGGGAAAGGAAGGAAAAAAGGGGGAAGAAAAGGTAAAAAGGAGGGGGAAAAAACAAAAGGGGGGGGAAGGGCGAAAACTAAAAAAAACCCATACATACACTAAACAAGAAAAACAGCTTCTCACCAGGCCCAAAGATCTCAAAGAAAGAGAAGCCTCCCTGTAAAGGCCTCCCTGGCAAAAGCACTTACTACAAATGCTGTGCCTGTCAGGTGGAAATACTATCCTTTAAATAGGGTGAAATTCCTCTAGGAAAATTTGCCTCACCTGTTGCAGGATGAGAAAGTAGGTAATTCTTTTTTTTAAAAAGAAAATGAAAAAATAATTTCTATGAAGATAAAATAAAGGGGAATGTGGCAACTACATATGTATGTATTACAAAAAACTTCTCAGTTCTACGGAATCATTTAAACTACGTGGTTTAACTGAGTTAAATTGACATATCCAAAAGTCTTCTCTTTGCAAGAGTTTCTTTTCAATATTCTCTACTCCAGAGATATGTTCCATCACCCAAAAAATATATATCTTCATTTCTATTCGGGAATTCCCCATAGTGAGCAACTAATGGTGCAGTAATGATCTTCCTCTTGATGCAATTTAAATGTTCCCCTATGCGAAGTTTAACTCTCCTTTTTGTTTGGCCAATATATATCTTGCTACAAGGACATTGAAGAGCATAAACCACTCCTTCTGTATTGCAGTTGCTGAAATGCTTAAGGTGAATAGTAGATCCATGTAAGGTTCTGTCTGAGGCGGGTCCGTTGGGGGCTACAAGAGAGATGGAACCACTGAGGGAGAAGCCTCCGGCATGGCGGCAGGAGGGGAAGCCCTGGGGAGAAGGGCAAGGTAGAGCGGCGGCATGTCACAAGTATAGGGGACTCCCTGACAGAGCAGAGGCATATGGAGGCGGGGCGCTTAAGCCCCGTGTGATGTTCAGCACGTCTGCAGGCACTCAAGGGGTGGAGCTAGGAACAAAAACAGGAAGCAGTCATCACAGCAGCACCGGAGATCAGTGCAGCTGTGAGACTGGCCTCTTGTGAGAAACTTGTGGATTGACTTTTGGGGTGTGTGTGCGGAGTGCGAAGAGTATGAAAACTGAGCAGTGCGTGAGGTGGGTGCGAGGAGAGAGTAAGTAGTGAAGGTGAGGATGTACCGTGGATGTGAGTGGTGTGTGAGTGGATTATAGTGAGAGTGAGTGAGGACTGAGGTGAGTTGTAGCACTTCCCTTCTTCCCTTCCCTTTACCCAGGTCCCATTTTCCTAGGGTGAAGGGTCCCCCCCCCTCACCCCAACTCCCCTGGTTCTTGACTTCACTGCCATCATCACCCCCTGGGTGATTTCAGACGTTAC
>QEPC01013351.1:457805-472142 GCA_003113815.1 Sphenodon punctatus | reverse complement strand
TTGTTTTGTAGCTGAAAAAATCAAAATGTCGTCTAAATAAATAATCACAAATACATCTAGGATGTCTCGAAACAAGTCATTCATCAAGTGTTGGAAGGTGGCAGGGGCGTTGGCCAGGCCTAACGGCATCACCAGGTACTCAAAATGCCCATACCGAGTGCGGAAGGTGGTCTTCCATTCGTCCCCTGCTAGAATTCGCAATAAGTTATATGCTCCACGCAGATCCATCTAGATGTGTATAAGAGACAGGGGTTCCCCTCCATGGTTGCCCTCCCTGGTGCCTGGGTGCAGCACTCTGCATGGCCTCACCAACCCGCCTGTGTCCAGCTACCTTTCCCCACCTGCCAGTGCTGCCACCTGCTGCCCGCCCCCCCTCTTGTGTGCTTGTGTGACCTGGGGGTTCCGGAACCCCCTGACTTGCCCTTGTTGCTTCCTCTAGGGGTGTGTGTGATTCCTTGGACCTGCAGCACTGCACTGGCTGTCCTGGCTGCCCTCCAATTGCCCCTCTGTGGGTGTGGGGTCTCCGTGTGCCTCCTGGACCATTCCCACCAGGATCACTGTGCATTGCGGGCCCCCACTGTGCCTTGGTCCCGAGATCCTGCCCCCCCCTTTCTGAGACTGCTTGTGTTTCTGTGGGGGCACCCATGAGGACTGTACTGCTGTGGGGGTGGGGGTAGCTGATTCCTGTGTCCTGCCCTGCCCCTTTGCGGTTCCCCCCCTCTTCCATGTGCTGCCCCCTTGCTCCCGTTGTGCCTTGTGTGTTGTCCGGGTTCCCGTGCCCCCCTTTCCTTCCTTTCACTTGTGTGTGCATTTGTGTGTGTGCCCAAGAGTGTGTTCATGCTGGGTGTTCCGCTGTCCGTCTGCTGTCTGTGTGCCTGCTGTGTGAGGTACCTGTGCAACTCTTTTCCCTCTCCTCCCTCCCTTGCCATTTCCTTTGTGTGGGTGTTCCCTTTTGTGCCTTTTGGCTTCGTTTGCCCTCAGGCGGCCATGTCTGTGTCCCGCCCCTGCCTGGTGGATTCTGGGTGTTTTGACCACGGCTGGGAATTGGCATCACGTCTGTTGTGCTGCCCCAGGCCGTGATCTGTCAGCCCAATTCCCGGCTGTGGTCCGGGTCCCATCATGTCTGTTCAGGGCTTTTATTCAACCCGGGGGTTGGTTGTTCTGTTCACCCCCACCGGGAATCCACTGTGGTGAACCGGCAGCCCGTCACATCTGAAAACACCCTTGGTCTGTAGAGTGTACTTACCATGTACTCTTTGAGTGCAGGCTGTATGATTGTCTATGTTCAAGATTTCTGCAGTCTCTTATAGATAAATTCCCGGGTGGGACCTATCAGTTTCTCACTCATGTGGTCCTTTGTGATTCTCATCCAAAGGTTACATTTGATGTTATGAAGTTTTTGGCTGCGGCAATGGAGACGAGGAAAATGTTGCTTTTGTTTGGGCCTTTGGCTAATTCTCTCTGTGCTTAATATCCCAATGTTGCCTGGTTTTTGTCTTATTCCTGTTTATTTTTATTCTTATTTTTTTATTTTTTAGAGCAATATATTATATTATTATATTTATGTAAGTCTGTTTGTATCGTAGATTTGTTGTTTGTTTTGTGTGTTTATAATTGTATTTTGTGTGTAATCTGACAATGGCCAATGGCCATTGTAAAATAAATTTTAATTTTAATTTTAATTTGACGTTACGTGATCCCGATTCACCACAGTGGATTCCCGGTGGAGGTGAACCGAATAACCACCCCCCGTGGTCAAAAGAAGCCCTGAACAGACGTGATGGGAGCGGGAACATGGCAGGGAATCGGACCAGAAGACCACGGCCCGGGGCAGTGCAACAGATGTTACGCCAATCCCGGACCAGGCCGTGGTCAAAGCACCCAGAAGGCGCCAGGGTGGCTTGTCCCATCTGCTGCTGTGTGTCCTTTAACTCTCCCTCCCTGGCCTGTATTGTTTCTAGTTGCCTGGCAGTGATGCTGCATGCTTTGTCCCTGGCTGGGAATCATTTCCTTTGATTCTGGCCGGTGGTTGCCGGCCAGACGTTACTTTTTGTTGCTTCCCGTCGGGAATCTTTTTGACCACACTTTTGGAGATGGTCCGGGGGGGGGGAGCTCCAGAAGCATGGTTGATTTTGACCCCATGTCGGTATTGACCGTGATGAACATCTGGCACCCGCAAAACAGATGTTCAGGGCGCTTTAGCCCCACCACGGGATTGACCGTGGTTCACTGTGGTTGCGCGTGATCTCGTAACTTCTGAAAATACCCAGTGTCACTAAGGATACTCAAAAAATGCGTATTGTGTCTCCTCGTGAAAAAGAATTACTTAATTTGGGTTTGACTTTTGTTCCCACCCATCTGAATACCTCCTTTGATACTTGTGTTGAGCTTTTTAGATTCTTCAGGGTTATTGTTTAAGGAGTTTTTTTGGCACATCCACTTCAGAACCTACTGATATAGGTCCGTTGTTTCACCCTCTTTCTTCTTTTACCCCACCAGGGGATATGGATCCCAATATACAGACCTTTGAAAGACTGGTAGGGGAAGATATAGATAAGATTTTTAAGAAAAAGAAATCTGTAAAATTAAATCTTACAAAAGCTGATTTACAAGTTCTGAAAGATCTAACAAATGATCTGGATATTATTATAAAACCATCTGACATAGGAGGAGAAATTGTGATGATGAACACAGAGGACTATAGGTCTGAAGTTTTACGCCAATTGCGGGAGTGTGACAGGTATAAGCCCCTGTTGAAAAATCCGACTGAGAATATAAAACAAGATATTGGTCTAATCATAAAGGAGGGTTTGAGTAAAGGATTTCTATCAGACATGGATTCCATTTTGGAACCATTGGCCAAATATGTAGATACGTTTTTGAAACCTATTATCCCGAATCACTCATCTTACATCAGGGATTCTATGCATTTTTTTATTATCCTTAGTCACATTGTGTATTTTCAGATGTGACGAGATCACAGTGAACCACAGTGAATACCCACCTGTGGTCACGGTGCCCTGCATGTCTGTTCGGCGGCCGACAAATGTTCGCCACACTGAATACCCACATGGGGTCAATTTCAACCACGCTTCCTGGGCTCATGGCAGGAAAATCCGCAGAAGTGTGGTGAAAGTGATTCCAGGGGGACATAAAAAAAGTAACATCTGGTCGGTTATCACGGCCTGGAATCCCCGGCGAGGTTCCGGGTCGTGGTGAACTCGGTCAGATGCTGCAGCGGCATTGGCCTCGCTGCCCACCCATCTCCCAGAGGGCGGGCGGGGAGGTAGAGTGGAGGGGGCGGGGCCGTGTGGCCGCACGTTGCACCGCGCGGCCCTGCCCCCTCCCTGATTCCCCACCGGGATCCCCGGCACGTCTGTTTGCCATGCCTGGGTGATCCCAGCGGGGAATCTCTGGGTTGTTTTCGGGATGGGGCAAAGTCGCCCCATCACGTCTGAAAACACCCATTGACTACCTGAGCTTGAAGAAATATAATCCGCTATTAGTTACGATGGATGTTATCTCCCTTAACTCTAATATACCACAAGCGGAAGCCATTTATTAAATTTGATCTTAAATATGATCAATATGATCAATTCCCAAATATCTTTGCTGGATTTGAACTATTAAGCTGTGGTATACAGGTTGAAAACAAATGTGCAAACTGCCACTTGACAGACCTTTACCACTTAACTCACATCTGCAGACCTGAAAACCCTTATTATAGGGGAACAGGAGAAGGAAACATGGAGTTATTCCATGCAACAATGTAGCGTATTCAATTGAGATAGATAACAGCAGTTGGAGTTGAACAGACATTCTAGTCAACCAAGATGTGGATCCTTGTGTATATTTTATAGCTAAGAGATTATTTCTCTCACACATTCTATATGATGGTAACGTTAAATCGAGAGAAAGATTCCAACTTTCTATCAAATTCTACATGGAAACAGGAGAGGCTTTGCTCCTTTTTTATATGGGCACATTTAGGTCTCTAAGGAACCCTACAGGAACTTTTGCAATGTCTTTTACCTGCTCCATCAGAAGCCACTGCACTTTGCTCTAAGCACACACTGCTCTCAGTTATTGAGTCCGCACTCTCCTTCACATGTTTCACGCTCTGAGAGATTAACTGAAGGTGGGATAATGTTTAGTCATTATTTGTGCAAACAAAAGGGGTAGTTTCTGGTATGATGGCAGGATTCCCAACAGGATAGATAAGGATGGCTATTAGGGGATTGGGGAAATATCATGGGGAAGGTCACTGTCATACCCCAGTCACAAGGGCACTCGGTGGGTTCGAGGTGGTCCTTCAGGATCTTATAGTGGAAGAAGGAGCAAGCTACAAGAGCAGTCCAAAGCTGAAAATCATCACAGGGACTGGCCAACAACACGGTGCCCACACTATATCCCTGTCTTGCCACACACACTCGAGACCAGGAATAGGAGTGAGGAGGTCAGTGGTGGCTCAGTGGGAGGAAAAGGGGAACCCAGGACCCAAGGCACACAGTAAGGATGGAACAGGACACTCACACCATCAGTAGGGGGGGAAAGGGAATAGGGTTTAGGCCAACTCACACCCCCACCAAGCACCCGTTCTGCTCAAGCACCTACTCATGCACTCACCTCACACTCATCCCACTCGCTCGCTCTTGCACTCTCTCTATACATAACTCACACTCCACAAGGTCTCAAACAAAACTCAAGGGGCCAGTCGCATGGTACCAGGTCCAATCACCAGGAAGGGGTATTGCTTCTGCAGGGTTTAAATAGAGCTGCCCCTATGCCTTGCTAGAAAGCATGCAGAACGCCGTGGTTCCACTTCCAGGTTTGTACGGCGCATGTGCGGGGAGTCCCTGGTTGCCTGGCTACCCCCCGGTGCTGCATTGATGTGCGTGCCCATGGGGTTTCCCACCGTCAACAATGGCAGGGACATGCCTGGGGGAGGAGATGTGCGGCGCTGCTGAGGGAAGGTTTCCTGGAAGTGCCACTGTACCTGCGAGCCCCTTCTCCCTAACCACCAAGCCCTGACAGTACCCCCCCTCCAGGGCAGTGGCCGGGGTGATGAGAAGGACCAGGTTTAGATGGGTACCAGGCATGGAAGACCCGCACAAGGTGAGGGGTGGATACTGCTGAAGCGGGATCCCAGGAACGCTCCGAGGGCCCAAAGCCCGTCCAATCTATAAGATAATATAGGGAATTATGACGCCAATGAGAATTGAGAATGGCGGCAACCTCATATTAGGGTCCTGCATCCAGGACCGGTACTGCTAATGGTCCCGGGGCAGGTGAAGGGAACAAAGGTGGGTATGCAGCCTTCAGGAGGGAAACATGAAAGGAAGGGTGGATATGGAGCGACGGTGGAAATTGCAACTGGAACGTAACAGCATTAATTTTACGGGAAATAGGGAAATAGATAAAGCATACATCAAGTTTAGCGGAGGGGTGATTCGTGGGATAATGCTGACGATCTATCCAAACAAGATCCCCTACCTTGAAGTCCAGGGCCGGGCTAAGATGGTGATCGGTGTATAGCTTATATTGCTGGTGAGCTGCAGCCAAGGTGCGTTGGGCATGTTGGTGCACTAGTTGAATCTGTTGTGCTAAGGCTCCCACTGCCAGAACTTGTACTTCAGGGAGCTCAGGAAAACATAGTCGTGGATGATATCCGTAGGTAGTGAAGAAGGGAGAAGCTCCAAGGGATGCGTTGGGGCATCGTTGTAGGCAAATTCGGCAATGGGGAGGTAATGGGTCCAATCATCTTGGAGATAGTCACTGTAACATCGCAAGTGCTGTTCGAGAGTCTGGTTGATATGCTCGACCTGGCCATTTCCCTGCGGATGATAAGCTGTTGTAGGGCTAAGACAAACCTGCAGCGTGGAAAACAAAGCCTTCCAAAGTCATGACACAAATTGTACTCCCCTATCTGTTGCAATCTCCAGGGGTAGTCCTTGTAGTTTGATAACATTTTGTAAGACAAGTTGGGCGGTTTGAGCCGCAGTAGGAAGCCCTTTACATGGAATAAAATGTCCTAATTTACTGAAATGGTCTACAACCACTAAAATGGTGGTGAATGTATTCGAGGGAGGGAGTTCCACAATAAAATCAATTCTAATACATTTCCAAGGTCCTTGGGGCATTTCGGATAGTTGCAACAGGCCCTGAGGATGTCAACGGGGAACCTTAGTGCTAGCATAGACAGTGCATCCCTTAACATACCTGTGTACATCCGCTCGTAAGGAGGGCCACCAGTAGTGTCTCTGAAGTAATTGAAGAGTGCCACGTTGTCCCGGGTGACCCACTAACGAAGCGTCATGGAGGCCCCGTCGTTTGGATACGGGAACTGCCACTTTTTCCTGGAGATAGAGGAGTTCGTACTCAGCTCGAAGGCACGGGTCTTTCTGCAAGTCCGCATCCTCTTGAGATCATGTGCGAAGGCGTTCCAAAGATGGTTTCCATGTCCCGGCAAAGACTTGAGGTGGTAACAACAGGGATCCCTGATCTGCCGGCTGATCTTCAGAATCTTGGCACCGTGACAAGGCATGTGCCAGCACGTTCTGATGTCCTGGTCTGTACTGGAAAGAAAAGTTAAAACATACGAAGAACAACGCCCAGAAAACATGTCTAGCATTAGCAATTCGTGCGTTTTGGAGAAAGGTCAAATTCTTATGGTCAGTAATGGCAACCACTGGGTATTGAGCCCCTCTCTAGATGGTGATGCCAGGCCTCAAAGGCTGCCTTTATGGCCAGCAATCTCTATCAAGAATGGTATAATTTTGCTCGGCACTTGTAAGCTGACGAGAGTAGAAGGCGCAAGGAAGTAAGGGGCTACCTTCTGGCCCTGGTTGTAGGAGGACAGTGCCAAGAGCTGTGCTGAAGGCATCAGTTTCCACTGTGTAGGGTTTGGAGGGGTCAGGATGTTGCAGAATTGGGGCTTGCAGAAATGCTCTTTTAAGGGTTGCAAAGGCCTTTTGTTGCTCTGACCCCCACATATAGGAAATCCCTTTCTTTAATAATCGTGTTAAAGGGGCCATGAGGTAAGCATAGTCTGGGATATATTGGCGGTAGTAGTTAGTACTACCGAGAAACCTTTGAAGGGCCTTTACATTACCCGGTGAAGTCCATTGTTCTATAGCTTGTATCTTTTGTTGCGCCATCTCAGTACCATGTGGGGAGATAACAAACCCTAGAAAAGCAACAGAGGTGACATGAAAGATACATTTTTAGAACTTGCAATACAAGTAATGTTGACATAGGCATTGTAACACTATTCACGCATGCTGGATATGTTCTTGTTTTGTAGCTGAAAAAATCAAAATGTCGTCTAAATAAATAATCACAAATACATCTAGGATGTCTCGAAACAAGTCATTCATCAAGTGTTGGAAGGTGGCAGGGGCGTTGGCCAGGCCTAACGGCATCACCAGGTACTCAAAATGCCCATACCGAGTGCGGAAGGTGGTCTTCCATTCGTCCCCTGCTAGAATTCGCAATAAGTTATATGCTCCACGCAGATCCAGTTTGGTGTAAATCTGAGCTCCCTGTAATCTGTTCAATAATTCAGGTATAAGTGGCAATGGGTACCGATTCTTTATGGTAATACAGTTAAGGCCCCGATAGTCCACACATGGGCAGAGACCTCCATCCTTTTTTGGCACGAAGAAGATAGGGCCCACCCCCCCAGGGGGTACTGAATGACGAATAAAGCCTTGCTGCAAATGTTTGTCAAGGTAGGTCTTTAATGCCTTTAACTCAGGTTCTGTGAGGGCATAAATCCGTACATATGGTGGCTCCGTGCCAGGGAGCAATTCTATGGGGTAATCATATGGATGATGTGGGGGTAAAGAGGCTGCTTCCTGTTTGCAAAAAAAGTTCTGTAGGTCCCGATAGATGGTGGGAAGGCCAGACGGTAGAGGTGCAGTTGACAAGGACTGCCCCCACCTGACAGAAGAGGATGGGGGGGGGGCTTGTAAACAGCTATCTCGGCAATACAGGGATTGAAATTTCACAATCCCAGTAATCCAATCAATCTGTGGGTTGTGGCACTGGAGTCACGGCATACCTTGTACAATAGGAAACAAAGGGGCTTTGACAATATCAAATTGGAGGTCCTCCTTCTGGGTGGGTGCCTATTGTCCCCGTAACCCCTGCGTGCAATACGTGACAGGCTCTGAAGTTAAGGGCGACCCGTCGATTGAATGCACCACCTCCGCATGGGCCTGGGGCTGCACGGGGAGGACCCATATGCACACCGACCCTTGATCAATAAAGCGGCCCCAGAATCTATCAAGGCCCACCAAATTACTGACTGATTCTTCCCCCATGTAAGGGTCAAGGTTACCTGGAGGAGCCCTGATGACAAGGAAGCAACGAGGTTCTTCAGGGGTGATGTAGCACTTACTGAGATGCCCCCTGATCCTCCTGGCCCTGGTAGTTTCCAGCCTGTCATAAAGATGGGGGTAGTTGAGGGCAGGTTCAGGCAAAATGTAAGGCGCCTCCACAATAGAAGCAAAGATGGCCTTGACGTCGCTGCTCTTTATCCTCTGGGGGAAGAGGTCCTCGTGACGCTCCCAACTGCATGGGTTCCTCTGTGTCTGTCCTTGAAGACTCGGGGAGTGTTGGAGGTGGAGAACAGTGGCGGGAAGGCATCCCTAGGGTTCCTTGACGTTCCCGCTGCCTTTCGGTTAAACGCTCGTCGATCTCGATTGCCAGGGTGACCAGCTCTGCCCATTTTTCGGGCAGAGGGGTGTATGCTAGCTGATCCTTGATTTCCTTGCTTAATTCTTTCCTGAACATAACTTTCATTAATTTGTCCGGCCATGCAAGTTCAACTGCTAACTGTTGGAAATGGGCCACATATTCTAATAATGACCCACACCCTTACCTCAATTCTAAAATGGCCGTTTCGGCATCCCGTACTCTATGGGGATAATAAAAAAGAGAGGTAAATTCCCTCTTGAAGGCCGCATAGTCCCGAATCAAGGAGTCCTGGCTTATGAGTAAGGGGGTGGCCCAGGACATAGCCAGCCACTCTAAGTGTCCTAAAATGAAGGCCACCTTAGCTTGGTCTGAAGTGTAAGTATGGGGTTGTACTGAAAATGCTAGCTCACAAAGAGCAATTAATCCCTGGAACATTTTTCGGTCCACATTAAACTTAGCTATCTTCGGTCCCTCGGGCTCTCGAGGGTGGAGATCCCTCGGACGTTCCTGTAAATCCCGGACATCCATGGCTAAGGATTGCAGACCCAGAATTATATTTATTTATTTTATTTTATTTATTTAAAATGTATATCCCGCCCCTCCTGCCCACAGGGCAGCCCGCGAGCGGTGAACATCAAACGTTCCCATATCCCTAGGGATTGTTATCAAAGGAGTGGACCCAATAGGTGGCCCTGGAGGTGTCTCCTCCCCCAAGGATGGGTCCATGGCCCTGGCTGGTGTTGCACCTCCCACCACCGCTACAGGGCCTGCTCCGCCTACTGCCCTGTGCTCCATATGGCACAAACTCAAAATCCACGGGGCTCACAAAAAAAAAATGAAAATATGGACCAGGGGTCCACTTGGTGCTGGTGATACTGTTAGGGTATTGGGGAAATATCACGGGAAGGTCACTGGCATACCCCAGTCATAAAAGCACTCAGGGGGTTCGAGGTGGTCCCAGAGGATCTTATAGTGGCAGAAGGAGCAAGCTACAAGAGCAGTCCAAAGCCGAAAATCATCACAGGGACTAGCCAACAACATGGTGCCCACACTATATCTCTGTCTTGCCCCACACACTCGGAACCAGGGATGGGGGTGAGGGGTGGTGGCTCAGCGGCAGGAAAAGGGGAACCCAGGACCCAAGGCACACAGTAAGGATGGGACAGGACACTCACACCGTCAGTAGGGGGGGGAAGGGAATAGGGTTTAGGCCAACTCACACCCACCAAGAACCCGTTCTGCTCAAGCACCTACTCACGCACTCAGCTCACGCTCGTCCCACTCACTTGCTCTCACATTCTCTCTATACGTAACTCGCACGCCACAAGATCTCAAAACAAAGCTCAAGGGGCCAGTCTCACGATACCAGGTCCAATCACCAGTAGCGGGTATTGCTTCTGAGGGGTTTAAATAGAGCTGCTAGCAAGCATGCGGAACGCCATGGTTCCACTTCTGGGTTTGTACGGTGCATGCGCGGGGAGTCCCTGGTTGCCTGCCTACCCCCCGGCGCTGCGTTAACATGCATGCCCGCAGGGTTTCCCACCATCAACAATGGCGGGGATGTGCCTGTGGGAGGAGACGTGCGGCACCACTGAGGGAAGGTTTCACAGAAGTGCCACTGTACCTGCGAGTCCCCTCTCCCTAAATACCGAGCCCTGACAATGGTATCCTGAGTATCTTGACTAGTAGGGATGTGCGGACGCGGTTCGAACATTTGGAGTTCATACCGAATTCAGCCAGTTCTGATGCCTGAACTGAACGACTGAACCGAATGCCAAACCCCCCGAACAGTCCGGCCATGTTCGGATGAGTTTGGGCACATTCGGGTGGGAAACACCTGACTGGAAGGTCTGGCGGTGGGCAGCTGAGGAACAGACTACCTGGCACCAGGGGTGGAGAGGCTAGGACTAGCAGCCGACCTGCCCAATCACCATCCCTCTTTTCCTCAGACCATTGGCTTCGCAGTCTGCAATTGGCATGGGACGAGGCTGCACAGAGTCAAAAGGGCTTGTGGTAAGGCTGGCGCAGCGAGTAACAAAAGTCATTGCCCTCCCACCTTCCAATTCCTTCTGAGCTAGCCACTGATCCTGTCAGCAGGTGTTTTCAAAAGTCTCCCTCTCTCAGCAGTTTGTGTTCCTAATTCATTGCCAGCCTCCTGCTATTTCACCCATTCCCAAACATTTACCTCCATAGTTTCATTTATTTAGATTAGATTAGATAGATTTAGGTTTATTTTGTATTTTTTACCCCTCCCTGTGTTATTTCTCCCTCCCCTCCATTGAATCCTTCCCTCCTCCCTATATATATTCCATCCCTGATTCCCTTCCTCTGTTTTTGGATTTATTTAGAGTAGGATTAGGTTGATTTAGATTTCATTTCAGTTTTGTACCCCTCCCTGTGTTGTTTGTTGTGAGCTGACTATGTTCCCCCCCACATCCCTGTGTGTATATATATATATATATATATATATATATATATTGAGAGAGATATTAGATACTAGTATAGATAAATAAAATAGTTGTAGGAGTTAGCTTAGTTATAGAGATAGATAGAGATAGTGTGTAGTGATTCAGTTTTAATATTTTATAGCGTGTTTCTCGGACTAAGCCTTTGTAGATATAATATTCCATTTAGTTCAATAGGTTTTAGAATACTTAATAGCAGTTAGAGTTAGTGTAGATATATATAATATAATCCAATTTTGAACAAACAAATAATAACAAAAAAAATCTTCCTCTGCATTATTTGTGTTTTAGAAATGGAGAAGGGAAGCAGGAGAGGCTGGTCTGCTGCCCGTAAGACAGACAATGGGGCACGTGGCAGAAATGGCAGGGCCCATACCAGCGGAGTGGCAGCAGGCATCAGCAGAAGCCTGAGCCCATCAACACACCCCAAACTCCACAGGTCTGATTTTGGGAGACAGGCTTCAGAGGCTCCCAGCAGTGGCACTAGGGGTGTGGTTCAGCATTGTCTCCTGCCAGCGTCCTCCACTGCCATGCAGGACACTGGCAGGTTTGCTGTCCAGGAGGCTGTGGCTGTCTCTGCTGTGGTAGCAGGTGCAGGTGCTTCAGGGTCGGATGCGCATCATGGGCCACCAATGTCGCCCATTATTGATGTGATACCAAGCAGTCCAGGACTGGCGGATTCGACCCTGACTGCTACAGGCAGGGCCCAATCCCCAGTCAATGGCAGCAGGGAGTGGAGCAGCAGTAGCAGCAGCAGAAGTAGCAGAAGTTATAGGGGGCACAGAGAGAGTGGCAGCAGCATGGGCAGTGGATCAGCCTCAGAGTCCCAGTACTCCCCTTCACGGGGGGGACATATCTCAGATTGGGGACAGCGAGGAAGACACTAGTCCTGTGGAGATGTCTGGTGCTGAGGTGATATCTGTCCCTCTGAGAGCTGTGATGCCACCATATTCTGCACACCCCCCAACAGCGCTGTCAGTGGTGCATCACCTGGTGCATGCCCGAAGGCAGGAAGGGGCAAAAAATTCTCCTTCTGGGCACATTTTAAGTTGTTGCAGGTGGATGATCCCAGGGAGGTGCAGTGCACAGGTGCTCATCAGCCTTGGCACAACTGGGCAAGACACCTCAAGGCATGATACAGTGCTGTGCTGCTAAGCAGGCAGGCAGGGGCAGTGGATGCCAGCGGGTTCCCAACTGCAGTGGCTAGTCGTCTGCCTCCATCAGCGGGAAAGTGTCCTCCTCAAGCAGCTACCTCGAGCAGCAGGAGCGCCGATATTGCTGCTAGGGGGGAAGAGCAGAAGCAATGGCAGCAGCAGCACCATCAGTACACCATGGAGGAGCTGGGGTGGAGGCAGCTGCCAAGTCCATCGGCAGCTGCAGGATGTGGAGGGCAGCGCAGATTTCAACTGAAAGCCACACACATGTTTGGGAAAATTATCACGCTGAATGTGCAGTCCTTCCCAGTGGTCAGGAACATGGGATTTAGGCGTCTGATTGGCTTCCTGGACCCCCAATTTAATCTGCCCTCGCGCACTACCCTGAGTCGGGAGGTGGTGCCAGCCTTGTACCGCGCTTTAAAGGAGCAGGCGAGGGAGCAGCTGGCAGGAGCTGGGGGTGCCACCGTCCACTTCACCGCTGACCTGTGGTCCAGCAGAAATGTGCAGCATGCCTACCTGGCAGTGATGGTGCACTGGTGGCAGGACCCAGAGGCAGCATTTGCAAGTGGCAGAAGGGGTCCCGAAGCAGGGTATGCACTGGCCCTGCTTCAGGAGAAAGTAACGGACGTCCCTCACACCACTTGTAACATCAATGCAGCCCTGACCACCATGGTGAGGGAATGGGTCATTCCAGGCGTGCCCTTCGCCAAGTGGTGTGTGGTGACATACAACACTGCCAACATATTGGGGCCATTTAGTGATGGGGGCTTCACCAGCATCCCATGCGATGTACACACCCTTCACCTGGTGGTCAGGGATGCTCTGGGCATGGGGGACAAAGGGATTGTGGCAGGCACCGTTACCTCCCTGACTGAACAGGGGAGGAAGCTGGCTGGTTTCTTTAACCAGAGCGTGAAGGGCAGCGACCTCCTCTGGACAAAGCAGGCCAAAGAAGGCTCCCCAGTGCACCAGCTGGTGCAGGATGTGTCCACCTGGTGGAATTCGACGTTCCTGATGGTCAAGCAGCTTCTCAAGGTTCAACTGGTGATGGACAGTGGGGCACCTCCAGGGTACAATGGGGAGAAATGGGAGATCCTGGTTCACATGGTCTTTGTGTTGAACTGTTCCTGACCATGACAGAGACCATCAACTCCTCCACAGCCACCATCAGCCAGGTGACCCCTCTGGTCCAGAGTCTGCACAGGAGGCTGGATGAGATTATACAGGGGCAGGATTATGGCACTGAGGGCAAAAAGCTGGTGGCTGAGGAAGTTGCTCTGGTGTGGCAGCTGAAGGCAATGCTGAATGTGTGGTTCGATGAGCTCTTACAGCAGAAGGAATATGTTTTGGCAACCATGCTGGACCCCAGGGTCAAGGGCAGCATGGTACGCCAGACATAGCTCTATGGGCACTGGACGGGTGAACTGGTGGTGAAGGTCTGGCAGACAGAGAGACCTCTTGAGAGTGCACAGCAGCAGCAGGAGGATGCCGCTGGGGATGGTGGGAGTGGGAGCAGCCACCCCTTCAGCCGGCAGGGTCTATCCCTGCCCCCAGCCCTAGCAGTAGCAGTAGCAGCACCAGAAGCAGGCTGAGTGAGGCAGCACCCCTATTGTGAGCAGAAGCTTGTATGTGGAGGGCACTCTGGAGAGCATAGGCTCAAGCACAGCAGGGCAGGCAGCGTGACTGATGGCAACGGAGGAGGTGATGCCCAGCAGGGGTGGATTGGGAACTCAAAGTGGCCCAGGAGAATATAGTGTTAGTGGCCCTGTTCCGGCGGCAAAACCGCCGGCGTGCCGGAAATGGGTCAAGGGGGCATGGCTTGGGGGTGTGGCTTGGGGGCAGGCAGGCAGGCAGGCAGAGTGCACCAGATTTGAGCCCTATCAGAGCTGTGTCCCCAGACTCAGATCCTCAGCAGCCTGGCAGGGGTGAGTGGGAGGTTATGGGGGGCTGGCTTGGGGGGAGACTTCCACTGGTGGGGGTACTGTCCCTCATTTCAGTGCTCTGGCTCCCCAAAT
>QEPC01013351.1:430932-442267 GCA_003113815.1 Sphenodon punctatus | reverse complement strand
GGGGGGGGGGAATCCTCTGTCTGGGATCATTTTAAGCCGGTGCGGGCAGATGATCCCAGAGAGGTGCAGTGCACACTGTGCAAAAAGGTGGTGAGGCACGGGCAGGTGCTTGCCAACCTTGGCACAACTGCAATGGCCAGGCACCTGAAGGCATGCCACAGTGCTGTGTTGCTGAGTGGGAAAGCAGGGGAAGTAGATTCCAGCGGGTTCCCGACTCCAGCAGCCAGTCGCCTGGCTCAGGGTCAGCGTCCTGCACCAACTGCTGATGCCTCTACCAGCAGGAGCAGTATGGGGGCAGAACAACACCAGGAGCCTCCCCAGCAGCGCCCTCAGTCAACCATGGAGGAGATGGGGTGGGGGGAATGTGTCGAGGCCATCGGCAGGACGCCATGGCACAGGCTTCCAGGACAAAAGCAAGCGCCTGGTGGCCGAGATGATTGCCCTGGATGGCCAGCCCTTTTCCATTGTGGAGGACAAGGGCTTCCAGCGGATGGTTGGGTTACTGGCCCCCAACTTTAAGATGCCTTCCCGCTCCGCCCTGAGTCAGACTGTAGTCCCACAGCTATACAGGGCTTTGAAGGAGTGGGTGAGGGAGCAGCTTGTAGGGGCTGGGGGGGCAACGGTCCACTTTATGAAGAACCTGTGGTCCACCAGAAATGCACAGCATGTGTACTTGGCGGTGACGGCACACTGGTGGCAGGATGCAGAGGCAGCGCTTGGCAGTGGCAGGAGGGAACCTGAGGCAGGGTATAGGTGGACCCTGCTTTAAGACCAAGTTATGGACAGATCCCACACTGCGAGGAACCTAGAGGCAGCCCTGGCCACCATGGTGAAGCAGTGGCTCACGCCAGGCACAGCCTTCACCAAGGGGTGTGTGGTCAAAGACAAAGTGGCCAATATCCTTAAGGCATTCCATGACGGGGGGTTCACAAGCATCCCTTGTGCCACACACACCATCCACGTGGTGGTGAAGGACGCTCTGGGCTTGGGTGATAAAGGGATTGGACCAGGTACCCTTGGCTCCCTGGTTGAGTGGGGTAGGAAGCTGGCGAGCTTCTTCAACTGGAGCGTGAAGAGCAGCGAGCTCCTCTGGGAGAAGCAGGCCGAGCAAGGGTCCCCGGTGCACACCCTTATCCAGGATGTCTCCACCCGGTGGAACTCCACTTTCCTGATGCTTGAGCGGCTTCTTGAAGAGAAATCCACCCTGCATCAGGTGGAACTGGAGACCGACATTGAGTCACCTCCAGGGTACAACAGGGAGGAATGGGATATTACCCAGACTGTCTCTGTCCTGAGACTATTCCTGGGCATGACAGAGACATTGAGCAGCTCCACTGCTACCCTCAGCCAGGTGACTCCGCTGGTGCATAGTTTCCTCAGCAGCCTGGATGAGATTCTGGGGGCGGGGGGGTGGGATCGTGGCCCTCTGGGCAGTAGAATGTGCACTGACGCTATAGACCTAGCTCGGAAGTTGAAGGCGGGCCTGAGAACACCCTTTGAAGACCTCCAGTGCTGGGACGAATATGTCCTCGCAAACATGCTGGACCCCAGGATTAAGGGAAGCATGGCACACGAGACAGCGGTCTATGGCCTCTGGAAGGGTATGCTGGTCTAGAAGGTCAGGCAGGCATAGCAGGCCATGCAGCGGGATGCCCCTGGGGATGGTGGGAGTGGGAGCAGTGACCCCTTCCTGCCATCTTGGTCTATCCCTGCCTCCAGCCCTAGGTGTAGCAGCAGCACCACCAGCAGCAGCAGGACCCCTACTGCCAGCAGCTCCACCTCTATTCAGTCTACTGCGGGGATCATGGGGCCCAGGGACAGCACAAAAGGGAAAGCAGCATGACTGAGGGTAGTGGGTCAGGTGGTGCCCACCCAGAGCTACCAGAGTGAGTATGATGGTGCCTCAGCAGCAGTGGAGACCTATCTGGAGGAGGAGCCATGCATATATCCCAGCAGCGATCTCTTGGCCTACTGGGCTGGCAAGACCAATGTGTGGCCGGCCCTGTCCAAAGTGGCCAAGGGTATCCTGTTCTGCCCACCAACCAGTGTCCCCAGCGAGAGAGTGTTCTCCATCGTGCGGGACATATGCGCCCCGCACCACCTGAGACTGGGGGCCAAGTTGGTGGAGCAGTTGCTCTTCCTGAAGGTTAACCTTCCGCTGCTGGGATTCCCCGAGCTGCCCCTGGACAAGGAGTGATGGTGCAGTGGCACACGCCATCCCATGTCAGGGCCAGTCTTGGGACAGGGCTCCTCCTTCTCCTCCATCTGTGCTAGGGCTACTGCTCCTGTTCTGCTGAGGTGCTGTCCCTCCCTCCCAAATGCCTGGCACCCACACTGCCTCTCTCTCTGTCTCTCTCTCTCTCTGCCTCTCTCTCTCTCTATCTCTCTCATACTAGATGGCCTCGGTCGCCTTATCTGACTGACCTCGGTATGCAGGGTGGCATTGGGAAACAAACTGTAAGTCTGCCAGCCGGCCTATGGCTAGCCATACGATCTCGGCCTGCCTATGTGACGCTGACTGGCTCTCGCTCTTTTGCGCTGCACAGTCTTTCCTAGCCTATCTGATTGCCCTCCTTCCAATGTCCCAGTCTGCCTGCCCTACTTACTCTCATGCAACGCTGCCTGTCTGTGCACCCTGCTTGCTGTCAAGCTCAAAGCATGCATCAGTCCTGCCTCCCATTTCAAGATGCCTGTCTTCCCACCCAGGTTGCCTAGCTAAAAGCCTGCCCAAGCCCGCTTGCCCAGCTCTACTGCCTCTCATGACATGCTTCCTGCCTGCCTGCCCAGGTTGTGAAGCTTGAATCCTCCTTCAGTCTTCCTGACTGCCGCTCATGCCACGCCACCTGACTGCCTGCCCAGGGGAGCAATGTCTGCTGCTGCTAGTGCCACTGGCTTGAGTTATTCCACCGCATGACAAGAGGCAGCCACTCCAGCCCAGGCACCCCCCACCTGGGTACCGGGGCCAAGTTACTGGCAGCAAGGACTGTGGCCAATACCTACAAGCTGGCACCCTAGCCCCGGGACCCACCGTGATGGGTCTGAGGCCTTCATTCCTCTCACAAGCCGATGTCATTTCACCTCAATTAGGAGCAGCCACTCCAGCCCCAGCACCCACCGCCTGGGTCCCGGGGTCACGTTACTGGCACGGAGGGCTGTGGCCAATATCTTTGGGGGATGCCTTGTACCCAGCATGAGGGGGTGGGGAGCTCTGCCTGCCCCTCCCCTTACCAAACACCAGCCCATTCCTTCACAACAATGCTCGCCTATCTCTTAGGATCGACTGTCTAAGAGATCCTTGGCCTATATGCTATTTGTGCAAAAGGTTCTGTACCATGGCCACCAATGTCTGTTTCTTCCAAGGCAAAATTGCCCCCATGCCAGGCCTATGTGCTGTCTGTGCCATGATGCCATGGCATAAAGGAACAGCTGCTGATGCTGCTTCCAGACCTATATGCTGTGTCTGTGTCAAGTGTTCTATACCCCAGGTTGCCGCCAAGCTCAAAGTCTGGCTCAGCCCGCCTTCCTGCCTCTCATGTCAAGGTGCCTGTCTGCCCGCCCAGGTTGCTGAAAAGAGAGAGAGAGAGAGAGAAAGTCCACCTACTGCTTGAAGGAGAGACAAACACGATCCCACCCATGTAGTCATCAGCACTATATGGCCAGAGAGAGAGAGAGAGAGAGAGGGTCCCAGCTAGAACAAGGGAGATGGGGGTTTGAGGGGTAGGTATTATCTGGCTGCCACCTACAAGAACCAGGAAGAACTCCCATCTGTGCTCATGCACCCATTAATGTCCATTGCCCGCATCCAGCACACAGCAAACCTACCGTAATGAGATGGAATTTAACCCACAACATATAATAATATCATATGTGCCTGCCTGCCTGTGTGCGACCCTATACCTGCTGCCCTGCTACCACCTATCACCTGATCAAATGAAGTGTGCCCCATAGGCTTTGGACTGTCATTCCACTATCCCTGATTCAGTCATGCCCACCCGTCCCAGGGACCATCATGCCACTCACTGGGGGCTGCATTCCATTCCATTGCATCCAGAAGACCAGTTCCCGCATGCCAGCCTGCCCCCCACTCCCCAAAAGCCTACTCCTCTGCACCCACCTGCAGCTGCCTGCGGAAACTGGCTGCTGAAACTAAAAGCCCCTCCGACCACCAGCTCCCGCCGCCTGCTGCCGAGGGGCCTGTCTCTCTTTCTCTCTTTCACACCTACCTACACAAACACAAGCCCTGCACCTCCTGGGGGGCTTTCTGCTAGTTGAGACCCTGCTGCTGGCACAGCACATCTTTGGTTTCATAACTACTCTAGATGAGGTGGGAGGAGGTGCTGCTGGAAGGGATCGACAAGCTGTATGAGATTCTGCCACCTGCCAGCCAGAATTTCAGCAGCACAGAGGGATAAATAAAATATTGGACAGGTCAAATGAAGCTTGTAACAAGAAATACACTACAACTACTTTTATTATAACAATTTTAATAACATCAAGAATAACAAAGCAAAAACAACAACAACATCATCAAATAAAACAAAAGCAAACATGCAAATGAAACTTATTAACAAACCTAAGAGTCTTTTGCTCTGCTTCCACTGGGCCTATCCCCCGGGAATCGGTCTAAGGGGAAGAGAGGTAGGGGCACCTTGCACGGCTCAGGGCCGGACACTTCATGCTCGACCAGCACGCCATTGAGGACACAGTAATCCAGGCCCTCCTGCATCACCCCATGCCACCTGGAGAACGCCTGGTGGTAGACCTGCACACAACGGAGCTCAGCAGAGACATACTGGGCGTATGCTGCCACCTTCTGCTGCTCCGCCCTTCCCCAGGTCGGCAGAGGACTGCTGAACTGCCTCCACATGGGCCAGGGTGCACCGCTGCATCCTGGCCCAAAGGGCCTTCACCTCCGCATCCTCCAGGGGCTCAGGGGTCTCCACGTCAGGTTTGGGGGGGGAGTGGAAGGGCCTGTATGCCTCCTTTTGTGGATTTCTTTCCCCTCCTTCTTCTGGTGCTGAGGCTCCACGGGCACCACTCCAGAGTCCTCCGAGTCCTCACCCACCTGCCTCACTCTCAGGCCGTAGGTCTTCTCAATGTGGCTGATGAGCTCCGACGTGGTTCCCTCCCTCTGCCGGTGGAAAACTTTATTGCAGATCTAAAAAGAGCTGAAAAATATAGGAACATAAGAAGGGTCATACTGTGTCAGACCAATGGTCTGTCAACAAGCCCTGTCTGCATTCTGTCTCCACAAGTGGGTGGACTGGGTGGCCATCCAATCTCTCTCTGAAGGGGACTTCCATTCCTAACAGGTCATAGGGCAAATCATTCCCTGTTGTTCCAGTCCCCGTACCATACCTTGCATGTGGTGGTTCTGTTGCCCTTGTGATAGAACCTCCAGACATCCAACCACAGGTGCCGAATGTCTGGGGGTTTCACTGGCAATCTCTGCCTGGGTGTCCACCCAGTCCTCCCACTTGCCATTGTCCTGTCAGCAGCAGCAGGGCTGTGGCCACCAGAATCTGATTCCTCTCTGAAATGGGAACACATAAGAACACCAAATAAATATCAGGCATTTATGATGATGGCTGTCTAGTCCTTCGTCCTTGGGGTGGTAGTAGGGATTGCAACTAGAAATTTAATTTTGTGCAATTACTGCCCTCCGTGGATGCTAGGGAGTGTAACTAGGAACTGGAAGGCCCTGGCTGGCACATGCAAACCCTTCCCTGCCCTGCCCTCCTTGTGGTGCTTGGGATTACAACTAGGAAGGCCCTGGCTGGCGTGTGCAAATCCTGCCCTCCTTGAGGTGCTAGGGATGAAGACAGTAGATGGAACTCTCATCGCAACCCTCATTCTCATCGTAACCAAGCCAAGTACTTGCACCTGAGACCTCGCATCTTCATGAATGTTAGACCCTTGTCTCTCCCTCTGTTCCCCTTCCTATGTCTCTCAGATTGTAAGCCCTAGTGGTAGGGACCGTGTCTATTTTATTACTTTGTAAACGTGCCAGGTACACTGCTGGTGCTATATAAATGTTTGTTAATAATAATAATAATAATAATAGTAAATACCCTGGCTGGAGGAAAGAGCCTGCCTTTATTTGGGGGTGCGTAGGGAATGGGATGGCAAGGCAACTGGAGAGTGGAGAGTGGAGCCCTTTCTAGCCTGACACATGTTTATGTGGGGGTGCTGCTCATGACAAAGCCCCCCCACACTACAGTACCCTCCCTCTCTGTTGCAGACATCTGCTGCCACCCACTGATGCCCACTGTTTGTGCCCGACTGATGCCCACTACCCATGATCCCACGGGCATGCCAGTGAGCTCTCTCCAACAGATAGAGCCTTTCTTGTCCTCAAAGTAAACAAAAAATTTACAAACCTGGAAGCAGCTCCAGAGCCCGCCGCTACCTCCTCATCTGAGGAGTAAGGCACCAGTGCCACGGGAGGTGTAGTAGCCACCGGGGCAGCCGCCTCGACCACTACCACCTCCTCCTCCTTGAGTGTCACTGGCAAGTTGGCCCCCAGCCAGGGAAACAGCACCACAGCCGCCTGAGCCTTCTTCATTTTTAAAAAAAATATTTTTTAAACAAGGACCACTCTCTCACCCACAACACACAAGAACCGAACCAAAACACACAGCACAGCCAATCCAACAAAGTCACAAACAGTCAAACACAGCCAAAACACACAAACTGAGCAGCCACCGAGTCAAACACACACTCACTCGCCACACAACTCCACACGCATTTGAATTTCCGGTTTCCGGCACGATTTCCGGCTCTCGCATTATTTTTTTGGCCGAATGGCCGAACCCGAACCGAACAGCCGAATATGAACGGATGAACATGAACCCGATGAATGAATGGACGAACACAAACCGCGGTCTGTTCGCCCATCCCTACGCAGAACAGCCAGGTCTTACATTGTCTTCAGAAAGAGGGGAGGCCGGCTGCCAAGCAGATCTCTGATGGGAGTTCCACAGCTGCAGCACAGCCACAGAGAACACCCGCCTCATAGTGGACACCCGGGAAACCGAGGGGACCTCAAGGAGGGTTCCCCCAGCCAACCACAGGGGTCATTCCAGGACACGGAGGGTGTGGCAGTCCTGAAGATAGGTGGGGCCCAAACCATTTAGGGCTTTAAAGGTCAACATCTTGAATGGGGCCCAGAAACCTACCAGCAGCCAGTGCAGAGAGTGAAGCACCGGTGTAATATGCTCGTTTCAGCCCATTCCCATCAAGAGATGGGCTGCCACATTCTGCATCAGCTGCAGCTTCTGAACCAGCACCTTGATGATGGTTCTTGGGACTGGGAAGACAGCTTCAGATACAGAGGAATGACAGGCCCCTGGTAGTTGCATGATGGGCCAATATTGTTAACCATGGTTCTTGGAACTGGAAGAAGAGCTTCAGGTACAGTGGAATGATGACCAATGGGAGTTTAATGATGTACCTGGTACATTAGTCTGCGTGAGAGGTGTGGGGAAGAGTTATTTTGGGTTCTGCAGGAAGGAGAAGCTGATAGGAGTCTAGCAAGGGTGTCCTGAGGGATTGCAAGGCTCTGTGTAAAACTTCAGGTTGGTGTAAACTTCAGGCAGGTTCGTCCTAGAATCAGGACCACTGCAAATCAGTGCACCCAGATAGCCTGGTTTATTTGTTCAATTTATTTAAATTTATATCATGTCCATCCCACGAAAAGTCGGCTTAGGGTAGGTTACAATAATTTAAAAAACAGATTCATGCTTAAGACATTAAAAGGAAAAAAGAAATACATTTTAAAAATATACGCACCCCTAACCCATCCATCACCCACTAAATGCCTGTCCAAACAAAAACACTTTCCAGTGCTTGCTGTTGGAGGGAAGTAACAACCTTTTTAACTGAAAGTGGCGGGTGATATGGATGATCTTGGCAGCAGAGTTTTGAACAGATGAGAGGGGTGCAGAGGTGGGTTCTAAGGCTGGTGGGTCAGTGGGTGGGGCCAGTAGTTGTGAGGGGGGGGGGAATTGTTGGCGGGGCCAAGCAGAGTTTTGAAATTAATATGGAATTTTACATGCTCAGTTTCCCATCTGAAAAAATGGAAATGTGTGTGTCTCTGACACAGATTGAAAGTTGTTCAACCCAATACTCAGCATCACCCAGCCCAAAACATTGTTAGAAGACATGGAGCTGGCAGACAAGCTCAGGTGTGGCTGTTGGCCCTATAGTCCAGTCATAATATGGTTTGATGTCAACCTAATTGCAAAAGAAACCAAACCTGTCTTATTTAATTCATAAAAGCAAGGCATACAACATATGAAAACTATAGATAGGGGAACATTTCCAAAATTGGAGATGTCAAAGATGGCCACCACTCTGATGCAATTGAGCATTGAGCTTTGACAAATACATACAAAACTATCAAAAAAATGCATCTGTTGCTTTCCACGTTCAATAATTTTAGCTTTCCAGTGACAAAGAATATGTAAATTGATTATAAACTTCCAAATACAAAACAGCAATGTGCCTAGATATACTGATGATAAATTTATACTAAAACATTTTAGCCCTCTTTCCCATAACTTTACAACATTGTACTGGTGAACAATTGTCATTTAAACCACAAACAACAACATCAATATAAAATACACAGTTGATCTCAATCTGGTTGCCAAAATCTTTGAGAACAACTTAAAATCTGCATTTAGCAAAGATATAGGCCGATAGCTGGCACACTGATCTGGGACTCATCACAGTTTAAGCAGCAATGTTATATTTGCTTCATAGAAGTTCTGTGACATTACTCCATCTAATAATATATTTTTGAAAACCTCGGTGAGATGTGGCACTAATAATGGGTGTTTTCAGACGTTACGGGCGGGCGGTTCACCACAGTGGATCCCCAGTGGGGGTGAACAAAACAACCACGCCACGGGGTGAATAAAAGCCCCAAACAGACGTGATGGGACCGGGACCATGACTGGGAATCGGGCAGACAGATCACGAACTGGGGCAGCGCAATAGACATGACGCCGATCCCCAGCCGTTGTCAAAACTCCCAGAAGACACCGGGCAGGGCGGGACACAGACATGGCCGCCTGAGGGCAAATGAAGCCAAAAGGCACAAAAGGCAATGCCCACACAAGGGAAACAGGAAGAGAGGGGGGAAGAGGGAGAAGAGGCTGACAGGTACCACACACAGCAGGCACACAGACAGCGGACCCACAGCGGAACACACAGCACGACCACACACCCGGGCACACACACACACACGTGCGCGCACACACAAGGGAAAGGTCGGGAAGGGGGGCAGGGGCACCCAGAAAAAACACAAGGAACAACGGGAGCAGGGGGGGACACGGAAGACAGGGGGCAATGCAAAGGGGCAGGTCAGGACACTGGCTGCAGCAACCCCCACCCCCACAGCACCACAGTCCACATAGGTGCCCCCACAGCAACACAGTCTCGGAAAGGGGGGGCCAGGACTCCAGGACCAAGGCAAGAAGGGGGCCCACAATGCACAGCGAGCTCGGCGGAGACGGTCCAGGAAGAGAACGGTGGCCCCACAGTCACAGAGGGGCAGATGGAGGGCAGCCAGGACAGGCGGAGCTGTGCTGCAGGTCCAATGACACGCCCCCCCCAGGGAAGCACCATGGCCCAATCTTGGGGCACCCTAGCCCCCAGGTCACACACGCACCCAAGAAGGGGAGGGCGTGCAGCAGGTGGCAGCGCCAGCGGGTGCGGACAGGTAGCTGCACACGGGCGAGTCAGAGAGGCCACACAGAGCGCCACACCCAGGCACTAGGAAGGGCAACTGAGGCGGGGGCCCGGAGGGGGCCCAGGGCTACAGGCAGGGGCAGCAGTGCCCTACAAAGCAGGCTGAAACACACCATGGCAGAGACATCAGGGTGGGAGCAGCCAGCGGGGACCGGGCCCCTCTGGACCGGGGCGGGAGCCCACATGGGGGCAGGACACCGGGGGGCCGGGAGGAGCACAGGGAGTCACAGGCTGCCGCTGGGGGCCACTGCAGACCCAGGGCCTGGGTGCCCTGCCCGGTGAACCAGGTGGGGCCAATGGAGCAAGCACCGGCGGTACCTCATCACGGACATGTGGTGCGCGATCAGGTAGTACGCCTCGAAGGGATCATGCATGGAGAGAGCCAGCTGGATGTCCACATGGGACCACACCCCCAACAAGGCTGACATCTCTGCCACGGAAGGCTCCGGCACATAGCAGGCAGCGGAAGGGGGCCAAAGAAGATGTCCTAGCTCCAGCAGCCGGTGGTACACCACCCCATGGGTGCGCTGGTACCCAATCGCTCCGTGAACACAGGAAAAGTAGGACATGGCCGAGGCAGGGCCACCCTCAGCAAGGCACACCATGTAGGCGCTCAGACTGCACACCACCAGCGCAGACACGGTCTCTGCCCTGGTCCAGGGCACATGAGAGCACCGCTTGTCTGGGATGTGCCCCTCAGGGAAGCGAACCAGCCCAAGGACCTCCGTATGCAGCCAGCAATCATGAGCGCTTGCCTCATAGCTGAAGTAATGGAGTCCAGAGCTCAAGCTCTCAAAGGCACCCGCATGGCTGCCCGGGGTGCCCAGGAGCAGCTGCATGGGTGGGGTATGCCACAGGTCACAAAGAGACATGGTCTCGCGGAAGGTCCAGATATGGGGGGCCCCATGGGAGCCGGGGAGCGGGAGCCCCATGGACGGGCAGCCAGCCATGGTCGGGCATGACAGGGAGAATAACACAGAGCACTGGGAGGGGCCCCCAGGAGGGGCTCCGAGGGGTCCCGAGTACAGGGAATGCGGCTGCGGACCACAACATTGTAGCACAACAGAGTGAGGCATGGGGTGCAGACCCGGCACAGCTGCACAACACAACAGCGATCACACTGTCCGGCTAATCGCACCTCCAAGGCCATCCTGTAGCAAATAGTGGGGGGAGGGGGGCCGGGGTGGCGGTGGAGATGGCTGATGGAATGCAGCTGTCCTGGGAGCGTGCAGACCCACACGCCCATGCAGGGGCGAGGCCAGGTGCCCCGCCTGCCGGTGCACTCAATTGCTCGCATGCATGCCCCAGCCCCCCTGGGGGGGGCATGGCCTCCCAGGGGCCTGCCCCCCAGACAGCCCTGCCATCAAAGGCCCTGGATAACTGGTCCCACTGCCCCCCCCTTGGGCCCCATCACCATGGAGCGTGACAGGGCAGCTGCCTATAGGATGTACCTCACGCTCACAGCCGAGTGGTTCCATAACCACACCGAGCAGCTGCGCCTCCTGACCGTGGAGGTGCAACTGGCCGCCTGGTTGCGGGTTGCCCTGGTTCAGACAGTCGCAAGGGGCCTCCAGGCCCA
>QEPC01013351.1:403677-425006 GCA_003113815.1 Sphenodon punctatus | reverse complement strand
GGGCTCGCCTCTGAGTCTTTTTTTAAACAAAAATCCAGGCTGGGCAGGGTGGGTGGGGGGTGTCCCCCCTTCCACCCGCGCAGCCTGGACTCGGGGAGGGTTTGTTTTTTTAAACTTTTTTGCTGGGGCTTTAAGTTTTTACATTGCAGCCATTTTTAAATGGCTGCAATGTAAAAAAATCCGGTACCCGGAATCCGGTACCTGGACCGGATTTACCGGGTCGAATCCGATAATGCCAGTACGCCCGGTACTGGCATTATCGGATACCGGATTTACCGGTTTTCCGGCCCCTAATATTCATAGCCTTAGGAGCCAATAATAATCAGTTTCTTGACTGTTGTTTTTAGTCCAGAGTCCTCATTACAGGTGACCATGTCTGTTCAAAGGTATTCATTACATCTTGGAGGTCCGCATGTAATCTTTCCATAGTGTACATGAACCATATCTTTCGATAAAGCTCTTCCATTGACAATTCCTCAGCCCCCTTCCAGTGGCATACTATTTTACAAGAATTCTGACACCTGAGCATATTTTTTGTTTTGGGGTATAAACCTAACAGAGCTAATTCCATTTTATGAGGCACCACTTCCCCTGCTATTTTATTTATTAGTCTCCATACCTTGGACCAAAAAAGACACACTTTAGGGCACTCCCACCAGCAATGTTTGTAAGTGCCTATTTCACCGCATCCCCTCCAACATAACCCCTTTTCCGATATACTTGAGAAATTTAACCTCACTGGGGTAAGGTAATACCTTATGGAGAGTTTAAGCTGAATGTCTCTAATATCTAGGGAAGCTACACATCTATTCATATGGTGCCATATCTCCCTTTCCTGTTCTTGCCCTATGGCTAGGTTTGTGTCTTTCCACCAATCTTCTATATACTTTACTGGTGCTTTATAGTATAATTCCTTTATTGCTTTGTATATTCTTCCCAGTCTTCCCAAGGATTTATTCTTTTTGAATAACAGCATTTCTAACTTAAGTGGCTCCCTACTAAAACTTTCTTTGTTTTGTGGGGCATTTGCTAGACCTTTTATTTGTAAGTACTGGGGTGTATCTACTTTCCCTTGCGTAATTTCCTCTATTATGTCTCTGGTTAGAAATCTTCCTCCCAAGAATAGTTGCCCCATTCTTACTATCCCCTTATTTCTTAATGATTCCTTCAACCCCGGTGCTAATTCTCTTTTCCTAGCCGTTATTGAATCTAATGGAGTGAAGAGGGAAAACTCTTCCTTCAACCCCATTTTTGTCCTCAACACGTGCCAATTCTTGCAGAGTACTCCTACAAAAGGGTGCTCTCATCTTATCTCCACCGGCATTTTCCCTTTGTCCACTAGGAATTCTTTAAATCCTTTAGACTGAGTCAGCTCTTTTTCTAGCCTAGCCCATTCTGGTGCGTTGATCTCTTGGTACCAGTCATATATCTCCAGTGTAATTGCTGCTCTGTGATATAATATTAGGTTAGGTACATTCAGTCCCCCTTTATCCTTGAGTTGCATCAATGTGGCTCTTCTAATTCATGGCTTCCTGCCATTCCACACAAGGTCTTTTACTAGATCTTCATTAAGCTTGAAGAAGGCCTCCAGTAGTGCAATCGGTACTGCCATTAGCTTATGTAGCAGCTTAGGCAGCACCATCATTTTATACAAATTTATTCTGGCTAGCCATGATACCACCATCTTGCGCCATGGTTGTCTTTCCTCCCTTAATTGTTTTATCAGTGGAAAGAAATTTTCTGTATAAAGGTCATTAGTATTTTTGTGAGTACCACCCCCAGATATTTTAGCCCTGAATTTGTTATAGGAAAGGGTGACATTTCTTTTAACTGCTTATCCTGTTCCTTTCCAAAACCGTAGGCTAGAGCAAAAGATTTATCTCTGTTTATAGAGTATCCTGAAATATTCCCAAAAGCTTCCATAATCTTTGTTAATTCTGGCAGTGTTTTTTCTGGTTCTGTTATATATAACAGGAGATCATCTGCATACAAAGATAATTTGCATTCGGTGGTTCCTATTTTAACTCCCTTAATTTTTTCATTTTGCCTTACCGCTGAGGCTAATACTTCTAGGACCAGGTTAAAGAGCAATGGGGAAAGGGGACATCCCTGTCTCATCCCTCTTTGCAAGTTAAATGACTCTGTGAGTTCCCCATTGATTAAAAGCCTAGATTTCGGACTCCTATATATTGCAAGAAGCCACTTTGAAAAGTTCCCTATCATGTCCATCTTTTCTAATACCCTAAATAGACACTTTGGTTCAATAAAATTGAAGGCTTTCTCCGCAGCAGTGGAGATGACCATAGCTGGGATTTTTTGCTTGTTCAATGCGAATATTATGTTGATTGCTTTCCTTATGTTATCCCTACCCTGTCTGCCTGGTATAAAGTCAGTCTGATCTCTGTGTATTATTTAATCACTTATTGATTTTAACCTGTCTGCCAGAATTTTTGCAAAGATCTTATAATCGCAATTCAACAGAGATATCAGTCTATAGCTCCCGCAGCAGTCCCGATCTCCTCCTGGCTTGGGGATTACTGTTATGACAGCATTATAAAAATTTTGCGCCATTTCATTCTCAACTAGTATGTTATTAAACACTGCCGTTAAATGAGGTACAAGGATATCCCCAAATGCCTTGTAGAACTCACTAGGAAACCCGTCAGGTCCTGCCGCCTTATTGGTTTTTGATGCTATTATTGCCTCCTGTACTTCTTTTGGTGTGATGTCTGCATTTAAGAATGCTAGTTGGCCTATGTTCACTTTAGGAATATGTAATCCATCCAAACATTTTAATATCTCAGGATCTTTCGGGTTGCTAGAAGTATAAATCTTTTTGTAAAAATCAAGAAAAACCCCTTTTATATCTTGTGGCTCTGTGCAGTATTTTCCCCTCTTGTCTAGAACCCTAGATATGTGTGCTTTCCTTTGTTTTTTCTTTACTAGATTAGCCAGAGTTCTCCCTGCCCGGTTATTATGTTCATAAAAATGGAATCTTAGTTTCCTAAGTTGGTTCTTAGTTTTCTCTAGTTCAATTGTATTTATAGTTTCTCTGCTTTTGATTATTTTCCTTCTTAAGGTCTTAGTGGGCCTAATCTTGTTTAAGGCCTCCAATTTTGTAGTTCCGCGTATGCCTCCTTTTTTTGCTGCCTTTTATCCTTTATTATTTTTGCATTTAAGGTGATTATTTCACCTCTAATTACAGACTTTGCTGCTTCCCATAATGTTGCCAGGGAATCAACTGTACCCAGATTATGATCAAAAAACTCTAACAAATTTTTTCTTATTTGATCCCTATTTTCCCTATTTTTGAGCAAACTTCTATTAAGCTGCCAATTGTTAGACTGTTGCCGCAGTTTTCCTTGTTCTTTGAACGTGGTGATTACTGCACTGTGATCAGTCATCACCACAGGTACAATTATACATCTGTTTCCCCTATGTGCCTCTATTTTGTTTATTAAGACATGATCAATACGTGTGTAAGTGTTATGTATAGCGGGAAAAAAAGTATAATCCCTCTCTCTACCATTTAGGTGCCTCCAAATGTCAATCCAACCAAATTGCTCTAACATCTTATTTAGTTCCCTCTATTCCCCCTTCATACATCTCAACCTGGAATGATCCAAATCAGAGAGGGTGGCGTTGAAGTCCCCTTGTATTATTACTGTTCCCCTGAACACCTGAGCAATTTTTTCAAAACAGTCTTTGAGGAATTTCAGTCTAGGGAGTTCACCAGCGCTGATTTTATCATGGATTTTCTTTCTGCTCTTTTTTCTTTTGCTGCTGATCCATCCCCCTCCTCACCTTCAGAACCCGAAGAAGAAACCAGGTCAGTTTCAGGTTCCCACTCTGCTGCTGGCGCTGCCGTCATTTTGCTTCCTTCACTGCTTGCCTCCTTCTCATGCAGCAGTTCAGCGGCCTGGCCTTTGTGGCAAAATATCTCTAGAGCGTTTGCTTGCGATAGTTTTTGGCAAGGTTTGTTCCTCCCAGCCATCTCTGACCAATTTAGGGATTTTTTCTTTCTTTAAACCAGGTTTCAGTTTGCTTTTAGAGCTGGGGGGTGCAGAGCTCAGGCGACTTCCAGCCGCTAACCTTGCCGCATGCGTAGATCCCCTCTAACTTACCAATTCTAATAAGGCCATCAAGGATTGAAGCAAACCCTTCCAAAGCCATTCTGTCAGTTTAGAATTGAGATAGATTTGACATGAAAACACACACAACATGGCTAACGTGAAATAAAGCCCGCTTCCCTGTGTTAAATGCCTATGACTGTCAGCTGTCAGTCACAGGGAAGGACTGTTCTTATTGGTGTGTGTCCGTTGCTATTTAAATGACCCATGTGGCCGAGGTGGGGTGGGTCCATCTGACTAATATGACAGCTTTAAGCCATCTCTGGGTATCTGGTGGGAGTGGGAGCATGGGATGGTCGTGGCGGATGGGTCAGTCTGCGAGTGAAAAAAGAAAGTGTCCCCCAACCACACATGCACACACACTCCTCTCCCTGCTGGTTGCCGACTTGCCGCACCCCAGTGCATGTACAGAATGGAGGCCAAATGATATAGTTTGATATGAGTGATAAGAGACAGCATTTTGTTTGAACAAACCTTAACAACTATGCCATCAGAGTTCTGTTAGTCAACTCACTTCTTCTAGACTGAAGAAGTGTGGAATGAGTATTGTAAGAACCTCTTCTGCATTGATCAACTTCATTCCTTCAACTTTCTGAGACTAAAGGGTGAAATATTCTGTACATCTACCCCAAAGCAGAGATGCTGTTAGTGACTGCTGAGCAACACGAGAAGGACTCGTGAAAGCTCTAAATGTGTACAGTATAAGGTGCTGCACTTGGACCTAGGAGACCAGGTGCTGGACTTGGACCAAGGAGACCCCAAATATTTGAGGGGGGGGGAGTTCATGTGTTCACTCCGTCCCTCTCGACTCCCTCCCAAGTTCAACCAACTGACTGCACTGGAGTGCAAGTTTGAAATCAAATCACTCTCTTGGTCGGGGGGGGGGGACAGGGAGTCAATTGTAGTTTCCTAACTCTTTGAGGTGGGGGCAGGGGAGTTCATGTGTTCACTCAGTCCCTCCCAATCAACCTACTGAAGTCTAGCGCAAGTTTGAAATCTAATCAGTCTCTCGGCTGGGGGGGAGGGGATGGGGCATCAATTGTAGTTTCCATACTTGGACCTATACTTGGAGGTGGGGGTCAAGTCCAAATTTGCGGTGAGGCCCAGGTTCCACCAACGTACTGCACTGGAGTGCAAGTTTGAAATCAAATCACTCTCCCGGCTGGGGTGGGGGTGGAAAGGATGGAGAGTCAATTGTAATTTCTAACTTTGTGCAAGGATGTGCAATGGGGGCAGATTTTGAGCTTCTAATTTCAGAGCCAATTCTCTTCTTCTAAGGTTCACCCTGCACCACAGTCAGGCTTTAGGAACTAGGTGCTGTGAAATTCTGTTCACTCACACTCCCAGTGCAATCCCAGTCCCGGCCCAGTCTCAACTCCCTATACTTACTGCAGCACACTGGATGGCTTGGCAAGTTGTAAAACAGGCTTGGCCCGAGGAGGGGGAGGGGACGGTTGACCAGTTAACTACCGGGCGGCTAGCTAGTACTAACTAGTGATGAACAGTTTCCTAACTCTTTGAGGTGGGGGCAGGGCACTCAGAGATTTCACAATAACATTCAATTTCATTCCACTCCCCTCCCGAGTCCCTTCCCCTACCCTAGTTAGTTACTGCTTGTACTGCAGCACTGGATGTCTTGGCAAGTTCAACTTCAAGCTGTTTGTAAAACAGTCTTGGGGGGGATGGGATGGTTGTCTACTAGCATGCAGCCCTGGATGGCAAGTTTGAAAACAGAGTGAAAAAAATAAAAACTAATTGTTATTTATTAGATGGTTCTTGAATGGCAGCATGGTTTAGAAAGAAGAAGTTGGATTTGTGTGATTAAAATGGGATACAGACAGTAACAACATACATTATGAAAAACAAAAATAATAATATAATCGCCCTTTCATTGTGTAACATTGATCTCCCTCCATGCACTTCCCTCCCGAGTCCCTACCCTCCCTCACAAATTCAACAAACTGCACTGGATGGAGAACAAGTTTGAAATCAAATCACTCTCTCGGCGGGGGGCTAGGGGCAGGGGACGGGGAGTCACTTGTAGTTTCCACGGGACTAAAGGGTGGAATATTCTGTACATCTACCCCAAAGCAGAGATGCTGTTGCTGAGTCCTGCTGAGCAACATGAGAAGGACTCTTGTAAAGCTCTAAATGTGTATGAGGTGCTGGACTTGGACCTAGGAGACCCCAACACTTTGAGGTGGGGGCCGGTGGAGTTCAGGTGTGTGTTCACTCCATCCCTCCTCCAGTCCCAGTCCCTCCTCCCAACCAACCTACTGCACTGGAGCACAAGTTTGAAATCAACATACATTATGAAAAACAAAAATAATAATATAATCGCCCTTACATTGTGTTACATTGATCTCCCTTCCTAACATTGGCAGTGTTACACGAATTGTCGATGCATTGTGACATTGCATTACTGAAAATCAAGAGTTGAGATTTCAGTTTATTGAATCAGTTTGCATTGCATTCATTGCAGCCAGTCCAACCCCTCCCCTGCCCCCGGGAGGACAGCTGGAGGTGTGGTCAGGGGGCCCCAGGATCAGGAGTTGGACCCCACGGTCACAGAGTCACCCGTGGATGGTTGGTGGGGTGTGGCACGGGCACAGGAGGAATCACAGCTGCTGCTGTAGTAGGAAGCTCAGCACAGCAGCACCTGCACTGGGTGCCAGCTCAGAGTCGGAGATCATGTCACATGCCACAGGAAAAGGCAGCCACAGAGTTTAAGAGCAGTCACAGAGGTGGACAGTGGGGGCCCATGGAGGGAGCCCACACAGGCACAGGCAGGGGAAGCAGAGCCCCAGGGACCACCAGACATCACTGGAAGAAGCCATGGAGTGGACATCATGGAGGAGGCGGGCAGCGACCCATGGTGACAGGGCAGAGGCGGGAGCTCACAGTGGGGCCAGCTGCACCCAGAGCATGGAAGGCACAGGGGGACTCACAGGCACCATCAGCTGCAGGGGGCCAAGAAGGGACCAGGGGCCAGGTGGCCCACCAGGTGCACGTAGTGGGGCCACTGCAGCATTCCCCGATGGTATCCCAGCTCAGACATGTGGTGTGCAACCAGGTAGTGCACCTCGAAGGGATCCGGCATGGCCAGCCCCACCTGCACATTGGATCAAGAGCACACAACAGCCAGCGCCATCATCTCCACCGCGGTGGGATCCATCAAGCCATAGTCAGCAGCTGGGGGCCACGGAAGGTGACCCAGCTCCAACAAGTGGTGATAGGCCGCCCCACGCGACCGCTGGTACCCACGTGCCCCATGGACACAGCCAAAGGAGAACATGGCCAGGGAAGGGCCCCCCTCCACCAGACAGTCCGTGAAGGTGGACATGCTGCACACATACAGAGCAGACATGGTCTCTGCCACGGACCACACCACATGAGAGCACCTCATCTATGGGATGCGATCATCGGGAAAGGGACAGAGGCCCAGTGTCTCCGCATGCAGCTGGAAGTTGCGGGCGCTCAACTCATATCCAAAGTAGTGGAGCCCAGAACTCAGACTCGCATAGGCACCTGTGTGGCTGTCCGGGCAGTTGGTAAGCAATTGCACAGCTGGGGAATGCCAAAGATCACACAGGGCCATTGTCTCGCGGAAGCTCCAGCTACGGGTTGCTATGCCCGCGAACCCTGGGGAAGAGCAGCATCCAGTCATGGTCCAGCAGCAGCACGCACCTGATACTACTGCAATGAATGGAGGCTCCGCTCCACAAGCCCTAGCGGGACGGGAGGGGATGGGGGAGCTCCAAGGACAGGAGATAAGCTCACCGGCCGACAGCCACAATGTTGTATTTAGAACAAGCGACTCGAGGCATTGGATGTGGAAAGCACAGCTGCTACCCTGGAAGGAACTAGCAGACAGAGCACAGACAGGAGGGCATTCAACATACACAGACCAGGGACATGAGGCGAGGAGAACACCCTGACCCAACCCCACTGGAAGCCAAAACAGAGGGGTGGGAGAGGTGATGACAGACAGACAGCAGGAATGCAGCTTCTGCAGTTCCCACACCCACCCGGGCGCAAGCCGGAGTCAGACCTGGTGCCACTGTATGTGAACGCTGTGGGACCAGTACCACTAAGCACATCCACGCTGCCCTGCTTAGGCAGGGGTCGAGTGCTGACAGTGCTGAGCCCGCTGCCGCCGCCGCCGCCTCCTCCTCCTCCTCCATTCCTCTCTTGCCCTCAGCTCACCTCTCCCACCCACCTGGCTCTATCACGCCACGTCCCAGTGCTGTGCTGTGTGCCCACCCAGTTTAAATATCCCTCCACGGCTGGCATTGTTGCTCGTTGCCTAGCAGTGACGCTGCATGCTTTGTCCCCGGCAATGTGAATCTTGGCTATTGGTTACTTTATTAACAAAGCATATTTTTTGGCATAGAAAGTATGCCTTGAGCAACACAACACAGCAATAATTGTATGATTAAAAAACAACAACACTAATGTAAAAGTAAAATAAAATAAAGGTAAACAGAACAGAAGTGATTTGAACCTATGGAATGACAACTACAAATTGTATAGCAAGCTGGGACCTTAACAACCATGCCAAGAGTTCTGTTGTTTAGGGTACTTCTTATAGACTGAGGAAGTGCAGAATGTGGATTGTAACAAACTCTTCTGCATGGATAAACTTAAAAAATTACTCAGTCAGAAAATATACAGGTCACCTACCTTAGAGCTTATTCAGTTTTAAAACTTATAAGTTTACAACTTATTTTAAAAAATAAGCATAATAACCGGAGTGATGATGTCCTAATTATTTCATGGTTAGGAAAGGGATTTAAAATAGTAATCTTGTACTAACTAACACTTTTGCTATGCACTGTATGAAAATGTTCTAGTTTTAATGCAAGTGGTTTGGTTTGGTGGAACCTTATACGGTTGCTTTAAATACAGAACATAGTGGAAGGGAAGGGTGGGAGCTGGTGATTGTCAACAGCTCTGTGAATGGTCCCTTTATATTCACCGCTTGCCGATTTTATGTTGGTGGAGATTTGCCAACAGTGACAATGGCTTTCCTGGAGTAAAGGCTGGCATTTTCAATGGCTTCTGTGAGGCCTGCAATCTGGGTGCAGAGGGATCACGGTGGATGTGTGGCCAATATGGATGCATATTTTTCTAATGGTTTTAAACAGTTTTTGAAAACAATTATTTCTTTATATAGTAATATTTACTTTTAGTCAATTTTGTATTAGTATATATGTTTAGTTTAGTTTTATACATGGTTGTGAATCTTTAATTTTTTAAAAAATTACTTGTTAATGAATAAAAATATTTTTCAGTTTTCTTTTTCCAATACATCCAACAATGCAAATTTGGGTATGCATATACACACATATATATGGATATATATGCATGGCCTGGGTGTATGGCCTGGATGAGTGCAGAGGGATCAGGGTGGATGTGTGGCCTGGAGGGATGCAGAGGAAAACTATGCATCCATAGTTGGGATGGGAACTATGCATTTGAATAAATAAATGGGGATACCATCAAATATGCATTATTCAACCTACCATTTGTGGATTAGCCAATGTGCACACTACTCATTTAGTATCCCATGAGGAGTACCCATTTTTGCTTTACAATGGGGGAGGGCATGTGTGTGTGTGTGTGTGTGTGTATGCCTATTTACTTTATTAGCCAGAAGATTAGAAGGCACTTGAGCAGAAAAAGGGTGGAATCTTCTGTACATCCACCCCAAAGCAGAGATGCTGAGTCACACAAGAAGGACTCTTTTAAAACTCTAATGTGTAGATAAGGTGCTGATGGACTTGGACCTAAGAGATCAGGGCTCAAATTGAAATAGCCAGTGAAATCACTGAGTGGTCTTGCAGAAGTCAAAACATCTTCGTCTCAGTTCCCCATCCCCATATGTAAAATGGGAATACATGTGTATCTGTCTTTCCCTGTGCGTTCCCCTCATCTTTGTCCATCTTGTAAATACACTGGGCAGGGAGTGGGTGGGATCTGTCCCAAAAAATCAGCCTCTCTCAGGGGATTATTTCACTGTCGTTTGTTAACTACACAATCCATATACAAAGGCTCTTATAAATTAGAAGATTAAAATGCTATTTCCTCCCAGTCCCTCACTGCCTGTGTATATCTCTACTGTTTCTGCAATTGAGATAGGCAGATGCAGTTAGTGCAGTAAGGTTTTTTTCTGACATGACACTAACCACAGTTTAACCACAATCAAACATTTCAAACTATGTACCACCAGGTACATGGCAAGTTGGATTGAATTTAAACACTATCGAGGAGGAGGGGGAAGGGCATGGGAGTGGGGGTCGTCAAGACTTATAGTTATGCTTAGAGGGTGATGGAGTTCACTTAACGTTCACTCCCGTCCCTCCAGTCCACTGAGCCACTCCCCAACCAAACCTACTTACTGCAGTTAGCTGTTTAGTATTAACTGTTAACATAACAAAGAGGTAAGTGTGGTGACCGGTGTGTGTGTGATATGCAGATGAATGTCATGTATTCATGTTAAGTTATTAAAACAATGAACAGGTGGCTTGTGTGACTGTGGATGGGTCAGTCAGAGAGTGAAAAAATAAAGTGTCCCCCGACCCCCAGCCAGGACTAGGGATCAGGAGCAGAATGCAGACACAACAGCCAGTCACTGCCAGCAAGACCAGGCGGGCATGGGCAGCACCACACCCCTCTCTTCCTGTCTGTTGCTGGTTGCCACCCACCAGCGTGTCACACAGAACTCTGGTGTCAGGGGGAGGGAAGGTGGGCTGGGCACATAAGGACAGGTGGGGGCAGGGCAGTCAGTGATGGCATCGGCGACTGAGAGTGAGCGTAACGCCAGCGGCGCTAGGGGTGCAGCATCATAGCACTCATGATGATTCATCATGCCGCCTGGCTCGGCTACGCTATTCAGTTAGTCTTCATGGGTTAATGTAATAAATAAGCATTTTTTTGGCATACGATAATTTTATGATTAACAAAACAAAAAATAACACTAATGTAAAAGTAAAAAAAAATAAGTTTACAGTGAAGATTTGAACGTGTGTAATGACAGCTATAAATTGTATAGCAAGTTGGAACCTTAACAACTATGCCAACAGAGTTCTGTTGCTCAGTTTACTTCATCTAGACTTAGGAAGTCCTATCTTTTGCTCAAAAAACTTTCGTTTGGAGGTCAACTACGTTTACATAAAAGATCAATTTGCCATTAAATAAAAACACCGTTGCTTGAACTCCCATCCAGAACATGTGCATACATGTATGTATTGAGAATAATGGGCAGTGATTCCGGCACAGGGAGACACACAACACCAGCACAGTACACACATGCGCACTGCACAGCAGTGTGCCACAGTAGCGCTGCTTTGCAGAACCGCAATAAACACTCATGACTGTCTCTCTCATATATTAAATTGGCAGAAGGCGTAAAAAGACCACTGATTGTATGCGACATTGATAACGATTGGGAAAACAGTGAAACACAGAAATGCCCCATCTGCTGATTCTTGTAGTGGCGAATGCAAAATCGCGGAGGTACCTGGCGGAATTCTGCGGGGCGCAATGTGTGATGCCGAGGTTTAGGAATGGAATTGTGGTGCAGTAAAAGCTCCTGCTGCATCAGCCCTAATTCCATGGCATCAATAAATAGCAACCACTCCAGTTCCAGGACCCACTGTCAGGCATCTGGGGCCTACGTTACTGGCAGGGAGGGCTGTGTCCAATATCTAGAGGCTGCCACTCTAGCCCCAAGATGCACCCTCAGGGTTCTTGTGCCCTGTCATCCTGCTCACGGGGACGCTGTCATTCCATGTTTTCTTTACAAGTTAGCAACCTGCTGTTCATGGTGTGTGTGTGTATGAGTGAGAGAGAGAGAGAGACAGAGAGAGAGAGAGTCTCCCCACTGTTAGAAAGAGAGACAGACACGATACCACCCATGCTGTCACCTGCACTATATGGCCAGAGAGAGAGAGAGAGAGGGAGTGAGAGAGAGAGGCTCCCCGCTAGAATGAGAGAGAGGGGGGTGAAGGGGGAGAGGTGTATCCAGCTCAAGCTGCCTGCCACCTGCTAGAACCAGCGAGAGCTCTCATCTGTGCCCACATCCACCAGCAAACCTACCAGAATGAGGTGGAAATAACACACAACATATTATATGCACCTGTCTGCCTGTGTGAGTTTATGTACCTGCTACCACCTATCGCATGATTGAATTAAGTGTGCCCAACCATGCACTAATTCTAGGGACATCATTCAGCTCCCATAGGCTGTCATTCCACTGTACCTGAATCAGTCATGCCCGTCCGTTCCAAGAACCATCAACGAGATTCTGGGACTGTCATTCCAATCACTGGGGGCTGTCATTCCATTCCACTGCATCCAGAAGCCCGGTGATTGCACACCAGTTTGTCCAACCCCACCAGCATATTCCTCCACACCCACCCATGGATGCCAGCTGAAGCTGCTGAAAAAAATGCTCCTCTGACCACCAGCACCCACCACTTTCTGCCTGCTGCCAAGGAGCCTGTCTCATTTCTCTCTGGAACACACACACACACAAATCCCTGCCCCTCCTAGGGGGCTGTCTGAAAGTTGAGACCCTGCTTCTAGCACATCTTTGGTTTAATACCTTACCTATGCTACATGTGGTGCCAGATGCTGCTGGTAGGGATCGACAAGCTGTATGAGATTCTGCTACCTGCCAGAACTTCAGCACAGTGTGATAAAAGATTGGTAGGTTAAAAAAAACCCTCATAACAACAAATATAACTTTTATAAAAACTTTTCAAACAACAACACACAACTTTATAAATCAAACCCAAACATTAATCTATATAAGAAGAAAAGAAATTATTGGTCTGTGGGCCTATCCCCCAGAACATGGGGGAAAGGTGAAAGGGGAGGATGGGGCCTTGGGGGGTGGGGCGCCCGTGCTCTGGGATTTGGTAGCCATGTTCTAGGGCAAAGTCCACAGTCCCTGCCACGGCCACCTGGATACTGACTGGTGGTAGAGTTCCAGGTCGGTGATCTTGGCAGAGACGTACTGGGAATATGCCTCCCCCTCTTTTTCTGTACCTCGAACTCCTGGAACTTTCCACCAGCCGCTTCTCCATAGTGACTGCTTGCAGCTGAAGTCCATCCATGAAGTGCTGGGTCAGCTTCTGGACTTCGCCCTGAAAAGCCCTTGCAACGGCTGTCTCCTCCTGGGGGGACTCCTCAGTGGAGCTGGAGGAGGGGGAAGGGCTTTGATGGCATCGCTTCTGGCATACCCTCCCCCCCTTCTTCTGGTGCTGCTGCTGCTCCATGCCAGAGTCCTGCTGCCTCACCATATTGCCATGGAGTTTCTTGATGTGGGTGATTACGCCCGATGTGATCCCCTGGATGGCCCTTTTAAATCATTTTTTGCATACATAAAGAACATAAAAGGAACATAAGAAGTGTCATACTGTGTCAGACCAATAGTCTGTCAAGCCCTGCCTGCATTCTGTCTCCACAAGTGGGTGGGTGGCCATTGGCCAATCTTTCTCTGCAGGGGACTCCCTAACAGGTCATAGGGCAATCCATTCCCTGTTGTTCCAGCCCCCGTGCCTTACCTTGCAGATGGCAAATCCATTATGCTTCTCATACCACCGCCAGACATCGGACCTCATTCACCCGCTGTCTGGCAGTGGCGACCTCCACCTCGATGGGGTCCGGGCACCAGCAGCGTGGGAAGCATCATCACCCTCTCTGAAAGAGGAACACATAAACAACACCTAAATAATATCATGCATTTATGATGTTGCCCTGCTAGTCCTCCCTCCTTGGGGTGCTAGGGGATGTGAGGGATGCTAAATGGAGAGACCCTTTCTGGAACTTGGAAATCCTGCCCTTCTTGGGGTGCTAGGAATGGCAACTGGAGAGAACCTTGCTGACATGTGCAAATCCTGCCCTCTTTGGGTGCTAGTAGGTAGGGATGGCAACTGGAGAGTGGAGACCCTTGCTAGGTATGACTGGCACATGTTTGGGTGGGGGTGCTTGTGCTCGTGCCTGACTGCTGGAAGAGCTTCACACACCCTCTCTTTCTGTGTCAGACATCCGCTGCCACCTGCTGATGCCCACTGTTTGTACCTGACTGCCAGTGCCACCACCCACCCACCCACCCGCACAATGGTGAGCTCGCTCTAAAGGATAATATTCTTCTTGTCCTCAAAGTAAAAATAAAGTGCCTGGCTCTTGCTCCTCTAATGCCACCAAAGGTCCAGTGGCAGCAACCTCTTCCTCCTCCACCAGCTCCACCATCTTAGCCCAGATACTTCTATTAAGCATCACCCTCTTCATTTTTTTTCTCCCACACAAACCAAAACACACAAATAGTCAAACAAAACACACCCACCAACATTCACCAACCAGCCAAACCAACACACAATCCAACACAGCCAAAACACACCAAATGAAACCAAACAGCCAGCCAGCCACAACACACATGCTCTCTCTAAACACAAGCTCTTCATGCACTCGAATTTCCGGTTTCCAGTTTCAGACGCAATCACGTGATCACATGATACCTAGACCAATTTCCGAATGACCAAACCAAACCGAACTCCACCGAACTGAACGACCAAATCTGAACTCGGCTCCAGGACTGAACGACCGAACACGAACTTGGCTCCCGAACCGAATGACTGAATGACCGAACAACTGAACTGCGATCTGTTCACACATCCCTAATTGGAAGTAGAGCTTCTTGAGTTCTGTTGAGTATGATCCAGACCTGCAACACCCAGCCAAGTGGGGGTTCTTCCAGCCAGCAAGCCCTGGACGGGCCACTGCTGCTGCTCCACCCATGCCAGCCAGCCTGCAAGCACGCTCCTCTTGGCTATTTCCTCACCTGCCTCATTTATGATGCTGGATATTATATTAATTATTATTATTATTAATTATTATTATTATTATTATAAACATTTATATAGTGCCAGCCATGTGCCTGGCTCTGTACAGAACATCGATATAGATGCGGTCCCTGCCTGTGGTTTACAATCTAAAAGACAAGGAGAGGGGACAGTGGGAGAGACAGGGGAGAAGACAAACTAACATTCAAGCGGATGCAAAGTCTTAGGTGTGTGTGCTTGGCTTGGTTACAATCAGGTTGCTTGCAGCAGTCTGCAGAGGAGGGCAGACAGTAAGTATATGGGGAATGACTAGCAGACATTGGGAAAGGCGGCGAGGAAAAAGTGGGTCTTGAGGAGGGATTTGAAAGAGCCGAGGGAGGGGTCAAGGCAGATATGGGCAGGGAGGGAATTCCAGGCATGGGGGGTAGTGAGGGAGAAGGGTTGAAAGTGATAAGGTGAGCAGGAGAAGTGAGGGAGAGTGAGGGAGGGGACAGAGGAAGAGCGTAGAGCACGTTCAGGAGTGTGTAGGGAGATTAGGTCCGAGAGGTAAGGGGGAGCTTGGTCGTGGAGTGTTTTGAACGTCAATACCAGGGGTTTAAACAGGATATGTTCAGGAAGGGGAAGCCAGTGAAGACAAAAGAGCACATGCACATGCACATGGTCAAAGCGACGGGCAGAGTGAATGACCTTGGCAGTGGAGGCTTGGGTTGCGATAAGGGGGGACAGGTGAGAACGAGGGAGGCCAGCAAGGAGGATGTTGCAGTAATTGAGGCGAGAGATAACCATGGCATGAACAAGGGTTTTGGCCAAGGAGGTAGAGAGAAAGGGGCAGATCCGAGCAATGTTATGGAGGGAGAATCGGCAGGATTTGGCAACAGACTCAATGTAAGGTTTAAAAGAGAAGTGCGTGTCAAAGATGAAGCCCTATCTACGGGCTTGGAGAACAGGATGGATGGTAACTCCATCGATGCAGATGGCCAGGTTAGAGGGAGAGGAAGAGGAGGCAGGAAAAATGAGGAGTTTGGTCTGGCCATGTTGAGCTTGAGTTGATGTCGGGACATCCAGGTGGAGATATCAGAGAGGCAGTTGATGAGGTGTGCATGGACAGAAGAGGAGAGAGAGGGGGTAGAAAGACAGGGTTGGGTGTCATCAGTGTAGAGATGATATTGGAATCCGTGGGAGGCAATAAGTTTGCCAAGGGATAGGGTGTAAATAGAGAAGACGACCAAAAGGGGAAGGGAGGAGGAGTTTGACTCGGGCAGCAAGACTTTAAAGAAGAGGTCAGAGAGGTAGGAAAGAACCAGTCAAGGACAGAGTCACGGAAGCACAAAGAGTAAAGCGAGTCCAATAGAAGCAAGTGGTCGACAGTGTCAAAGGCAGCAGAGAGGTCAAGGAGGACCAGAATGGAGTAGAGGTGCTTAGATTTAGTGACAAGTAGATCATTCGTGATCTTGGCCAGGGCAGTTTCAGTAGAGTGGAGGGGGCGGAAGCCGGATTGGAGAGGGTTGAGGGAGGAGTTGGCAGAGAGGAGGTCCAGGCAGCGAGAGTAGACACATTCCAGAAACTTTGAGGCAAAGGGAAGGAGGGAGACTGGCCGGTAACTAGAGGAGTCAGATGGGTCCAGGGTGAGCTTTTTGAGGATTGGGGAGACAGTGGAATGCTTGAAGGGAGAGGGGAAGGAGCCTGTGGAAAGGGAGAGATTGATGACATAGATAAAATAGCTGTATATGTCCAACATGAGCAGAGCCTGTTGTCCCTGGGCCATGCTGTAAGTGAATAAGGACCCGCCACATGGGACCTGTCATTCCACTTCATCCATAAGCTGCCACTCCTGTCCCAGGATCCACTGTCAGGGTTCTGCGCCCTTCATTCCACTCACGGGCAGTTGTCATTCCACCGCTTGAAGAAGCAGCCACTCTAGTCCCAGGACTCACCATCAGAGTTCTGTGGCCTATGTTCCAGGCAGGGAGGGCTGTCATTCTACTTCATCCAGAAGCTGCCAATCTAGTCCCAGGACCCACCCTCAAGGTTCTGTGGCTGCCATTCCACTTACAGGGAGTTGTCTTTCCACTGCATCAACAGTGGAGCTGCTGCTCCACCCATGCTAGCCAGCCTATGTTCCAGGCAGCGAGGGCTCTCATTGCACTTCATTGTCTGCACATGTCCCGCAGTCTTGCCAGCCAGCCTGCAATGCCCGGCCAAGTAGGTGTGCCAGCCACATTTACTGTGCCCTAGCAATCCAATGTCTTCTGCTGTTGCTGGTATTGCACATCAGCCATTTGCTCCTCACTCTTGTAGACAGCCATAGCTCAGATGAGTGCGCCAGCGGGCGTGGGCTGGGTGTCCATGAGTTTTGCCAGCGGGTAAGGCTTGACCAATTTGAAAAAGAGCTTGTTGAGATCTGGAGAGTACAACCCTGGCTGGGCCTCTGCTGCTGCCCCACGGAGGATGGCATGGGGGTTGGGGCAGGTGATGCCCACCACAGCTGGGAAAACCCACAGGAAGGGCATGGCTCGCATCCAGAGTCACCTCCCCCCCCCTCCCCGGTGAAGGGGAGAGGGGACACAGAACCTCATCCAGACATGGCTCATGCACAACCCCGTTTCGTGCCCCAGCCCGACTGAATCAGGCCTTAGAGCCAATCCTTAGCCCAAAGTTACCAATTTTCAAGGGCCAGCAGGACAGCATGCAATGTCCGACCAAGCAGGGGTGCCCAGCACCAAGCCCTGGCGGGGCCTCTGCTGCTGCTCCACCCATGCCAGACAGCCTACAAGCAAGCTCCTCTTGACTATCGAGCGCAATCCTTTCCCCCAACATGCGCGTGGTTTTCAGTTGAAAGACAGCTTCCTCCCTAGTGCTTATGTGCCGATGGAATTTGCAGCTGCCCCCACCCCAGCTCTTCCATGGTGCACTGACACTTCTGGGACTCAACTGGCTGCTGCACCACTGACAGCACTGATGGGAGAGGCAGAACATGGTGGTGACACAGCTCTCGCAGGGACAGCCATCGTCTCAGCACCAGACATCTCCTCAACAGGACTAGTATCTTCCTCGCTGTCCCCAATCTGAGATATGTCCCGTAAAGGGGAGTTCTGGAACCCTGAGGCTGATAAACTGCCCATTCTGCTGCCGCTCTCCCTGTGCACCCTATAGCTGCTGCTCTGCTTCTGCTGCTGCTCCTCTCCCTGCTGCCATTGCCTGGCGATTGGGCCCTGCCTCTAGCAGCCGTGGTGGGATCCACCAGTCCTGGGCTGCTGGGGATCACATCAATTATGGGGCACAATGGTGGCCCATGATGAGCATCCAACCCGGAAGCACCTGCTCCTGCTCCTGCAGCCATAGCAGAGACAGTCACAGACTCCTGGAATGCAGACCTTCCAGTGCCCTGCATGGCAGTGGAGGATGCTGGCAGGTGGTGATGCCATACCACACGCCTAGTGCCACTGCTGGGAGCCTCTGAAGCCTGTCTCCCAAAATCAGGCCTGTACAGTTTTGAGCATGGTGTTGGGCTCGGGATACTGCTGATTCCTGCTACTCCACAGGAACAGCCCCTGCCACCTCTGTTACATGCCTCATTGCCTTCCTTATGGGTAGCAGACCGGCCTCTCCTGCTTCCCTTCTCCATTTGTGCTGCTGCTGAACCACTAAGAGCGCTTATGGGAGGGGCAGAACATGGTCGTGACACAGCTCTCATAGAGACGTGTGGCTGGCGCTGTTCAAAGTGGCCAAGGGTCTGTTGTCCTGCCCACCAATGAGTGTCCCCAGAAAGCGGGTGTCTGTTCTCTATGGCATGGGACATTTGCCTGCCTCACCTCCTGAAAATGGGGGCCAAGTTGGTGGAGCAGTTGCTTTTCATCAAGGTGTCTGCCTGTTGCTGCTGCCATGGGTTCTGCTACCGGGCAATCCAATGTCTGAGAGTGCTCCACCGATGTCTGGAAGCCTGCAATGCCTGGACAAGTAGAGGTGCCAGGCCAGCCACAGAGCCCCAAGCCTTCCCGGCCTTTGCTGCTACTCCTGCCTCTGGGTCTCAGACAGCCAGACCTGGTGCCACGGGCACCCCCTGGGGCCAAGTGCCGAGCCTGCCTACCCGGGCAACCCGGGGTGCCAAGCACCAAGCATTCCTAGTCTCTGCTGCTGCTACTGCTGCTGCTGCTTCTGGGTCTCTGACGGCCAGCCCTGGTGCCACAAGCACCCCCAAGGGCCAAGCACCAAGCCTGCCTTCTCGGGCAATCCGGGGTGCCAAGCACCAAGCCTTTTTGGTCTCTACTGCTGCTGATACAGTCTGCCATGCTGCCCCACGCCCCCCTGGAGGACCTTGGAGTGTCCCAAGACTCCCAGCAGGTATGAACTCCACTGAACGTTCGGCGGGACCGAATTCCGCCAAACCAAACCTACGAACCCAAACTCAGTTTTCGGGTTGAACGGCCGAATGACCAAACATCTGAACCCCATTCTGTTCGCACATCCCTATTAGATTGTAATTTAAATCTGTTTATATGTTATTAAATGAATAACCCTGAAGCAAAATAAATTAAATCATCATCATCTTTATTTTTATATAGCATCCCCCCATCAACGGCACTTGGAGAGATTTACATATAACAAAGCTTTTAATCATCACAACAACCCTGTGAGGTAGGTTAAGGTGAGAGAATATTGTGACTGCCTCAAGATCACCCAGTGAGTTTCATTTTAAAGTGAGACTTGAATGATCAAGCAAATCCATGGATTACACAGTTTGCAATAAAATCAAAATCTTTAGTCACACTATTAGTAATTGAGAGGAAGGGCTACTAGTTCTAAGTAATATGAGACAGGAAATAGGCTCAGAAAGAAGAGTAGAGAGAGTTTAAAAGTTCAAGGTGAGAAAAGGGCTAGTTTCAAGACAGGAAAGTTAGAGTTGCAAGTTCTTCAGATTGGAACACTTCCTCTGAAATCAAGCTGGAACTGCGTTCAGTGAAGACAGAGGTGTGTTGAGAAGTGAAATGTGTAACTAAATGATTCTGGGCCTGGTCTTTTATACACCCTAACAATACAGTAAAACTCAGCTTCTTTCCAGGAACTGACATTACTGGGTGCTCACCTTATAGAGACATGGATCTTACCATGTTTGTATCTAGGCAGGTAAAAAGTATATGTCAGTGATGTGTAACTGGTATGGCCATGTGTGGGAGCACGTTAGTGTGAGTTTTTCCAATATGGTACTTCAAATATCCCATAACAAGTACACTCTTTTAAATGTCTTTGCTGATGCAAATTTGGTTTTGGGGGACCCAAATCCCTTTGAGACTGATATTTAACATCCAGTCTCATCACCCCTATGTGGGGCATGTGTATGAGGTGCTTTGATGCGCACCCCAGAAGAAGACAAAAACACATGTTGGAGTTTATGGCTGCAATTTTTATTCAAATTTGGTTAATCCGATTCAGGTTATCTGGGGATGGGCCATGCCCAGTCCTGGGTCTGGTTGCACAGCGTAACCAACAACAGTTACGAGCAGCCTGACGTACACTCGAATAAAGCTATCATCATTCCTCCCCTCTCCCCCCAGCCAGGTTGGGGCAGACATGCTGGGTTACTAGTAACACTAGGCAATCAACATCAGCCATAGGTGCCCTTATGTACCACCATCACTCATGTACCACCATCACTCTATGTTATATAGATTAGGTCAATCTTGGTTCGGAAGTTCGGTGTTCGGCCCAAACTCGGCCTGTTCAGACGACCTAACTCAAACCCGAACATGAACATGAACATACTGAACAGAACAGAACACCGAATGGCAAAATGGCAGAACAGTTCGCTCAGTTCGGATCGCGTTCGGTTGTGTTCGGGTGGCTAAAACGTGGTCTACTCTACTGTCACTCTGTCACTGTCAGGTCACTGGAAGGCCAAATGTAGAAGGGAGGGGGAAGTCATCTGACTCAACTAGGAGCAGACTTCCAGGCACCAGGGGTGGAGGGTGGAGAGTGGCTTGGAGTATCAGTCAGCCAGACAAATCACCATCTCTTTTCGCCTCAGACCACTGGCTTGTCAGTCTGCGATTGGCCACGGGCTAGGCTGCATGGAGCCAATGGGGCTTGCGGTGAGGTGGGCGCAGCAAGAAACAAAACTGTCTGCCTCCCCCCTTCCCAATACCTTCTGAGCTAGTCACTGTTCCTGAACAGCAGACATTTCAGAAGGCTCCTTCACCCAGCATTTTTCCAGCACCCCAATCCATTGCCATCCTCTTCCTAGTTCACCCATCCAACCCATCTACCTCCATATTCTCATTTATTTACCTTAGCTTAGATAGATTTAGCTGTTTTTTTTGTTTTTATCCCTCCCTGTGTTCAATCTTCCTTCCTC
>QEPC01013351.1:381376-394146 GCA_003113815.1 Sphenodon punctatus | reverse complement strand
GCTGATCTCTCCTTCGATCCTCATCCTATATCAGACCACTTCCTTGCCTCTTTCAACATTTCCCACTGTCCCCCCTCCTCTTCCCCTTCTCTACGCCCCTTCCGTGACCTTCAAGCTATTGATCCCCTGGACTTTGCCTCCTCTCTCTCTCCCCTTCTTCCTACAGTCTTCTCTTCCTCCTCCCCTGACTCCGCTGTCTCTGCTCTCAACGCCTCTCTCTCCTCCACACTTGACTCCCATGCCCCTCTCTCTTCCCGCCCTGCCTTCTCCCACAACCCCCGTCCTTGGCTCACCCCTAGTATCCGCCACCTCCGTTCTTGCACTCGTGCTGCTGAACGACTCTGGCGCAAATCCCATTCTCACGCTGACTTCCTTCACTTCAAATTCTGTCTCTCCACCCTTACTTCTGCTATCTCCCTTGCTAGACAACACTACTATGTCTCCCGCATTGAGTCCTGCCAGCATTGGCATCCTGCCAGTGGAACTCGGTCCTATTCATACATCCCTACCACAGAGAATATGTCTGGAGCTGACGCAATGACTGTCCCTCCTCCCAGAGCTGTGTTGCCACCAGGTTCTGCCCCTCCCAGTAGCGCTGGCAGCAGCAGTGCATCACCCGGGGTAGTCCAGAAGGCAGGAGGGGAGGGGGAATCCTTTGTTTGGGCACATTTCAAGGTGGTGCTGGCGGATGACCCCAGGGAGGTGCAGTGCACTGTGTGCAATAAAATGGTGAAGCGTGGGCAGGTGCTCGCCAACCTTGGGACAACTGCCATGGTGAGGCACCGGAAATCATGCCATAGCACTCTGCTGCTAAGAGGTAAGGCAGGGGAAGTGGCTGCCAGCGGGTTCTCGATAAGGATGGGCAATGAATATATATATTCAATTTTTTATATATATATTCATATATATATATTCAAATTTTTAATATATATTCAAATTTTTATCTAATGTTGTCTACACTACCTCTAACTATAGTATTAACTATTCTATAATCTATGTAAGTAAATATTATATCTAAAGGCCTAGTCCTACAAACCCACTCTAAAATATCAAAACTGAATAACTACACACTAACATTATCTCTATCTATCTCTTTAACTAAGCTAACTCCTACTACAGCTATGTATCTGTCTATAGTAACTATATCAAATATCTATCTATACAATATTACACAGGGATGGGGTGGGGGCTCAATGACCACAGGATGGGGTACAAAACTGAAATGAAACCTAAATAAATCTAATAATCCTACTCTAAATAAATCCAAAAACAGGGGAAGGGAATCAGGGGTGTAATATATAGAGGGAGAGGGAAAGGATTCAATGGAGGTGGGAGGAAGAACACAGGGAGGGGTAAAAAATAAAAATAACACTTAAATCTATCTAATATAATCTAAAGAAATGATAATATGGAGGTAAATGTGTTAGATGGGTGAAATAGGAGGATGATGGCAATGAGCTGGGGAGCTGGGAGGTACACAAACTGCTGTGAAAGGGAGCCTTCTGAAAACGCCTGGTGTCAGGAACAGTGACTAGCTCAGAAGGTGTTCAAAGGGGGGAGGGTAGTGAGTTTTGTTACTTGCTGTACCTGCCTCACCGCAAGCCCCATTGGCTCCGTGGAGCCTAGCTTGTGGCCAATCACAGCCTGCAAAGCCAGTGGTCTGAGGAGAAAGGGATGGTGATTGGGCAGGTCGGCTGCTACTCCAAGCCTCTCCACCCCTGGTGCCTGGAAGTCTGCTCCTCAGCTGACTCCCACTCCCTGTCACATTTTGCCTTCCAGTCACATTTTTGCTGCCCGAACTTAATCCGAACCGACCAAAGTGTTCGGTCATTTCATAGTTCAGTATTGGGTTTGGTTCGGTCAGTTCGGGTTTGGGTTTGGATTCGGTTGTCCGAACGGACCGAGTCCGGTTCGAATTCCAAACTTCTGAACCACGTTTGCACATCCCTACTACTACACCACATAATCTGAGTTTTGCTCTCTCATTCCTGCCATATCTTCTTAACCTTCAGCTCCCTTCTCAAACCCCACCCCCACCTTCTTCCCTCACCATACAGGATTCTGCCTGTTTTTTCAGTGGCAAGATTGATAAAATCAACTTTGACCTTGCTTCTCACTCCTCTCCCCCAACATTTCCTCCCTCCCATCTCCTGCTCCTGCATCTTCTCTATCCTCATAATTGCAAGCTTCCTTTGATGAGATCACCTCCCTCCTCGCCACCTCCAACCCCTCTACCTACCCTCTTGACTCTTTCCCTTCTTGCCTCTTGATTGCTATTGCCCACTGTTGCACCCTCTATGATGTCAGCATCACCAGTCTCTCACTCTGTACTGGTTCTTTTCCCTCTGCTTTCAAGCATGCCACTGTCTCCCCTATTCTTAAGACCACACTTGACACCTCTTACTCCTCCAACTATCACCCTATCCCTCTCTAGTTCTTTTCCTTTGCTTCCAAGCTCCTCAAAGAGTTGTCTTATACCCATTGTCTTGAATTCATCTCCTTCAATTTTTTCATTGACCCCCTTCAATCTGGCTTCCATCCTCTTCACTCAACTGAGACTCCTCCTCCTCTAACTGCTTCTTCAACCTGTCTCTTGCTGGTAAATTTTCCACATCATATGAACATAAGAACTGCCATACTGTGTCAGACCAATGGTCCATTTAGCCCATCATCCTGTCTTCGACAGTGGCCAATTACGGTGACTTGGGAGAAGCACCCAACAGGTCACAATGGGGGATCCATTCCCTGTTGTTTCCCCTCAGCTCCCATCATGTTCCCCGATCCTGTCTGGCTAATAGCTGCTAATGGACCTATCTTCCAGAAACTTGTCTAAACCTCTTTTAAACTCAGCTATAGTACTGACCCTTACCACAGCCTCTGGCAGTAGATTCCAAAACTCAATTATATGATGATAATCACTTCTACTCACTTCCACTCTCATTCAGAGTTCCCCCAGACTCTGTCCTTGGCCCTCGTCCCTCTTCTCTCTGTACACGCTGTCCCTGGAAAAAAACTCTATTAAATCTCATGGCTTCCAGTTTCATCTGTATGCTGATGGCACTGAACTCTACCTCTCCACTCCCACTCTCTCCCCTTCCAACCAGTCCTTTCATCACTAAATGTCTCTGGTTGTTTCTACATGAACACAATTATACCAAGATTAGCCATAATTCTGGGATGATATTCCAGGATTATCATCCAGGGATAAGTGTCTACACAACCATTATTTTTTCTGAAAAAGCACTATCCCGGGATGGCATGGTAGACATTTATCATGGTATACGAGTCACAAGGAGGACTGAATCAATCCCATTGTGTAGCACCAGTCTTGAGCATATGGCCCAGAGCTGGATCGAAGGGGCACCCCAGGAGGTCAAAGCTTCTGGCCATTTGTTTAAACAGAGTGTCATAAGGAGATACTGGGCTACATGTAGACTACAGGTCTAACAAATATGTAAAGGTAAAGGTTAAATTTAAAATACTTATCACTGTGATGAGGAGATACTGGGCTACATGTAGACTACAGGTCTAACAAATATGTAAAGGTAAAGGTTAAACATGTATGTAATGTGAAAGCTGAGAACTGGGAACTCACTTCATGCAATGGAAAAATGCAAAGTCATGCCGAATGTGTATTCAGAAAAAGCCTAAACACCTCTGCAGACACATAGACCATAGCATTGCAAATGGATTTCTTCCTGTGGACGTGACTAAAATCACAGAGTTACCTGGCGGGAAAATCAAACAAAGGACCCTGGAAAGGTACTTAAGGAGGGAGACAAGACAAAGAGGAGCAATCTTTCTATCTCTCTCAGTTGGTTGAGATCAGCTTGTTGAGCTTCATCATCATATCCTACTAGTCATAGAGAAGGGCTGCACCAAAGGAACTATCAAGTAAGGCCTTTTGGAAACCAAGACTTGTACCCGGCCAAGCTTTCAATCGTTGGCTGTGACCTGAACTGAAATACCCTTGGACCTTGATTAGGGTAAGACTAAGTCAGGAGAATCCGAGTACACATAGGAATGAGTTATTGGTTATGTTATTTTGATTTCTGCACTCTTGAGTATAATCTTATAATGCATGCTTATTCATGATTTATTCATTAAACTACTTTTTACTGAACTTCGTAGGGTCCAGTGGAATTGTTAATCCTAACATTGGCGGGACACAGTTTGGTGTTGATTCTGTGTTTACGAACACAGATGAACCTAGAGAGAAAGAGTCTTTGCTGGGAAACTCTGTGGCTGAAAAGGTGATAAGAAGGTTCCCCTGTTGCAGGCTCAATCAGTTCTAGAGAGAGAGCTGATCCAGTGAGGGCTGCAAGTCAGAGAAACTGAGTCATGACAGCCTAGGGTAGGGTAGTGAGTCCCCAGTCCAATGACACAAAGTCTAAATTGTGCCCTGCTTTCAGACTCGACCAAGAAGAGCCAGAGCCAGCAGGGAGTGCTTGGGAACATCACAGGTGTAATCCAACCTGTGCAGCATCACGAGACTGCAGAATACCATAGAGGGCAGAGGGGAAGTAAACTGTACCTGCAATTTTAAATAGAGGGGGGAAAGAGGGAGGAGCAGCTTCATCCCTGCTGTTTCGGCGTATATGTAAGAACTGGCTGTTCCGTCAGGCTTTTGGCGAGGGGTAGGGGGGGGGGGGGGGTGCGGGTGCGGGCGGGGATGGGGGCTTTCCTCACATATTGTATTTTAAATTGTTTTAAAATTTTATATTGCTTTAAATGAATGTTGTTCGCCACCCCAGGCTGCCCTGTGGGCAGGAGGGGTGGGATATAAATTTTAAATAAATAAATAAATAAAATAAATTTTTAAAAGCATCTACACGAGCACTATCCTGGTATTATTTTATCCCAGGATAAATAAAACCTGGAAAATCAGATTTTAAAATTCTGCAATAAAACAAGGAAGCAGGGATTATTTATACTGAGATATCTGTCCACATGAACAATTAGATCCTGGGATTAGAGGGCTTTATCCCAGGATAATGCTTGTGTAGAATCAGCCTCCAACATCTCTGCTTGGATGTCTCTCAACATAATCTCAAGTTTAATATGTCCAAAATGGAGCTCCTCATCTTCTCCCCAAAACCTTCCTCTTCCCTCTCTGTTTCCACTGATGGTGTCACCATCTAGTCTGTCTCTTGGGCATGTAGCCTGGGGTTCATCTTTGATTCTTCCCTCTCCTATATAACCTCAAATCCAATTCCCTGTGAGAGGGAGAAGTTTGGGACAGAAGGAGAAAATGGGAGTGTGCAATGCTTTATCCCCTCTGTGAGACGGAGAGAGGGATGGTGGGGATATAATAATTTTTAAAGGTTTATTGCAATGGTTCTTCATTGTGTATTTGTAGCTTTATTATACAATATTTTCTATGTTTTTGTTAGCCACTCTGAGTCCATAGCAAGAAGAGTGGGGTATAAATAACAAATATTATAATAATAATAATCTAGTTCATCCTTTCAACAACCTGGTGGGCAGGTCATTATTATTGCTATTTAAAGATGGGGAAACTGGGGGTGAGAGACAGTGACTTGCCCAAGGCTACCCAGTTTATTCATAGCTAAAGAAAAACTGGACCCCTGTTCCCCAGGTCCAGCTCCAATAATTAATCCCCTCAAAATCATTCTCTAGTTCAATCTCACAACAACCCTGCCATGACATAAGCTAATCGAGACAAATTTGAAATCCTATTACTTATATACCCAATCAAAACAAAGGTTCTAAGAGGCACTGGATATCAAATAGTTTATCCTGTGAAAAACACAGACAACCACAACTGAAGACTACCCCAAACCAAGAGGATTCATTCTTACACGACGCCCCCCCAAAATGGCATGTAACCCTGGATCATCTCCTGTGTAGTTGCTTCTCCTTCTCCAGGCTGCACAAGCCACCCAGCACATCCCCTTCAGGGTGTAGCTGCCCCCCACTCGAGTGGGAGCACAGATTGGGCTCTCCCAGCCCTGGCAGCAGCAGCACCTTCACCTGGGCAACCACTGGGATGGGAATCAGCCACTGGCCTAGGGAGGCAATGCGGCTTAGGACATACACCCACTGACCCATACCCAGACAGAGGGTGTTGTCAGACAAGCGCCTCTTCACCCAATACTCATTATACTTGTGTGAATCCCCCACTAATAACCAATGGTTAACCAGTGAATACCAGGTGGGTAATGCACTTATCTGAAAAGATCCAAACACAGACATCCATACACACAGGCATACAGACATTCATCCACAAATGCACAGGCATTCACCCACATTCACTCACTCAGACACCCAATCCCTCTTTCTCTCTTACAAAAACATATTTATTCACAGACATCCACTCAGTTTCTTACACCGAAATACGCACACACACACACACACACTCCTTTCTCTCTCACCCCCTCTCTCTTTTACACTCAGACATCCACACAAAGAGAGGCATGCATGCACACATTCTCTCTCTCTCTCTCTCTCTCTCTCTCACACACACACACACACACACACGGCAGGGAGCATGGGCAATGGGGGGGGGGGGGAGGGATGGGAGAAAGAGTAATAGGTTCAAGAAACCCAATCCCTCCTAGATAGGGGAGAGATGAAGGAAGACAACTTGTCTCATCCTGATGCCTCTCTGGGACGAGCAGACTCTCTCCTGGGAAGAGGGGGAGCCAAGTGTTGGGAGAGAAGCACAGAGGCCCTGCCCACTGCTGCCATCACTCGGACCTGGGGCTGTTGTGTATTTAGACAGCAGTCAGCTGAACCAGTCCGGCAGGAGCCATTGCGAGGAGATGCTGCCTTCTGCTTGGGTGGAGAACCAGCTTCCAGTATGACTGTCTTCTATGCCAGGCCAGGAAGGCTCCAGATCCACTCAGCAACAGGCTAGCTTCCATGTGTAGCCCAACATAATACTGACAGCACGGGTGGGGGGGAAAGACACCACCTCCCACACACTCTGCCCAGAGGGAAAAAACTGAGATCTACACCTCCATCTTCTCTCCCCACTTTCTCTCAAGGCCCAACCTGGGTGCTTCATCTGTTTGGGCTTGGGATCTGGGCCACAGACTGGGTGAAAACAGACATAATGCTAACTCTACTTTAACATTTCCTATGCATGTTTCAGAGCTGTGTAGGACACCAATACAGCCCTGCAACATGCATAAGAAATGTTAAAGTGGTGTAAAAAGTGATGTTAAGGTGGAGTTAGCATTACATCTGTTTTCAATCTGTCTCTCTGCTGCCTTGCCATGCCACTGCCTTCTGTGCCCTGTGCCATCACCTCATCTGAGGGTTTGATTGTAGTATATTGTGTTGATGTCCTCTGCGTAGGACTTGTGATAAATTGTGTGGGCGTGTGGTCCTCTGGTAGGATCCACACCCTGACTGGACTGATTTGTGAGCTGCCTCAAGCTAACTTGTTAGGATAGAGTGGGATATAAATAATAAATCAAATCAAACCAAATCAAAATCTCACCACTAGGGATGGGCGAACCGAACCGAGTTCGGAAATTCGGTTCGGTTCAGTTCAGAAATTCGGTTCGGTTCGGAAGTTCAGTTTGGTCGACCAAATTATTCGAGTTTGGTCCGAACTCCGAACTTCCAAACAAAGTTCGTAAATTCAAACCCCATTGAACAAAATGGAATATTATCTTTTAGGGGTGGGTGAACAGAGCCGAATTTGGAAATTTGGTTCAGTTCAGTTCGGAAGTTCGGTTCGGTCGACCAAACTGGTCGAGTTTGGTCCGAACTCTGAACTTCCGAACAAAGTTCGGAAATTCAAATCCCATTGAACTAAATGGAATATTATCTTTGGAATATAGGGGTGGGCAAACCGAGCCAAGTTTGGAAATTCGGTTTGGCTTGAAAATTGAGTTCGGTTCGGAAGTTTGGTTCGGTCGACCGAACTGGTTGAGTTCGGTCCAAACTCCGAACTTTCAAAGCGCATTCGCCCATCCCTACTCACCACTGATCCAGGGTCCCAGGCTGCTTATTACCTATGGGCATTGAAGGGAGATGCATTTGCAGCCACCAGTCCTGCCCTCAGGATTCCTCACTATCTCAGTCCAGGTTCCCTCTCTACTCACCTTGCAGACACCAGCTACATACTGGGTTGACTCTCTACAGTGTGCTGCTGCTGCCACCACTGTTGTTCCCACCAGGAAGTTTTCAATTGTGATGACTTCCTGAGCTTTCAGGTAGGAGTGGGAGATGAGTAGGCGAGACTGAGGAAGGATCTGGTGGCAGAAAAAGCAAACTCTGGAGTTCAGCCCTAGAGGCCGTTATATTCTGGACCCTGTTTGAACAGAGTGAGGGTCTTGCTCTCTGCCCATGTGGAAACAGGGACCAACTGAGAAACTCCTGGAGGTAAAGAAAAAAGTGGGGCACAGGAGATCTTTCAAGGTCACCTGTGGTAAGGCCAGCTCTGCCCTCAGTCTACTAACTGATTTACTCAGGGTCTCCTCTCTCATAACTAAGCTAAGCATGTGGACCTGCAATTTCTTTACTTTGTGCATGCATTCCAGTCTCTCCCTCTGTTTCCCACTCCTTCATCTCCCCACCCTTGTCTCTTCTAGATTGTAAGCTCCCTTGGGGCAGGGACCTATCTATAATTAACTAATTATTGTATGGCTCCAGGTACATTGTTTGTGCTATATAATACTTCCTCAAAATAATCTTCTGGGTTTGGTCCCTTTGTGAATTGAGAATAAGGCTGCTTTTAAACGAGGAGTGCTGAAGCGCCTCCTCAACGCCGCATTAAAGGAAAACCGCCGGAAGTGACGTTCTCCCCGTTGCTGGTGGCGGCGGCGGCTGGAGACACGGGGCTTTGGAGCGGCGCATTCTTAAGCCAGATAATTGAAGTCTTAAGAATGCGCCGCTCCAAAGTCCTGTGTCTCCAGCCGCCGCCGCCGCCGGCAACGGGGAAAACGTCACTTCCGGCGGCTTTCCTTTAATGTGGCGTTGAGGAGGCGCTTCAGTGTTCCTCATTTAAAAGCAGCCTAAGACTGCAGCTGATTTTCTAGATATGTATATAGTGTCTGGCCATTAATAACCTAAAGGATAATTGGTATTTATTCCTTATAATATTTCTGCAGAGTGTTTAAAAGCCTTGTTGTGGTGAGTACTCTGCAAACACAGAAAAACAGTACTTCCCCAAAGACCTTCCAATTAAAGCAAGAGTTTACAAACCTCCAGTTGGCAAGCTTTTTGGCCTCTGGTACTTATGGACCAGGGAGGATGTTTTCCCCACTATGCACAGAAGCCTCTGCGGTGTACAGATTGGGATTTTGTTCCACCTGCCATTAAAGCATCATAGTTTCAGCATTGTGGAGAGCAGGGCTGCCTACTTGAAGTCTATGACAGCTACTCTTGAACCAGAAAAAAGATACTTGGATCACATCGCTGCATAACCCCCACCACCTATAGGTGGTGACTCCATGTAACATGATGTGTCAAGTCCTTACTTACTGTGTGACATAAACACAGCAGGCTGTACTTCTCTCTCTTCTTTCTTCGGGGTGTAGGGGGTGCTGGGAAGTGGGGAGAGGGTTGTGCCATTTGGGGTTCTAGGGCACCCAGCCCCTGGCAGTAATAAGGTACACTCAGTGGTCAATAAACCACCTCTTCCCCAAGCCCCTGCATGACCGAGACATGCCTTTGTTATCAAGTCATTTAAAAAACACCAGAATGAGCTTTGGGTGCATTTCTTTTGCATACATTTAAAGTCTTTGCTTAAACACAAAGTGCTTTTGTGTGATGCTTCTGAAAATGAGAGCCAGGAAGATGAAGGAGCCAGAGTCGGAGAAAGAGGGGAGGGGGAGAGAAAGAGCAGGGGAAGGATGCCTCCATAACAAGAAAGAAAGAAAGAAAGAAAGAAAGAATCTTAGCCTGATAAAATATTTAGGACAGGCGCACACATCAGAATATTAATACTCTGCATTACTTGTGCTTGCACTCTGTTGATCTTCATTCTCCAGTGACCTTGTTTACAGTATCTGAATTTGCAGTCTGCATTTTAATAAGGCCCTGAGAGAAGGTCTGAGACACAATGTCTCACTGAACCAACTTCAAAATCTTTCTCCGACTGGTTAAAATTCTGCAGAATGGGCAAAGGCTATGGGGCAGCAAGCGTCTTTCTAATAGAGAGCAACAAGTGGTCTCTCTCAGGTGGGGATGGGGGAGCAACCACTAGGTGGCATTCTGGCCAGTATTTTTGTACTGGGGAAAGATGGACGGCATGGTCCTTTTGACCCTGGAGGGGTTGTGAAGACTACAGTAGGATATTTAATTTTTCTCCCAGTGAAGCATCTAGAGACTGCAACATCAGAACAGAATAATCAATCCCAGAATAGCTACCAGTCTCTATTTAACCTTCTCATCATCACCAAGTGACTTAAGGTGTTTTCAGACGTTACGAGATCATGCTCAACCACAGTGAACCACGCTCAATCCCAAAGAGCCCTGAAAGTCTGTTAGGCGGCCGCCAGATGTTCACCATGCTCTATACCCACATGGGGTAAATTTCAATCATGCTTCCTGGGCTACCCGGCGAAAAATCTCAGGAAGCGTGGTCAAAGAGATCCCCACCGGGAACCAACAAAAAGTAACATCTGGATGCCAATCTCCAGGCGGAACCAAAGGAAACAAATCCCAAGCCATGGACAATGCACACAGCATTGCTGCCAGGCAACCAGCAACAACACAACCACCGGAGGGAGATTTAAAGGGAAATCTGCAGCAGGGAAGCATGGTGGGATGGATCTAGGAGGGAGGCAGAAGAGAGCGGTGGGCAAGAGAGTGATGGTGGAGGAGGAGGAGGAGGCAGGGGCAGCAGTGGAGGGAGTGCAGGTGGAGGAGGGGGAGCTGGGGGTCGTGCTGACCATGGAGGAGGTGCAGTGACAACACCCACAGCAGCAGGCGGGACACGACACCCCGGGGACATCAGCCGGAACGGGACCAGAGGAGGCAGCCAGGAAACAGGTAAGGGGAAACAAGGGCAGGGGAGCAGGGGCACCATGGGGGGCACGGGGCTCCCACCAGGGAGGAGGGGGAAGGGGACACCACGCAAGGGGCCAGGGCATGCACCAAACCCTAACCCCCTACCCCCTGCCTCCCACAGACACAGAAGAGCACCCGGGTGGATGATCCCCCGGAAGACACCGGATCAGCCCAGGCAGAGGTGGAGGTGGAGGTGGAGGTGGAGGTGGAGGAGGAGGAGGATGAACCACAGTGGAGAAGAGGGAGGAAGGTGTACCACAGAGGGGGCCAGTGGGGCATCCAGGAGACCTGGGACTTCATTAGGATATGGGGCACCCTGGAGTACCAGCTGGAGCTTGCGCTCAACCAGCGCAATGAGCATGTTTACCAGGACATAGTGCGGGACATGGAGGTGGCGGAGCATCAGCGCACAGCGGCACAGTGCTGCTCCAAGGCCAAGGAGCTGAAGAGGGGGTACAAGGCCATCCGGGACAACAATAGGCGGTCTGGACACGGAGCCCGGACCACCCCATTCTACGATGCCCTGGACCGCATCCTGCATATGAAGGGGTCCATAGTCGCCCCACGGCTCATCAGGAGCACTGTGGTATAGGGCAGGGAACAGGCCGAGGTACTCCCTCCCCTCACTGCCCCCCTGGTAGACACGAGCTCCAGGGACATGGACCCCCAGGAGGAAAGCCCAGGGTCCCCCGGCACCTGAAGCCCCCCCCAGACAGCAGCCTGGAGAGTAAGCAGGCGACTCAGAGGGGGGAGGGACCGGGCCCACGGGGGCAGGGGCCAAGGGGGGGATGGATGGGTCAGGCCCAGCCCCAGACCGAGCCCCAGCCCTCCAATACCAAGGTGGGAGGGGCCCAGTTCCAGGTTGGCCAACCACACACCCAAACACCCACAACCCACCCTACTCACCCGCAGGCCACAGGACACCCCAGGACCAGACCCCAGTGACCGAACAGGCAGCCACCAAGTAGACCCACCAGCAGGTGCAGGAACCAGGTGAGGCAGGCGGCCCGGTAGGGAGGACACTCCGGGGTGCAGAGAGGGGGTCCCCGGACAGTCGGAGGGGGTGAGAGGGGCCAGGGGCCAGGGGTGGGGAGGGAGCTGACCAGACACCCGGGGGGCCAGTGGGGCCCCTTCCCCATCATTGCCAGGGGTCAGGGTCAAGATCGAACTAACCCTCCCATACCCTCAGGGAAACCCCGGCAGCAAGCATCCCCAGAGCCCATGGCCCCATCGCAGGGCATGAGGGAGCACCAGGCACAGGTCTGCAGGAGGAGGGAGGACCAGGCAGAGGAGATCATCCTGACGTTGGAGGAACAGGGGGAGAGGATGATAGCAGCCATGGACCGGATGAAGGCGGCCATCGAGCGGTCCCTGGAGCGGGCAGAGGCGAGGGACCAGAGCTAGAGGTGGGACCCCGGGCCCATTACCAGCTACCGGATTTACCAGTTCTCGGTTCCCTAAAAACCGGATTCCCGGATTAAATCCGGTATACCGGTACCGGATTTATTTCATTGATTTCAATGGGGCGCTGTGTCCCCATTGAAATCAATGAAATTAATTAATTCCTTCCCCCTCCCCCTCCCAGGCTGCGTGGGTGGAAGGGGGGACACCCCCCCCCTGCCCAGCCTGGATTTTTGTTTAAAAAAAGACTCAGAGGCGAGCCCACCCCCCAGCACCAGCGGCCGCGGCGTCCCCGCAGCCGCCGGTAAGTATGACCCGATCCCTGGGGGGGTGTTTAACACCCCCCCAACCCCCCAGGGATCACCCCTACTAAAGTTCAG
>QEPC01013351.1:356282-380697 GCA_003113815.1 Sphenodon punctatus | reverse complement strand
CCCCCCTTCCACCCGCGCAGCCTGGACTCGGGGAGGGTTTGTTTTTTTAAACTTTTTTGCTGGGGCTTTAAGTTTTTACATTGCAGCCATTTTTAAATGGCTGCAATGTAAAAAAATCCGGTACCCGGAATCCGGTACCCGGACCAGATTTACCGGGTTGAATCCGATAATGCCGGTACGCCCGGTACTGGCATTATCGGATACCAGATTTACCAGTTTTCCCGCCCCTAACCAGAGCCTCCAGGCCGAGGTGTGCCTGGAGTGGAGGCTGGTGGATCCCGGTGGATGACAGCAGGAAGGTGGAGGCACTCGGGTGGCTGGAGCAGGCCAGCAAAGGCATGGTGCGGGAGCACTCTGTGAAGATGGATAGGTCCCATGATATTGGGACCTCCCTGCTCCTGCACTCCGTCACAATGTGCGCCTATGTGATGGCAGCTGTGCCCCCGGGCACCCTGCCTGCCCAGGGTCCATTCCAGGCCCCTCAGTGCCCCCACCCCCTGCGCAGGCACCCCTGCTGGCCCCCTGCCCCCAGGGGCTGTGCATCCACCTCCCAGTGCCCCCCGGTCTCAGGAGGGTGCAACCACCATGGGGGCCCCCCTGGGTCCCACCCACCCCCTCTGACCAACCACCGCCCCCCCTGCTGGACCTGGAGGAGGCCCAGGACACTGCTGGGAACACAGACAGTGGGGGGGAGGGGAGATCCAAGGGATCCATAGCCCACACCGGGCGCTCACAGGGCTGAGCCAGGAAAAGAGGGGTGGTCGGGGGGGAGGAGGAGGGTGGTGTGAGGGGGGTCACTGGGGGGGCAGGGGACTACAGGGTTGGAGGGAGAGGTGGAGGGGTCACATGTACACATGGTTGAAATAAATGTATACATACATGTATGCCTCCTGGGCCTGTATGTGGGTGACAAGTGGTGGGCCCAACCCGCCAGGGGCCAGCACCAGGAACCTCAGTGGGTGGGCCGGGGAGGGGAGCCCCTCACACCTGGGCACCCCAGGCAATATGCCTCACAAGGGCATCCCACATGCGCTGGGCATAACGGTACTCCCTGGGGTTCTCGGCGTTCACGTACAATGGCACGTAACCGGGGGTCATGTGGGGCTCTGGGTATTCTAGGGCTGCCCCCTCTGTCTTGTAGATGTTGTGGAGCACACAGCAGGCCCCGATCACCAGGGCGATGTCTCCACAGTGTAGTCTAGGTGCCCAGAGAGACTCCTCCAGCGCTGCTTGAGGGCCCCAAAGGCTTGCTCCACCACGGTCCTGCTGGAGCACAGGCAGATATTGTATAGCACCTCTGCAGGGGTCCATGCGACAGGGTAGACCTTCATCAACCAGTGGGTGAGGGGTGAGGCAGGGTCTCCCAGTATACAGGGGGGCATCGGTACCCCCTCGATCCGGGTCATCCCCATGTCAGCAAATTCCCCCCGAAACATCCGGGCATAGAAGGGGGAGATGGTCATGATCCGGGCATCGTGACTGCGGCCGGAGTTGCCCGTAAAGATGTCTATGAACTGGCCCCGGTGATCCACAACTGCCTGCAGCTGCAGGGAGTGGTACCCCTGCCAGTTCACATACTCTGCAGCCTCCCCTGCAGAGGGATGGATGATCTCAATGTGGGTGTCATCCACGGCTCCCATGCAGTTGGGGAAGCCTCCGGCCGCAAATCCCGCCATCACAGCCTCCTGGTCAACCAGCTGAATCGTCCTGTCCAGGAGCACAGACTCCACAGCCTCGCACACATCTTGGAGGATACAGGCTACCATGGTGAGCCCTACCCCAAAGTGCTGGCACACGGACCGGCAGGAGTCAGGCGTTGCCAGGGCCCAGACCACTATGGCCACCCACTGGACCATGGGGATGGGGGTCCTCATGGAGGTGTGCTGTCGCTCCAGCCAGGGCATCAGGAGCTCCGCTAGGACAGCAGGGTGCGCTTGTCCATCCTGTGGTGGGCCCTCCAGGCTGCCTCGTCCCACTGGGCCAGCGCCCTCGCCCACCAAGCCTGTGGATGCTCAGCAACCCATAGGCACCTCTCAATGGGCATAGCTAGCAGAACAGCCCGGCGCATGGTCTCCCTCGCCCACAGGAGGTGCCTGGCTGCCTCGGGGAGTGTCGCAGGCCAGGTCCTGCCCTGGTACGTGTCCTGAGCCAGGCAAGGGCTCTCCTGAGGCCATGGTGCACCCTGCGCGCCCTTGTAGATCTCCAGGCCAGCGACACCTGCAGCCGGGTAGCCAGGTGCACCTCTGCACCAAGGAGGCACAGCTGCCCGGTGTGGTCGCAGTACCACCCCGCTGCGAGCATGAGGTGCATCCACTAGGTGGCTGCCCTGTCCTGCTCCATGGTGGTGGGGGCCCTGGGGGCTGGGTGATGCCTATTATGGCCCTCTGCTGGGCGCCCATGCTTGGGGCCAGCCCCCAGCAAGGCGGGCCCCCCAATGGGGTGCTTGGTTTTGTGGGTCTGCCCATGCTTACATGTGCTGTCTGCACATGGGTCCTCATGCCTGCATGGGTGCATGGTTCCATGCGCTCCTTGTGCAGCTGCATGCCTTCACCCATCAACTCCCCACACCCATGGCTGTTTTCAACACCGTGGCCTTGGCTTCCCGATTAGCTGTAATGTGAGTGCTATTGTGCTTGGCAGCTGTGCTGGGTCTGCACCCCATGCCTTGCTCTGTTGTGTTACAATTTTGTGGTCCGTGGCTGCTTTTCCTGTCCTTGGGACCCCTCGGAGGCCCTCCCGGCCCTGAAGGGTTTGTGTGCCCCCCTGTCCATGGTGTTATTCTCCCTGTCTTGCAGCACCATGGCTGGTTTTCCATCCACTGGGCTTCTGCTTCCCGGACCCCACGGGGCACCCCATATCTGGACCTTCCACAAGACCATGTCTCTTTGTGACCTGTGGCATACCCCCAGCCATGCAGCTGCTCCTGGGCATCCCGGGCAGCCATGTGGGTGCCTTTGAGAGCTTGAGCTCCGGACTTCGGTACTTCTGCTATGAGGCGAGCGCTCGTGACTGCCGGCTGCATACGGAGACCCTAGGGCTGGTTTGCTTCCCTGACTGACGCATCCCGGACAAGCAGTGTTCCCATGTGCCCTGGTCCGGGGCTGAGACCATGTCTGTGCTGGGTGTGTGCGGGCTGGGCACCTACATGGTATGCCTTGCTGAGGGTGGCCCTGCCTTGGCCTTGTCCTACTTTGCCTGTGTTCACGGGGCGCGTGGGTACAAGCGCACCCGTGCGGCGGTGTACCATCGGCTGCTGCAGCTGGGACATCTTCCTTGACCCCCTTCTGCTACCTGATGTGTCTCGGAGCCTTCCGCGGTGGAGATGTCGGCCCTGTTGGGGGTGTGGTCCCGTTCAGACATACAGCTGGGTCTCTCCATGCATGATCCCTTCGAGACCTACTACCTGATCGCCCACCATATGTCTGTGCTGGGGTACCACTGGGGCTTGATCCATTGGCCCCACCTGGTTCACCGGGTGGGGCACCCGGCCCCTGGGCCCGTGGTGACCCCCAGCAGCTGCCTGTGAGTCCCGGTGTTCCTCCCAGCCCCCCAGTGTCCTGCCCCCATGTGGGCTCCCGCCCCTGTCCGGGAGTAGCCCTGATGGCTGCTCCCTCCCTGATATCTCTGCTGTGCTGTGGTGAAGCCTGCATCATGGGGTGCTGCTGCTGCTGCCTGTCACCCTGGGACCCCTTTGGGTCCCACCTCCCAGTCTGCCTGCACACCCGGGGTTCCCCTCCATAGTTGCCCTTCCTAGTGCCTGGGTGCAGCGCTCTTCATGGCCTCACTGACCCACCTTTGTCCAGCGGACTGTCCCTACCTACCAGCGCTGCCACCTGCTGCCCGCCCCCCCTTGGGTGCTTGTGTGACCTGGGGGTTCCAGGACCCCTGGACTGGCCCTCGGTGCTTCCTCTAGGGGGGGGTGTGCATCCTTGGACCTGCCGCGCTGCACTGGCTGTCCTGGCTGCCCTCCAACAGCCCTCTGCGGGTGTGGGTTCTCCATGTGCCTCCTGGACTGTTCCCGCCCATCTCGCTGTGCGTTGTGGGCCCCCACTGTGCCATGGTCCCAAGATCCTGGGCCCCCCCTTTCCGAGACTGCCTGTGTTGCTGTGGGGGCACCCGTGCGGACTGTGCTGCTGTGGGGGTGAGGGTTGCTGATACCTGTGTCCTGCCCTGCCCCTTTGCAGTCCCCCCCTCTTCCGTGTCCCACCCTCTTGCTCCTGTTGTGCCTTGTGTGTTCTCTGGGTGCCCGTGCCCCACTTCCCTTCCTTTCCCTTGTGTGTGCATGTGTGTGTGTGTGCCTGGGCGTGTGCTCGTGCTGTGTGTTCCGCTGTGCCTTTGCTGGCTGTGTGCCTGCTGTTTGTGGTACCTGTGCGGCTCTTCTCCCTCTCCCCCCTCCCTTCCCATTTCCCTTGTGCGGGCGTTGCCTTTTGTGCCTTTTGGCTTCGTTTGCCCTCAGGTGGCCATGTCTGGGTCCTGCCCTGCCCGGTGGGCTCTGGGTGTTTTGACCACGGCTGGGAATCGGCATCACGTCTGTTGCACTGCCCTGGTCCATGATCTGGCGGACCGATTCCCGGCCATGGTCCCGGTCCCGTCACGTCTGTTCGGGGATTTAATTCACCCTGGGGGTGGTGGTCGTTTTGTTCACCCCCACCGGGAATCCACTGTGGTGAACCGGCCGCCCGTAACATCTGAAAACATCCTTAGGAAAGTCCAAATGTTCATGCCTACTATGGTTCTGTAAGCAATTCCCTCATACTGGTGTCTTCCAGCTGACAAAGTCTGGCCTCCCAACCCCCAGCCCACATTGCTAATGGCTCTCAGTCAGATTCATCAGGGAGGTCTCCAAGCTTTCCCTGATGGGACATGGGGAAGATGTTATCTTCATTTGCAGGAGGTTTCCAGGCATCCAACCATTAGAGGGCAATGCAGCTAAAAAGTCTTACACCTATTCGATTCCCTAAGTGCAAGATTATTTGCCAGCTTGATTTGGTGACTAGAGCTCTGAATAGGAATAACTTTACTTTTTTGTGCACATTCCCTTTTAATAGCTAAGCACGCTAGTCTTCCAAGGGAGTATCTATATTGTTTCCCAATCTGCCAGAGATAGGGTAGACACACACACTCTGCCCCTCAAACAGGAATTTTAACTTTGTTAACAAAATATATAAAAATACAATAAATAAATAATAAAAGCAAAAAGATAATAACCCCAATAGGGGTTGTTAAAAAATAAACAAAACTTCTACTACCCTAGCCCCTCCCCCTCCATTTTCCTCACCAAAAGCCTGGTGGAACAGCCAGGTTTGCATTGGTGTTGAAAGGAGAGGTCTGGGGCTATCCGAGCCTCTGCCAGAAGGGAGTTCCACAGGCTAGGTGCTGCCACTGAGAAAGCCCTCTCCATAGTCACCCCTTGATATACCTGGGGTAACTATGGAGAGGGTTATGTGAAATGTTTATTTTAAATTATTTCATTATTAATAAGCAGTTATTCAATAATTAACTTTAATGATTAAGGTTAAGAATAGGTCATTATGTCTAGACAGAATGTCTAGATGGAATCTATTAATGTTCTCTCTGGTACCAGGGGCAGACAGGTCACCAGATTTATTTTTTTTAAATTGGGAGAAAAGAAACCAAGTTTGGAGCGGGGGTAGTCTTAAATGGCATGGAGATCTGTGGTTGAATGATCTTTGTATTAACAGGGGTTAGGGGGGGCATACCTGAGTCACCATGAAGTCCTTACCATGTGCTGGATTGGGGCAACCGCCATGAGCTCCAAAATTTTATTTACTTCCATGGGCTCCATATTCCCAGGATAACAATTCAAGGCACCCATTCCCTCCCAGTGGGGCCCTAAATTGGACTTCCTTTAGGGACCCCAAAAGCTCCAGAGTCCACCCTTGCTAAGCCTTCCTATGTGGTCATGCCCCCACTACTACCCAACAGAATGTTGGTAGAGCTTACGAATTCCTGGCTTGAACAACAGTGGTGAGGAGATGGCACTGTAGGTAGTCTCTCCTTAGGAGGAGGGACTCTGGAATAGCAGTGGCAAGAGGAGGTGATGGTGGCATGGGATTCAGCAGTGGAGGTGAGGTGAGGGAACAGGACCTGGTAGAAGGGCAAGGCAGTGAGAGAGAGGCAGCTTGGATCTGGAGGCAAAAGCAGACCTAGAAGTATCTCTGGCCCCAGGCATGGAGAAGACGGACCCAGCCCTGGGTACAAGGGAAGAGGTGGAGGCAGCCTGGCCTCCATTCAGAGATCAGTGGAGGTCCAGCTCAGTCCTGATGAGAAAGTGGTGCAGAGGAGGAGAGAGCAGTGGCAAGAAGGTGAAGAGGAAGTAATGGCTAGGGGTGTGAATGAATGAATGAAATAAATTTATTGTTTAACCATCAGTTATAACAAAGCATAAATAAATATACATAAAACAGATATTGTAGGCATCTATCAAGCCAACTAGTTTATACAAAGCAACAGACTTGCTAATAAAAATAACATAAGAAATACAACACCGTACTAATCCTAACTTTAACCCGATTCTCATACTCATCTATTAACAAAGTATTTTTGTACCTATTAAGGGCAGGTCGACATATGAAGCACTAGATAAATTTCCACCAAGGGCAAAGGACCACTATGTTGAAACGGAATTTGACAAATTCATCCCTTTAACCTTATTTGCAGGAGAATTCTTTCTTCTTTCCTAAGGGAATACAGATCCCTCCATCTTCATTCCACTCTCTTAGTCCAATGTCCAACCACCCATCCTACTCATTTATCTGGGTCCTGTTTGCTACCTCCGTCCCATCTCAATCTTACTTGATTTGCCAAGTTCGCAAAAATGGCAATTTCTTTTGTCAGATCTGTTGCTAATGGATCTAGGCATAATCTGTAGCACTTAGCCACCGAATTCTTTTCCAATAATTTTGAAGCCAGAATCAAAACCTCGGCTCGGATGGAGTTTAACATGGGGCATTCAAAAAGCAAATGCTTGTTGGTATCTATTTTCTGTAAGTCACAAAAACGGCATACCCTGTCCTTCCATGCAATCCCCTGGTAGCGGCCCTCCAGAACAGCCGTTGGAAAAACCCCGCAGCGTAGTCTGGTAAATGCCCTCCGAGTGTGAAAATTTGGCCACACCACCAGATACGAAGCGTCTCCGAGGGGCACTCTTGGAGGAACATAATCTCTAGCTACCTGCTGGCATTGTAATAGGGCCGAATCCAGCTGGTATTGCTGATCTACAAGTCGTTCCTTCACCTGGGACCAAGCCAATTTAAGTCCCATCTCTCTCAATCTCAAAGGGTCAAAACCCATCTTCCTAATTATCTTCTCGACTTGTCCCAACCAGGGGCCCAAGATCCCTCCGTCCCTTGCCTGCCTTACTAAAGCCATGTCCTCAGAAGGTAATGAGACAATCTTCAGCCAATACCTAATGATGGATTGCAAAGCAAAGAGGCGTATGGGGCGGCTGCCCAATTCAAGTCTCAGCAAAATCTGAGGAGTGCCTTTTGGCACACCCAGGATTGCTCTCATAAACTTGTTTTGGACCGTCTCAAGACCATCAATACCTGTTAGGCCCCATACTGGGAAGGCATACAGAAGCTGGGGGTAGGGGTGTGCACCAAGGCCGCATGTGGGTTTTCATTATTGTTATCATTTTCATTATTAAAATGTGTCATTTTATCGTTAGGATTATTAATGACAATGTCATTTTTGTTATTGTAATTATCAATAGCAGTACTGATTTCAAACAAAGATTTTGTTTTGGGTATCATTATTGGTATCAATATCAATTTCATGTGCCAACAAAAAAATTATTTTTGGTATCATGATCTCGCAAAACTGGGAACTATACCAAAACCAGAAGCAGTAGGTCAATTGGCTGTGCAGTGCCATGGTGTGTGGTTGCCTGATTGTGTGTGACTGTTGTGGCTAGTTAGCTGGGGTTTGTGTGTTTGTGTGAAGATGTAAGTTGAAGGAAGGAGAAAGAAGAACCTGAGGAGGCAGGTCAAGGTGGAAGTGGAGGAAGAAATCCTAGAGGCCCAGACTGGACCATCTGGTGAGGTGGTGAAGGTGGGATACTCAACAGAGGAGGAGGATGGCAGAGGAGGTGCCACTGTCAGGTTCGCAAAATTTGTTTTTATTTATTTAATGTTCCATATAACTTTGAGGACAAGAAGAATATTATCCTTTAGAGTGAGCTTGCTGACGTGCAGGCTAGTGGGCGTATGCCAGTGGGAAGTCAGGCATGAGCAGCAGCAGCACCCAGAGACATGCCAGTGTCTCAACTTGGAGACAGCACCCCAGAAAGGACAGGATTTGTGTGTGTCATATTTCTGGGTCTGCCAGAGAGAGGGGGTCTTTCAGAAGCATCCATGGGCATCAGCAGGTGGCCATGGAGGATCAGGCTGGTGGGCAGACATGCTGGCAGGTGGGCGGGTGCCAGTGGGTAGTCAGGCATGAGTAGCAGCACCCAGAGACATGCCAGGGTCTCAACTTGCAGACAGCACCCCAGGAAGGGCAGGATTTGTGTGTCTTATTTCTGGGTCTGCCAGAGAGAGGGACACTTTCAGCATCAGCAGCAGGCATCACAGCAGGCCTCAGCGGGTGGCAGTGGGCAGGCAGGCTTGCAGGTGAGGTGTGAGTGTGTGCCGGTGGGCAGTCAGGAATGAGCAGCAGCAGCACCCAGAGACATGCCAGGGTCTCATCTTGCAGACAGCACCCCAGGTGTTGGTGTATGTGGGAGAAAGGGGAAGAGGCAGCAGCACTATCCATTCACTTGGTGTGGGAGAAAATGGGTATTGTTCTGGGAAGGACTAGAGGCATCACTATGATTGCATGATATATAGGTGGTTGTGTGTTCCTGTTTCAGAGAGGGTGATGACACTGATGGTGATGCTGGTGCCAAAAGCCCCAAATCTAAGCCAACAGCAGAGAGCCAAACCAGGGCAATAAGGTCTGTGGTATAGAAATATTTCTATACCCCAAAAGGCAGCTTTGCAGGATGCAAGGTAAGGCACGGTGGCTTGGAACAACAGGGAATAGATTGCCCTATGATCTATTAGAAAGTTCCCCACAGAGAGAGAGTTTGGCCACCCACTTGTGGAGACAGAATGTAGGCAGGGCTTGATAGATCTGAGCCATTATGGCACTTCTTATGTTTCTATTTTTTTATGTTCTTTAGATCGGCGACAAAAATATTAAAAAGGGGTCTGCAGGGGACCACATCTGGGTTCATTGTCCACACTGGGACAGTCCAACTCATCAAGGTGAAGAGGAGTGCATCTAGTAGCACTGGCAGCAGCACTCACAGGTAGGAATATTGGGAAGAACAAGGGAGGAAATTGTGCCAGAAGAGGTGCCATCCCAGTCCTTTCCCTTCCAGATCCTCAGATGATTCACCAGCCCCACAGGAAGAGGACATCCCCGAAGTGAGGGCATTTAGGGGGTTGCTGCTGAACCTGGTGAGGAAATACACAAAGTGGTTCCAGGCCAATACCAGGAATGTGGAGGACAGGCTGTTGGAGCGGTTCCGGAAGCTGCAGATAAGGGAGCGGCAGTCTCAGGCTTATGTGAAGTACATAAGTACTGAGAAGTAGGGGTGGGACACCGGGGAGAATACCAGATACCAGATTTACCGCTGTATTGGATTATATCCGATAATTCGATATTCACCGATAAATGGCCGTAATGTAAAAAAAATGGTAAAGCGGCCAATGTTAAAAATCTGGTATGCTGATACTGGTGAATATCGGATTATAGGATATAATCCAATACACCTGATTATCGAGTGTATCGGATTTATCCAACACCGATATTCCCACCCCTACTGAAAATGCTGCCATAGAGGCATTTCGACAGTCCCTGGTGGTATGGAAGGAATCCATGTTGGGGGCCCTGGACATTGCCAGGCAACATGGGGCAGAAGTCGGCAATGTCCCTACACCTCAGTCCAATGAACCAGTGTCCCCTTTTCACCATGGTCAAGAGGACAGGCCCAAAGAAACCTAAGTTATTTTTCTATGCCTTTTTATAATGCAAATGTTTATTTTCATCATAGTTAAACTGTGTTTTAAAATGTTTTTATAAAAGTTATATTTGTTACCAGCCAGTTTGACCTGTCCAATCTGTTATCTCTCTATGATTCTTATGGCAGGTGGCAGAATCTCATTATATATAGAGCTTATCATATCCCTACCTGACATCAGCAGTACGGGTACTCGAATAGCGTATTATCCTCAAGATATGCCAGCGTCTCCACTTGAAGACAGCCCCCCAGGAAGGCAGGGCTTGTGTCTGTGTGGGTGTGCCAGAAAGAGGGGGGGGGGCTTTGGCAGAGACATCAGCAGGTGGCATTGGAGGAGTGGGATTCTGGTTGGCAGTTTGGCAGCAGCAGCTGCAGCAGGAGAAGGAGCAGGACAGTGGTATCATTGGGAGCAACTTTCAGACACACCCCAGGTGGAGCATCCATGGCTAGTTTCTATGTGGGGGTGCCAGAAGGAGAGAAAGAGAGGGGGGATCTCTGGCAGCGGGCAGCAGCGGGTGGCATCAGAGGAGCAGGGATGCAGGTGGCAGCTTGGCAGGAGTAGCAGCGGTGGTGGCAGAAGGGCATGTTTCTCTGTAGGGGTGCTAGAGAGAGAGTGAGAGAGGCCCATGGGAGTAGAATGATGTCCCTAGTACTTTAACAATGATTCAAGGGACTGGAGTGACTGCTTCTGGATGCAGTGAAATGACAGCTCCCTATGAGCAGAATGATGTCTCCAGAACCTTGATGATAGTTCCTGGGACTGGAATGACAGCTTAAGGTACAGTGGAATGACAATCTGTGGGAGTTGAATGATCTCTCTAGTACTTTAACAATGGTTCTAGGGACCGGAGTGACTGCTTCTGAATGCAGTGGAATGATAGCCCCAGACCCTTGATGATGGTTCTTGGAATTGGAATGACTGCTCCAGGTACAGTGGAATGACAACCCACTGTGAGTGGAATGACAGCCTCAGAACCTTGATGATGGTTCTTGTGATTGGAATGACAGCTTTTACAATATGCTAACCTATAATCCTAATTAATTATCAATTATCAATTATTAATTATTAATTATTAATTATTACTATTATTAGCATTAGCATTAGCATTAGCATTAGCATTTATATAGTGCCAGCAATGTACCTGGAGCTTTACAAAGAATAAGATAGACATGGTCCCTGCCCAAGAGCTTACAATCTAAAGACGGGGGAGGGGAGACAGGGAAGGGAGAACAGAGGGAGAGACACGAGATGCAACATTCATGAGGATGACAGAGGTCAGGTACACGTTCTTGGTTGGGAGTATGCTTAAAACAGGTGAGAAATAATCCTGGGTGGGGATGCTTAGCAAGAGTTAGGAAGGGCGGAGCGGAAGAGGTGGGTTTGGAGGAGGGACTTGAAGGAGTGGAGGGTGGGAGCAAGGTGGACAAGGGCAGTGAGGGAGTTCCAGGCATGCGGGGCAGTGAGGGAGAAGGGACAAAGGCAGTTGGCGGGGAGCAGGGGAGGTGTGAGGGGGTGAGGGAGGGGATGGAAGAGTAGCAGAGTGCATGGCCAGGAGTTCGGAGGGAGATCAGGGCAGAGAGGTAGGGGGGAGGTAGGTTGTGAAGGGCTTTGTAGGTGAAGACGAGGAGCTTGTGAAGAATTCGCTCGAGAAGACGGAGCCAGTGGAGAGAGGAGAGGAGAGGCTGTACGTGGTCAAAGTGATGGGCTAGGTGGATTATCCTGGCAGCAGATACTTGAACAGAGATGAGGGAAGAGAGGTGGGACCGGGGAAGGCCAGCAAGGAGGAGGTTACAATAGTCAAAGCATGAGATGACGAGGGCGTGGATGAGAGTTTTGGCAGAGGAGACCGACAGAAAAGGATCTTGGCAATGTTGTGGAGGGGAAAGTGGTAGGATTTAGCCACGGAGTCAATGTAGGGTTTGAAGGTAAGGTGCAAGTCAAAGATGAAGCCCAAGTTGCAAGCTTGGGGGACAGGGAGGATGGAGACCCATCAATGTTAATTGACAGGGAAGAGGGAGAGGAAGGATTGGAAGGGAAGATCAGAAGTTCAGTTTTCCCCAAGTTCAGTTTGAGTTGGCATTGAGACATCCAGGCGAAGATATCTGAGAGACAGTTGGTGAGAAGAGCTTGAACAGAGGGGGAGAGGGAGAGAGTGGAGAGATAGAGTTGAGTATCATCGGCTTATAGGTGATATTGGAAACCATGGGAGGCAATGAGTTTGCCTAGGGATTGGGTGTAGATAGAGAAGAGGAGAGGGCCAAGGATGGGGTAGAGAGGAGGAGGGGGAGGAGTTAGGAAGAGATACATTGAAGGAGCAGTCAGAAAGGTAGGAGAACTAGTCGAGGACAGAGACCCGGAATCCAAGTGAGTGGAGCGATTCAAGCAGGAGCGAGTGGTCAACAGTGTCAAAGGCAGCATAGAGATCAAGGAGGACAAGAATAAAGGCGGTTGGATTTAGCCACAAGAAGATTGTTGGTAATCTTAGCAAGAGCAGTTTCAGTGGAGTGAAGGGGGCATAAGCCAGATTGAAGGGGGTTAAGGGAGGAGTTGGCGGAGAGGAGGTGGAGGCATCAGGAGTAGACAACCCGTTCAAGGAGTTTGGAAGCAAAAGGGAGGAGCGAAACAGGATGGTAATTAGAGGGTTCAAAGGGATCCAGGGTGGACTTTTTGAGGATGGGGGAGACAGTGGTGTGTTTTTTTGTTTTGTCTTGTTTTTTTCTTTTTTTAAATTGTATTTTTATTGATATTTTCAAATTTAACAGAAATTAGTGTGTCAATACCATTGTCATATTACCATGCTTTTTAGTAAATAGTACAAAAACTTTAACCAAACAAAAACATTAACCTTGTGCGTGCGTTATAAAAGAGTGCTTGAGGGTACACTGTGCTCGGAGGTGTGTCTAGATCAGGCCAAGCGTCTCTATTAAGATTTTACGTTTTCCTGAACAGTCATTTAAAACTGAACATCAAAGAGAGTTCTAATATCTTTGTCCCATGACATTTCTTTGTCTAGCGCTTGCACAATGGGTATCCAAGTTTCCTTAAAAGCTGCTGAGCTTCCCATGTAAAACTGCATGCAGTTTTTCCATTGCAAACATAAAAACAATCCTTTGTAACCATTCTTCCATCTGAAGCTCACTTTGGTCTTTCCAATATCTGAGAATTATATTGATGACGGCTAAGAAAAACATTTTGCAGGATTGGATTTTTTCCTTTAAAGATTCCCCATTCGGATATATACCCAAAAGTGCCACTTCAGGTCTAAAGGGAACCAGTGTCCCTGCTAGTTGATTTATCACTTTCCAGACCCTGCCCCAGAATATCTGCAACTTGCTGCAATACCACCAGCAGTGTAAGTAGTACCCCCATTCTCCGCAACCCCTCCAGCAAAGCGCTTTACCCCCTGGCACTATATATCTTGTTCTATCTGGGGTTAGATAAAACCTCATGGTCAATTTTATTTGAGCCTCTTTGATTTCTAAGGAGGAGGCACAGTTGTGCATGTGATCCCAGATGATTTTAGCTTCTTGTTCCCCAAACCCCTTTTTTAAATCTCTGCTCCACTTTTCAAGGTAGGTATTCCTACTGCAGTAAAGCATAGATTTAAGTTCCTTTTATAGTCTCCCCATTCTTCCGGCTGTTTTACTTTTCTCAAATAACAGTTTTTCAATTCTGTATGGCTCCCTCCCAAAGTTATCCCCCGCTTGCTGGTCTGTACATAAGTCTTTTAATTGCAAGTATTGGAAAGTCTCCAGCTTTTGTTGTGTCAATGTCTCCATCTTATGTATGGGAATAAACTTCCCCTTAAGGAATAATTGGTGCATTCTCACTTTTAAGCTGTTTCTCAGATCTGGAGCCAGTTGTAGTGATTTGGCCTCCTACGTATCAATGGGGGTGTATGGGGAATTCCCTGGCACAATTTTTGAATTTTTTTGAATTTTCCTCCAAATTCTTAATACTGATCCTGCAAAGGGGTATTCTTTAGTTAGGGATAGCTGACCCTCATTCAAGTCCAAAATTACATTTTTTAGTGAATCCACTTGTATTACCATTCTTTCTAGCTCCACCCATTCTTGGGCATCTGATTGTAGATACCAATCTGAAAGTGCACCCAGTACTGCAGCTTTGTAGTACACTTCCAGGTCTGGTAAGCTAATCCCTCCTCTATCCCTAGTTTTCATAAGAGCTATTTTTTTCATCCTTGGTTTCCTGCCACTCCAGATTAAATTGTTCAGCAGGCGGTCACATTTCTTAAAAAATGTATCTGGGAGTGGTATTGGTATTGTATTAAATCTATATAAAAATTTTGGAAGTGATATCATTTTAAATAGATTTATTTTCCCCAACCACGTTACCATCAAATTTTTCCAAGTTCTTATTTCTTCTTATAGTTTACTTATTAGGGGGACATAATTTTTTTCATACAAATCCTTTGTATTTCTGGGTAGAATTATCCCCAAGTATTTTAATTCTGCATTGCTTATTGGAAAGGGAGAAGTTTTTGCTAGATGTTGTTCCTGCAGTTTATCCCTACCAAATACCAGTGCGTATGACTTTCCTCTGTTTATTCTGTACCCAGAGATTTCACCAAAATCCATAAAAACTTTTAACAATTCTTTGCACGAGCTCTCTGAATCAGAAACATAAAGCAGTAGGTCATCCGCAAATAGATATAGCTTATGTTCTTTCTCTCCAATTTTCACCCATTTGATTTTCTCATTTTGGCGGATCGCGTTTGTCAGCACCTCTAAGACAATATTGAGCAGGAGCAGCGACAGGGGGCACCCCTCGTGGTTCCCCTCTCTAATTCAAATATCTCAGAGAGTTCCCCATTAATTAAGATTCTAGATTGTGGTTTTTTGTATATGGCTTTGATCCATTCTAGGAAATTCCCTTCAAATCCCATTTTTTCCATTGTGAGAAAAAGACAATCTAATTCAACTAAATCAAAGGCTTTCTCAGCATCCACGGAGATTATGGAGGCCGGGGTCTCATTCACTTCTAAGTTGTATATTATATTTATCGCCTTTCTTATATTATCTTTCCCCTGTCTCCTGGGGATGAACCCCGCCTGATTGATATGAATTACTTCCCAGATTATTGACTTCAGTCTATTAGCTAATATTTTTGCAAATAATTTGTAGTTTGAATTCAGTAGGGAGATCGGGCGATAGCTGCCACATAATTCCACTGGCCTGCCTGGTTTGGGGATCAGGGTCACAGTAGCTAGGTAAAAGTTCTGGGGCATGGCTGCTTCTTTCCAAATGTTATTAAATGCGTTGGCTAAATGTGGTGCAAGTACCTCTTGGAAGGCATGGGGTGTTTTCAGACGTGACGAGATCACAGTGAACCACGCTGAATACCTACATGTGGTCACTGTGTCCTGCACGTCTGTTTGGCGGCCACCAGATGTTCGCCACGCTGAATGCCCACATGGGGTCAATTTCAACCACGCTTCCAGGGCTCGCGGCGCAAAAATCCCCAGAAGCGTGGTGAAAGTGATACCCAGCGAGAAACAAAAAAAAGTAACGTCTGGCCAGCGATCACGGCCCAGAATCCCCGGCGGAATTCCAGGCCGTGGTCAAACCGGCTCGATGCTGCAGCGGCATTGGCCTCGCCGCCCGCCCATCTCCCCAGAGGGTGGGCACCGAGAGAGCATGGAGGGGGCGGGGCCGTGCGGCCGCACGTTGCGCTGTGCGGCCCTGCCCCCTCCCTGATTCCCCGCCGGGATCCCCAGCACGTCTGTTTGCTGTGCCTGGGTGATCCCGGCAGCGAATCTCTGGGTTGTTTTCGGGACGGGGCGAAGCGCCCCATCACGTCTGAAAACACCCTTGGTAAAAGTAATTCGGAAAGTCATCCGGGCCACATGCTTTGTTTTTCTTTAGTGTGGCAATTGCTTCTAGGACTTCCTGCGTGGTTATTGCTGTGTTTAAGAAAGCCTTTTGGTTTTCATTAATCTGAGGAATCTTTATAGTATTTAGGAACCTTTTTCTTTTTTCTTTTTGGGGCCTACAGAATGTGTACATTTTTTTAAAAAAATCCAGAAAGACCTTTTGAATTTACTTTGGTTCCCCTAATTGTTCACCTTGTGCACTCTGCACTTTTGAGATAAAAGCCTTCCTTTGCTTGGATTTGACTAGGTTGGCCAGTGCTTTGCTGGCCTTATTTCCAAATTCATTATAGTGGAATCTTATTTTTTGTAGTTGCGTTTTTATTTTCCCCAGTTCTGCTATATTGATCGCTTCCCTAGCTTTGAAGATTTTGTGTTGCAGCTTTTTTGAGGGGTTTACTTTATTTTGGGCTTCCAGCTTTTGCAGCTCATTATATAAATCCTTAACCCCCTGTCTTTTCCTTTTATCAATCTGCGCCTGAAAGGAGATGATTTTCCCCCTAAATTATTTTCTAGCCTTGGAAGCCTTGGAAGCTTCCCACAACACCTCTGGCGATGAGACTGACAGCTCATTTATTTCAAAGAACTTCCTTATGTCTTCAATAATTTGATCCCTGTTTTTCCCTTCATTTAAAATGAATCTTTTTAGCTGCCAATTTCCTCTGGGTCTCTCTGTTTCCTTTGGATCCTTGAATATGGAAATAATCGCATTGTGATCTGAGAGTACCACAGGTAGAATGAAACACTTATTACATCTTCCCAGCTCCATTTTTGAGCACAATACATGGTCTATACGGGAGTACATATTATGCACTGCCGAATAAAAGGAGTATTCTTTTGCATTCCCATTTATGTGCCTCCATAGATCCTCCAGCCCCAATGCATGGAGCATCCTAGCTATCTTTCTTTGCTCTGCCTTGAGCCCCTCTCCCTTTGAGTGGTCTAGACCAGACAAGATAGTATTTAAATCTCCCTGCAATATAATCCATCCTTTGGCTTCTTCCATCAATATGGAGGTGTACTTTTTATAGAACTCCAATTTACCTTCATTTGGACCATACATATTAACTAATGAGACTTGTAGGTTCCCCAGTTTACCAATGACACACAGAAATCTCCTCTCCTTGTCAGTTATATTTTTTTTCTTTCTTAAAGTCTATATTTTTATCTAATCCAATAAGGACTCCTGACTTTTTTTTGAGTGAGCAGGAGGAGTACAGTCTTCCTATTTTGCAGCTGGACATTCTTGCTACATCCTTCCTCAGCAAGTGGGTTTCCTTCAGGAAAAAGATGCTTGCTTCTTGTTCCCCTATTTAATTTTTGACCCTTTTCCTTTTCTGGAGGGAGTTTAGTCCCCTGACATTAAGTGAGATTGTTTTAAACCCACTAATTGGACTTTAGTCCTTTTTTTATTAATGTCTCAGTCTATCCCTTGTCCTCTTTCTTCTTTCTTTACCTAGAATTCTTACCTCCCTTCCCTTTTCTTCCCTTGTATGAAGCCGTTGTCTATGCAACACCTCTTTTTTTCCGCATACTTTCTTGTACACTTCAACTTTTATAATCATTTTGATCCTAGCCACTTGCAGGAGTTGCTCTTTAATGTTGTACAGAGTGAACTTCACTATGATGGGACATGGGGGTTCCCCCTCCTTCTGTCTCAGGCGCCCTACCCTATGGGCTCTGTCTATGCTGGGGTTGTGCAGGTGCTCTTTATCTGGGAAGTTTTCCCTAATTATTGACCATATGAGCTCATTAATATTCTCAACTTCCTCAGCTTCTTTTATTCCATGGATCCGTATGTTAACCCTTCTGGAGCGATTTTCTAGCTCCTCACATTTCTACATCAAGAGGGATGTTTCCTTTTTTAGTTTATTTATGGTCCCATCATTTTCCAGAGCTTGATCTTCCAATAAGGAGATCCTGCCCTCAGCTGCTTCTGTTCTCCTTGTCAAAGCCTCCATCTTCTTGTTTCCTTCTTGTATTGTCCCTTTAATACTTCTCATTTCTCCCAGCAGTTCTCTTTTCATTTGAAGAATCAATTTTTTTAAGGGGGCTCCCTGCTGATCTACTCCTGAGTGAGGCCTTTTGTTTCTGTCTCTTTCTCTGGGGATTCTGGTACCCCTTTCCTGCCAGCCGAGGCTGGTCCCTGCTCCCCTGACCTGTCATTTTTCCTACTGCTGCGCATGGGCTTCTTTCTCTCTCTGGGATCTTCTCCCTCTTCTTGACAGCCCCCTCTGCCTTTTGAGCCCGCCTACGGGGATTCCTGCACCTCTGATTCTCTTTCCTCACTCCACTCACCTACATCTGAATCAGCTGCTTCTCCTGCCTCGGGATTTCTTCATGCCCATTTTGAGCTGCCGGCAACCTTCTCCCTCTCCTCAGGCCCCAAGGTGTCTAAATGCTGGCATAATCTCTCCAAAGCATTCACTTGAGAGATCTTTTGCTTGCTTTTATTCTTGCCAGCCATTTCACTTCCTTTGCAGGCTTCCTTTTCCTTTTTGCTCATTTTTTGGGGCTTGTTTATAGTAGGGGGTGCGGAGCTCAGGCTTCTCCTTCCTCTCAAGCCCGGCACATGCTCAGATCCCCCAACAGTGGTGTGTTTAAAGGCAGAGGGGAAGGAGCCAGTAGAGAGGGAGATGTTGATGATGTGCAGGAGGGGAGGGGCTATGGTAGAGGCAATGGATGTAAGGAGGAGGGAAGGAATGGGGTCCAGAGGGCAAGTGGAGGGGTTGGAGGAGGAGAGCAGGGAGGAGACTTCCTCAAGGGAGGTGGGAGGTAAGGAGGACAGGAGAGAGGTGGGGGGAGGAGGAAGAGGGGTGGAGTAGTAGGAGAAGAGGACTTGGAAGTGATATCCAGATAGATCTTGCCAATAGAGGTAAAAAAGAGAGCAGGATCCTGAGTGGAGAGAGAAGAGGGGGGAGGAGGACGGGTGTGTGTGTGTTTGAGAAGGGAATCAAAGGTGGAAAAGAGGTGGCGAGGGTCCCGAGAGCATGACTCAATGTGGGAGGCATAGTACTACTGTCTAGCAAGGGAGATAGCAGAGTTGGGTGATGCGAGGCAGAATTTGAAGTGGAGGAAGTCGGCATGGAAGTGGGATTTATGCCAGAGGCATTCAGCAGTCTGGGTGCAGGAGCAGAGATGGCGAATGGTGGGTGTGAGCCATGGTCGAGGGTTACGGGAATGAACTGGACAGGAGGAGAAGGTGGCAGGGGAGGCAAGGGTGGAGGCGAGAGAGGAGTTGAAGGTGGAGATGGCAGAATCTATATAATATAATATAGAGAGAATATATATAATAAAACAGACTAGCCTAAATACCTATATAATATTTAATCTCTCTATAGCTTGGCATGAGCAGGAGCAGAAGCAGGAGCAGCAGCAGCAGCAGCAGCAGCAACACCACCACCACCACCACCACCACCACCACCACCAGTCAGTCTGTGGTATCATTGGGAGCACTCCACGATGTGCAGAGATCTCAACTTGCATACAGCACCTCAGGTGGAGCAACCAGGGCTAGTTTCTGTGTGCGGGTGCCAGAGAGAGAGAGAGAAGGTCTCACTGGAAGAGGCAACAGCAGGTGGCATTGGAGAAGTGGACAGGTGGAAATTTGGCACGAGCAGTAGCAGTAGCAGCAGCAACAGGACTGTGGTATAATTGGGAGCACTCCAAGATGTGCTGGGGTCTCAACCTGCAGACAGCACCCCTGGTGGAGCAGCCAGGACTAGTTTCTGTGTGGGGGTGCCAGAGAAAGAGAGAGGCTCTCTGGAAGAGGCAGCAGTGGGTGGCACTGGAGGGGTGGGCAGGTGAGCAGCAGCGACAGCAGCAGCAGGTTTTAAGTTGTTTCTATAGGGGGATGCCAGAGAGAGAGGCACTCTCTGGCAGCACGCAGCCACGGGCAGCAGCTGGTGTTCACTCTCACAAAGAGAATGGTCCACCAGGGGCCACCTTGGGAATACCCCAAGTGGTGAGGTGTCTTCTTCAGGTCACAGATAGATCGTCCCATGGGGGGCCACCTTGGGAAGCTGAGGGGACATACGATACTTGGATAAGTTTTGTTTAATTTTGGTGGTAGTCATTTTGAAGCCTCCAAGTGGTGGTGTATCAGAGGGGGGAGCCTTGGGAAGCCCCTGACTGATTGCCCCATGGAGACTTCATTCAATCATTGCGATAGGTGGTAGCAAGTACGGGGAGGCACACAGGCACGTCTGTTATGTATTATTTCCATCTTATTCTGGTGTGTTTGCTGCTGGATGTGGGCATTGAGTATGAGCACAGACATGAGCTCTCTCTGGTTCTGGCAGGTGGCAGGTTCAGTAGAATGCACCTCTCTCTCTCCCCCCCCTCTCTCATTCTAGCAGGGTGACTGGGACGCTCTATCTCTGTCTCTCTCTCTCTCTTTTTCTAGCAGCGGGGAGCCTCTCTTGCTCTCTCTCTGTGTCTCTCCCTGTCTCTGGTCATGTATGGCAGCAGGCCCGGACTTAGGGGCAGGCCCCCTAGACCCTGCCCTTGGGTGGCGTTTTCTGGGGGTGGCAATCCTGGTGCCAGCGCCATCCCATTTTAATTTTTTTTTCCCCTGCATGGCTGGGTGGAGGCTGCCAACTGCAGCCGAAGCCTGCTACCTGGGAGGCCCCCAGTTCTCCTTACCATGTGAGTGATCAGAAGGTTGCTGCCATGTAAAGAAGGTTCTTTGAGATGGTTCCAGACATTCTCATGACTTAGTTGTGCATGGCATGCTCACCATATTCAAATAATAGACCACGTGATGGTCTCAAGCTCCTCTAGTATAAAAATCACTCTCCCCCTCAGAATGACAGTTCCTTCCAACCCTTTGTAGGAATATAAGAAAATTCCATGTGGGTCTGGAATGGTGGGTGTTGTGAGAATATTAGGAACAATCTCAAAGAACCTTCTTTACAAGGCAGAAATCTTCTGTTCTTCTTTGAGTGGCTCCTCACAGGCCATTTTTATATGGCTACGCCGGGTGGGGAGTCGATGGGCATGCCAGTGCATGGGTGGGGCGTGCACATGGCCACACATGCATCCCCACTCATCCACACCCATGGAGCAACCACCGTTTCTCCCAGTTGCTCTGTGCATGGGGATGAGTGGGGGGTGAGTGGAGATGCATGTTAGGTGAGCGTGCACATGCACCCCCACTCTCTGTGGGCAGGTGCACTGCATTGTTCACATGGTGATCCCCTACCCATGAACATGCAGCACATGGGTGGTGCTTGACTTGGGGGTGGGGACTTGGGGATATGGCTTGGCTTGGGGGCAGAAGCCTGAGAAAATAAAATTCCTAATAATTCCTAATTCCAGCCCTGTACGGCAGGTGATGACATGGGCAGGAGCATTTCTCTCTCTCTCTCTCTCTCTCTCTCTCATTTTAGCAGTGGGGAGCCTCTCTCTCTTTCATGTGTGCCCCCACTCTCACTATGGGTTCATGACCAGCTTAGGGAAACCCAGCAGTGGTAGGTTGACCTTCAGGAACGGGACCAGCTCCACCAACCCAGCACCCAGTCTCGAATGGTGGGGACTCATGATGTCCCCTGCCACAAAAAACACCCGTTCTCTGGGCACGCTGGTTTGATGCACAGGACACTAGTTCCTGTGCCACCCTTGTCAGGGCCTGCCATATTTTTCCCATCTCTACTCAGTACAGAAGGGGACTGCTGCTGGGATCCATCACTGACTCCTCGAGGTATTTCGCCACTACCCACTCTGCAGTGCCAGGTTCCGTCTCCCTCTGTCTGCTGATGCTGCCTCCTCCCCAATTGCCCATGCCTATGCTGCCTGTCCTGGAGTGGTCCATTTGGTGTGGGTGATGACTGAAGAGCTGCTGATGCTGCTGCTGTTGTTGGGGGTGCTCTGCATTTCCACTCTCCTGCTGCTGCCTTGCCCCTTCTGGCTGCCCTGCTTCTCCTGCCACTGTCTGACCGTTTCAATTGCCTGCACTCTCTCCACCAGAAAATGCTTCTTCAGGGTGAAGTCTTCCATGCAAGCTACCACACTCACCTTCACCGTGGAGTCCAGCATGGTGGAGAGTATGTAAACCTCCTTGTATATGAGGATCAAACCACTTTCTCAGCCCTTCCTTCAACTTTTGTACCAGGACCACCACCTCTGGTACAAGCTGCTGTTCTTCCTCCCCCACACCTTGGTCCCCCAGGAAGCCTTTCATCCTCCTGATGAGACTTCAGACAAGGGGGTTACCTGGCTCAGGGTGGCCATCACTGCACTCAGGCTCTCTGTCATGTCCTTAAAGGGCTTAAGGATATTCATGGCCTGGGACATCATTGTCCACTCATCCCACCCTAGTGGCCTTTCCACCCCAATCTCCCCCTCTGACGCTACCTTTTTCAGGAATCACCTCTGCTCCACCAGACGCTCCGTCATGCTATAGGTGGAGTTTCACCTGGTGCTGACATCATGCACAAGGCAATGCTCCTGCGACCCCAGTTTTACCTGCTTCTCCCTGAAAGGTGACCACACATCACACTCTTGTTAAAGTACCCTGTAATCTTCCTGTCCTTCTCAATTAACAGGGTAAGGGGGCTGCTTCTGAGCTCTGCTGCCTTCTCCCTCAGGCCCAGGGCATCCCTCACCACCAGGTGAAGGGTGTGGGCATCACAGGGGATGTGATGGAACCCACCATCCTGCACTGCCCTCTTAATGTTGGCTGCATTGTCAGTGACCACAAACCCCATGGTGAAAGGTGCTTCCTCCCTTAGCCACCCCTCCACCATGGTGTCCAAGGCTCCCCTTATATTGGTGACAGTGTGGCCTCATCCATGACTTGGACGTGAAGCAGGGCCCACCTGTGCCCTGGCCCCTCACCCCTTCCACCTGCTGCTCCTACTCCTGCCACTCAAAGCTGCCACCAGTGAGCACTCAGGGCCAGGTAGGCATGTTGTGCATTTTGGCTGCTCCAAATGTCTGTGGTAAAATGCACAACTGCCCCACTTGTCCTTGCCAGTTGCTCCCTCACCCACTTCCTGACTGCCTGGTACACCACCTGCCCGCTGAAGGTGGTGCGTGAGGGAGACTGGTACTGGTGTGCCAGGAGTGTCAACAGCTGGTGGAATCCCTGGTCCTCAACTATGCTAAACGGCTGATCATCCAGGGCATTCATCTCATTCACCCGCCTGGTGATCTTGATTGCTGCTGGATGACACACTCCACCATGCTGCAACTGTTCAAACCCGAGATCCTCCATTGTGGCAATACACTGTTGCTGTTCCTGTTGCTGCTGCTTACAAGTGGTTCGAGATGGCACCGGCTGCTGTCCCTCCTTCCCCTTGCCATGAGCAGAGGAGGAAGGTCTGCTGCTGCTCTTGCTTTCTGAAGCAAGGAAACCACTTCTGTCCACACTGTCAGATGTCTCTTCCAGCAGAAAAGCCCTATGCTAGGTCCTCATGTGGGAATTCATTCCTTTGTTACTTAAATTGCCCCTCTTATTCCCATGACACACTGCCTTCCCACAGTGAAGTCAGGCCATCCAGCTGCTGTCACCTGTGATCACTTCTTTGAAATGATCCCACACAGGCCCCCTGGGGGCCCCTGAACCCTTCATGCTGCTATTGGGGGTCACTGCCTTTATCCATAATGGGGCCACAATAGGAGCATCATAACAACCAGGTGTTTCCTCCACTTCCTCCTCGCTCCCCTAAATGCTGCCCAGCTCCATGACACCACCCATGCTGAATTTTCTGCTGCTACCACCTTGCAGCATGGGGGGGAGGGGATACCCTGCGGCTACTAGCTAAAGCACGGGAGGAGAATAATAAGAAGCTTGGGCTGCTGCTGCTGCTGAGGTGGGGAAGGATGCCCTTAAATACATCCTCCCCCAAATCCTCAAAATCCCGGAGTGGTGTGCCAGAGGGAGAAGCCTGTCAAGGAGAGTTGGTGCCCCTGCACCACTCCCAGCAACAGCACCCACATCACCATAATTGCTGCGGCTCCTCATATTATCTTCTGCTGCCCACAGTGAAAAATCACAGCTGGCAGGGTCAGCTGCTGGTGGTGCTTCAGGAGGGTGGTGGTGGTGTACAGCTGCTGCTGCACACACACCCCTTTGCTCATGGCTTCCTCCTCCAGTGCCACTGCTACTAGGGGAAGGCTGGGGCTTCCTGCCTTCCACAGATGACACTCCAAAGATCTCTGCTGCTGCATGTTCCTCTGATAAGATCTGCCACCTTGAGGGGAACAAATCAGGTCTCTTCAGCTTGGGTGGTGGGCTGCCAGTGGCAGAAGTAGCATTAGGCTTTCCAACTCCCCCACATCAGTCAGTCAATTTAATTATTAGTTAAAGGCGTAACCCAAGGTTATTGCCAACCATCAAAACAATAAAACATATAAAATAAAGCATATATCCACAATCAACAAAATATATTGCATGTTTGGAATTCATGTGCCAAATCTGTATGAACTTTATCGATACATACCCATTAGCAATAAGGTTTAGTGGAGCGGATTGGCCCACACGCCCCCCCCCCCC
>QEPC01013351.1:315001-335767 GCA_003113815.1 Sphenodon punctatus | reverse complement strand
ATGGAAAAAAATTAATTTTACTTACCTGATGATCCCTCGCAGAGCAGACAGGTCTGGGCCCTTTACACCAGTTGTTCACCTTCACCAACACGAAGTGAGCGAGTGAGTGAGCAAGGTCTGAAAGACCCTCTCCACCCACCCACCCACAAATTTCCCGCCTTGCGCAGCTGCAGCAAGGCAGCAGCTTGCGAGAGGCGACTTGCAAGTCACCCCTCCTGAATTGCAATGGCCTGGGCAATGGGTTCTATTGGAACCCATTGCTCAGGCTGGCCACGCCCCCCCACCAAACTCAATGTAAGTTGGTAGGTCAGCAGTGGTGCCGACCTACAATAGCCCGCGGCTGCACCTGCGTGCTGCAGGCAGCCGCGGGCAAACTTTCTCTGTCCCCTGCCCTGCCGCTGCCGTGCACATGCGCAGCCAGGGGAACACAGCTCTGACTGCCCTACAGAGTGCCAACGTGCTCCCCGGGCTGCCGCACATGCGCACGATACACTCTTCAAGAATTCAAACTTTAAGGAGTGTCTCCCGTGCATGCGCGGCAGCCGGGGGAGCACGTCAGCTTTCCTTGCGTTGACAGGACCTTTCCTTGCGCTGACAGGACCATCCAGGTCAGAGTGTGCTTGGCTGCTTGCAGCCCTGGCGGCCGTGCTGGGAGCCGGGAGGGGAGAGGGAGATGTGACTGAGACAGCGCTGGGGACTTGTAGGGCACCGCCCCCAGCGCCAAAGCAAGGAGCCGCCACTGGTTTGATGTAAAAGATATGCCTTAGTAGAGGCATCATATTTAGCCTGATCAGGCTTTTCGTCTCCAAGAGCATCCTGTGGCTCAGGATGCTCACTCTGGCCCTGGTTAATAGATTAGTGAAGAAGGAGCCAAGCTGTTGGTCTTCTGTAGTTCCTAACCAGCTCTGGATTGCACACTTTCAGCTTCTATATGCAGGAGACCGGGATGACAGAAACTCCCCAGCCTTAACAGTAGAACTAGCTTCTCTACCACCTTGGCCTCCTGTGTCTGACCAGGAGGTTGATGTACTTATTAGCTTCTTTTTAAATGGTAAGGCACCGGGCCTGGATCTTAACTCTATTGAACTCATTAAACAGTTCTTTATATATATATATAATTTATTGTTTAACCCATATGTTTTCAGCAAGTCCAGTTCATTAAATCTACAGATTAAACACACAGCATAAAAACAAGAAAACAAAATGTAAATTAAATCAAAATACAAAATAAAACACATAATAGCTTTAAACAAATGGCATAGAGATGCATACTGGAGTGCACATCCCCTAATGCTCCAAAAATATGAATTTAAAATTAAACCAATCCTTCAAAACTAATACCATAGTAAACTCAATTATTAGTGCCCTAGACATTGCCAAGGGCAATGCTTGCCGTGCTCATAAAACATGAACATATCTGAATGGCACGACTGCAAAAGTGCGCAATGTCCCTTGATTTTGGTGAGTCCACTGGGCTGAGAAATTTTTCCAATACCACGTGGTCAGGTAGCCTATCCCCCTCCCTATACCCAAGCAAAAAGTGGCTCCTAGGAAGCTCAGTGGCCGAGCAGTATAGGAAAACATGTTCACTACTGGTCTCCAATTGTCCTGAGTCACACAATCGACAAACCCTTTCCCCCCCTTGGGACACCCCGATAACGCCCCTCAAGAATTGCTGAGGGGTAAACATTCAGTCTAAACTTGGTAAAAGTCACTCGAACATGCGAGTAAGGCTACGAAAACAAATAACCCTTAGGGTAAGTTACCCGAGCCAAATCTTTATAAAGGGGGGCAACACCTTGCAGCTCCAGCAGAGAATGTTCCACTTGCCAAGCTTGATCAAGCATTCACTGTTTAACTAAAGAGACTGCTCCCCCAAAGCCCTTAGCCCTTAAATACTGCTTAGAGAGGCCTAACCTGGATACTTCTAGGGATATCCTCTTGTCCCAGGATTCAAAGAGCCCATCTTGGATAGCAATAGATAACAAAGGATTGGTAGACATAGAGAAAACCATTAACTTAAGCCAAAGTTTGATTGAACACCACAACAGGGTTACATAGACCGGAAGACAACAAGTTTTGACCTGTAATAGTACTAGGGGAGTACCCTGGGAGACTGCCAAAATAGCTCTCAAAAGCCTAGCCTCTACCACTTCCAGTTTAGGCAAGTACTCCAAACCATTAAACAGTTCAGGGTCTTGTGGGTACCATTGTTGTCAGCCCTCTTCACAGCCATCAATAACACAGGCCAAGTTCCATCCCATTGGGAGAAAGCTGTTGTAGTACCTATTTATAAGAAAGGTGATCAAGCCGATCTCTCTAACTATAGGCCCATCAGTCTCCTTTGTTGTATTCTATGGTAAATGGTTATTGGACAAGCTTAGTGTATGGGTGGCAGATAGTCATATATTGCACCCTGAGCAGGCTGGGTTTTGGAAAGTCCGCTTCAGTGTCGAACACTGCCTCATGTTGCAACATTTAATTGACAAATATGGTTAAGGCTAACAGACTTTTTTTTGTGGCTTTCCTGGACCTTAAATCTGCTTTCTATTCCGTCAGCAGAAATATCCTATGGGACAAGCTAGACCATTTGTCTATTGATAGAAGACTTCTGTCTTTACTTCAAAGGCTATACACAGACTCCTCTTTGGTAGTTAAGGCTAGCAGACAGGGCCACCGGACAGATGAAATTTCCATCTTCTTGGTGGTTAGGCAGGGCTGCGTGCTTGCCCCCTTTTTATTTAATTTGTTCATCAATGATGTTATCCCCCTGTTCACCCAGCCCAATTTTGGCTTCTCACTTCATAGGATGTCTCCTTTATGCAGTCGATATCACTATCATGGCCCAAACTTGAGTTTGACTTAACAGGAAACTTGAATATTTTGCAGATTACTGAAGGACAAATAAACTACTCATCAATTATGAGAAATCTAAAGTAATAGTTATTTCTCATACAAGGAAGTCATTCAAATGCATGGCAATCAAATCCAGCAATTGAAAGTCTTTAAGTAACTGGGTTTGTACTTTCAGGCTTCAGGCAGGTGGACAGTTCATCATGAAAGGGAACTCTCTGCTGCCAAGGGAGCTTCTTTGGCTTTTCAGAAGCTATTCTGGACTACGGGGCGAAACACCCTTGACTTGGCTATAAAGGTCTTTAACAGCAAAACTCAGGCCCAGTACTTGTATGGCGCTGAATTATGGGTGCCTCTCACCTGCTTCAATTTGAACAAAGTACAATCTAAATTCTTGCAAGGCCTTACTAGGGTCCCCAATGGTACACCCAGTGCAGCAATTAGGATTGAGCTTGGGCAGTGCAGTTGGGTTGAAGTGGCTTGGGGGCTTGTTCTGAGGCTCTGGCTGAAATTGTTGAGCTCTCGGGAGCCGGGGTTAGTCAAATTTTTGATGGATGACCCATTTAAAGGTCAATGGACAAAGGCCATTGAGGCCTTCCTGTTAAAATTGGGCTTTTCGCATAACTACCTGGAGGGGAAGGATCTGTGTGTCGTTAAAATGGAAATTCTGCTTAGGCATGCTGATATGGCCAGAAAAGAGGAGGTCCCTAAGATTAGGGCCTCCCCCCATATGGCCTGCTACCTATCCCAAATGCCAAAATGAGGGCTTATGGCTACTTATTTAACCTCCTCAATTTTTCCGAGGGGGAAATTTTTGTTTCTCAGTGCCCATTTTAATGCCCTGCCTATATCAATTTTGGAGGGTAGACTGCAAGCAATTAAGTTTGTAGATAGGCTTTGCCTGTTTGATCATTTGGTGACTGAAACTGTAGATCATATCTGTTTTCATGCCATCTGTATGACAATCTAATAAAGGAACTTTTATCTTCGTTCCTGCTTCAACACCCTTGCAGGACTGATTACAGTTTACTGCTTTTGGCACTATCTGATGTACATCCAGAGTTTGCCCTGATGGTTTCAAAAATTGTAATTATGCATTACCGTCATCTCTTCTCGCAATTCAAACTACCTCTAGAAGATGTCAAGATGAGATGAGTAGTGGTTCTCAGGTTGTTCAGTTATGGCCCACCAATGCCTGCTGTTTATGACAGTGATTACAGAGTTTCTTGTTCCCATTGTTAAGTGCATAGAACAAGTGCATAGATTAAGTGCTGAGGTTTGGGATATGAACCTGGTATTATGGAAGCTGTTACTGATATTGATGATAAGCTCCTTGGAAATGATGGGAGCCTCTATAGTTTTATAGCTCTATGTTTATGGCTAACTTATGGCCTTTTGTATGACCTAGACTTTTTAGTGTTAACATTTTGTTTATAAAAGAATTTAAATTATGATTGTTATTTGCTTACATTTTATATTCTATTGTATTCTACTTTACTTCTTTTTTGCACTGGCCATTGGCTATGCACAATAAACCAATCTGAACTGAACTGAACTGGAATTCTTCCTATTTGTGTCTGCTAGTCTCATGAGGCACAATGAGTGAGGAAACAAAGGAGCAAACTAACTCCTTCCCTTCTTACTATCACTGTCCATGGAGCACCATTCCAACCTCTTCATGCTTTGATCTCCTAATCTCAATTAACTTGCCCGTGTTACAGGCTTGTTTTCCACCAAATTTAAATAACAAGGGCTATGGCTGCTAATGATTAGCTTAATCTCCCAAGCCTTTTGACATTTCGGCGGAATTGTAAGACCTGGCTGTTTGCCCAGGCCTTTGGGTGGGAGGGAGGGACGGGGAGGGTGATTTTTAATCCCCTGCCTATTTAGTTATTTAGTGTTCCTAACCCTGGTTTTGATGTTTTATATTTATATTTATATTTTAACTGTTTTTAATTGTTTTATTACTGTTGTAAGCCGCCCCGAGCTGCATTGCAGGAGGGGGCGGGATATAAGTTTGAAAAATAAATAAATAAATAAAATAAATATTGTCTTATCTTATTGAGTGATTGAATCTGGAGAATGAAATGCAAACTTCCCCCATAACAAGTACATGGGTGCCAAACTTATATGTTGCTTCATAAATGATCCCCAACAAAAAATTACACCAAATTAAGCATAATGTTAATAATACATATATTCAAATACTACTCAACCCTTTTAAACTATCAGCCTTTCTGGGGAATGTCCTTAAAATGCATTAAGTTTCCCAAATGATTATATGGTAATCCCAAACCACAGACATATATTTCTCATAAAAATGGGTAATTTCAGCCGTGACGGGTCTTTTGGCCCACCACGCTGAACCTTGGACTGGGATAATTCTCAGATCCCAGTCCGTGATGAGACCAGCAATCCTTTATATGTGCCAGTCTGATTGGGGAGGGGAATCTGGGAGAGGGCGAGGCTGCATGGTGCAACGTGTGCCTGCTCAGACCCTCTCCCCCCTGCTCCACTGGCCACCCACTCTCAGGAAGTTAGGTGGGCGCAGCGGGCAATCAGGCTGCTGTGCCTGATCTTGTACCGTGGTCTGGACCGCGGTCAGGAATGGGGCGAAGTAACAGACATTATTTTCACCCCATTTTTGATTGTGGTCCAGCTAACCATGGTTCTGGAGGTGAGGCCAGCCTCACCTCCAGAACCATGGTTAGCTTTGAACCCCGCCAGGAATTCACCATGGTGAACATCTGTCTGGGCTCAAACAGATGTTCACACAATCACAGCCACCACTTTGAATACACTGTGATTCAGGGTGTTTGACTGTGATCCCATAACATCTGAAATTACCCAATATCAAAACATCAATTTGTTCATTCAGACCCCTTGGGGCGAAAGTATTCAAAATATGAATCCAATAAGACTCGCATTGCAATAATAACCTATGTCTATCTTGCCCCTTCTGAGAATCAACGTTGGTCTGTTCTATTAAAAATACCCCTATATCTGAGGGTGAATGCTGTTTGTCCAAAAAATGTGGGCCGCGGTGAGGAGCTGGGAGCGGGGATTGTAGAGCCTCACTTGCTTCAATTACTTACCTGACACCTGCTGCTACCTCCGGGGAAGAGGCGGAGCCTGGACCTGGGGGAAAGAAAAGCGCTCAGTCAGCCTACGGCAGTGCCGTGGTGAGGAACTGGGAGCAGGGATTGTAGAGCCTCACTTGCTTCAATTACTTACCCGACACCTGCTGCTACCTCCAGGGAAGAGGCGGAGCCTGGACCTGAGGGGAAAAAAGTGCTCAGTCAGCCTACAGCAGTGCCATGGTGAGGAGCTGGGAGCAGGGATTGTAGAGCCTCACTTGTTTCAATTACTTATCTGACACCTGCTGCTACCTCCGGGGAAGAGACGGAACCTGGACCTCAGGGAAAGAAAAGCGCTCAGTCAGTCTACGGCAGTGCTGTAGGCACACGCCTTGGCTGCATGCCAAAGGACTGCACACCAAAGGACTGCACGCACATGGGCGCGCCCATTTGCGCTCCCTTCAGCGCGACTCGGCCCCGGCCCGGGACTTTGTTGGTTGGTGTTTGATTCTAATTTTTGGTTTTGGGTGATCATGCCTAACCCCAAGTGAGGTTACAAAGAGGCTCCTCGTGGTGGTTCTATTATGGCTAACAGACCAAAATTGAGGAAAATTGAGGACTTATTCAGAGGCAGGGGTGCGACTGTGAATGGCCCTTTACCCCCACAGGGGGTGGATCCAAATAATCTGAGGGCCACCTTCAGCCCCCATCAACTCAATGGTTCCAGCTGGGAGGCTAACAACATTGACTTGGGCAGAGGGGCTGGGGCTGATTTGGATTTGAATTCATCAGTAATAGTCCTCCATAAGGAACCGAAAGATGCTGCTCAAATGGAGATCCTTGCGGACCTTGCTCTAACAACTGCTTATATGCAGAAATGCATGTTTTCTCAGATTAAAGACTTGAACCAAAAGTGGGAGATGGGGATGGGGGTTGGAGCGGGGGTACCTCCCCCATTGGGAGGGATGGGGGAGCCCCCCTCGGGCCCAACTCCTCATGTTCCTCCTCAGTTACCAGTTTGTTCTAATGATTGTAAGAGCTGCCCATCTTCTCAAGTGGCACCTATGTGGGTGGGTGCTCAAATCTGTCAACTGCAAGATCAACAGTTAAGAATGGTTTATCTACCTAATAGTCTGATGGCTTCTGGGTTCTGGGTTTTTACCATTCTGGAATACCCCCTAAGATGTATCGGAACACCTTAAGGTGTTTTGAGACCGCCTGATGCTATTACAAGTAAAGATATTGTGTCTTTAGATCACATTCACAATATAAGGAAACGTTGGCTAATTAAGGTCACATTTAGATCATTGGACTTGATATCTCAAATTTTGGGGAAAGAAAAAATATTAAAGGGGAATAACATCTTTGTGTCCAGGGTTTTAAGGGTGGATGAGGGGGGGGCCGCCCATATCCAGGGGGAACCTGCTGTGCTGATCCCCAGCCAGGTTAACCAGGAGGTAGCTGCAATTTCTATGTTAAGCCTCTCATCTAATTCGCCGGGAGATGGGGGGCCCAAGCAGCCTGATCCCTTCTCTAAAAGGGAAGCCGTCCCTAAGACTACTTTGCCGGCCGAGGATGCTGGCATTTTCCAGTGGCCTAATATTAAAAAAACAGACCCTCGGAAGTCTGGAAAGGTATCTTTGGAGCAGCAAGACTCCTTTGTGAAATCTGGCCTACTTATTAGCCAGCTGGATCTCCTAAGTAAGTGATTACGGAAAACCAAGGTGGGGGTAAGACCACATACGGAAGGAGTGAACTCTTTGCAGAAAGTTTCTCAGTTGAATTCTCTTTAACATGATTGCCTGCCCCTTCCATGGGCTGGCAGACCTTCAGCAGCCTCCACCCAATTAGGGGCAGGAAAGGATAGACACAGGGAGGTTAATTCCTCAGAACCTCCCAAAGGGGCTAGGGCGGTTAAGTCAGTGGCTTCCCAGAATGTTCATTCAGTTAATCTGGTGAGACCAAACATCGGTCTATCCCATTCAGGAGGAGCACAACAGGCCCAAAGTTCAGCCCCACCTGGGTTGGAGATGGGCGGCCTTGGGGAGACTGACTCTGATCCTTTTCTTTGTGGGTTAGTAGCCACTGGACATAGCGACCGGGCAGAGGGAGGATGAATTTTGCCAGGGTTGTTTTCATTTAAAGACAGAAGGAAAGCTAAGGAACAAAGGAAGTTGTCCTAGCTACGAGAGTAGAGCTGGGGAAGTGCTAAGGGGGGAGTTCGTCAGAGACTCTTTGGTTCGAGGAGGTAGTGTTAGGGAGGAGTGGACATTGTTGTCTTGGAATTTGGCAGGTTGGTTGTGGCGCTGCCTTGAGGAGGATTTCATACCCTTTGGGGGGAGTTTTGATATCCTCCTCCTTCAAGAGACTTGGGTAGCAGAGACTCCGGATGTGATATCTGTTCTGGGTTTTGACAGCTTTTGTGGCTTAGCCACATGATCCATTAAGGGCGGAATGCCTAGTGGGAGCTTGGCGGTGTTGGTAAGGCAGGGCCAGGGGCTCAAAGCTAGGGTCCTGGTAAGGTTCAAATCTATTTTTTTGCTGTTACATATTTCTTGCACCAGTGGAACTGAACTGCTCCTGGGAAACGTGTATGTCCCCCCAGCAAAATCTCTATATTACCCCGAGGAGATTTGGTCACTAATGCATGACTCACTTACTAGGGCAATTGGTGATTACCCAGAGGTGCTGTTACTCATTGCAGGTGACTTCAACACCAGATTGGGGAACCCTGCCGATGGACCCTTAGGGGTCCTACTGGAAGAATCTTTATGTTTGTCCCCCCTCCCGCCGTGAAGCTCATTAGACATGGTGGTGGGTATAGGCAGCGAGTTTATGGAGAATTTTATTTTAGGGCTGGATCTGGCTATTGTCAATGGCCGAGTGAGAGGTGACTGGCCGGGCAATTACACCTTTCATACGCACAATGGGTCTAGCCTAATTGATTATGTTTTGGTGGCCTGCTCGATTATTGGCTGTCGCTTGGGGCTTCAGGTTTTGCTTAGGCCAGATACCCAGCATCTCCCGGTTTGGGTGGACCAGGCTTTGCCGGGGAGTAAGTTGAGGGAATGTTCCCATTTTATGTGGAATCCATCACAGCCCCTGCCGGGGAATGCTGTAATTATATTAAAGGGCTCGGAAGCCCTTCTAGAGGCTTTTCTGGGATTTATTGCCAAGCCAGAGACAGACTCCTCAGAGGAGGTTTATGGCCTCCTGACCACAGAGGTGGTTGGGAAATATGATATTTTGGTCAGTTGGTTAGTGCCGTGCCTGACAGTGCAGGTTAGTGCAAATGGGAGGAGAGATAGGCAGGGGACGGTGAAGGTTTGGTTTGATTCAGAATGCAGGGAAACCAGGGCTGCCCTTTGGCAGCTTACAAAAAGGTTAAGAACAACAGCTTTACCGGAGGTTCGGACCAAATTACAGGTCCATCACAAATATTATCGGTCCCTAATAAGGGACAAAAAGCTGTCATTTCAAAGGGCATTATGGGCGGCGCTCCAGGAGGCCACAGTAAAAAAGGATAGCTTTAAGTTCTGGAGATTTATTCGCTCGCTCCAAGGGAAAGGTACTATGTTAAAGCTACAAGCTATTCACCCCAAGGAGTGGGAGCTTTTTTACTCCGCTTTGTTCTCTAGTGCTTCTGCAATCCCTCCATCTGTACGACTGAACCTAAGTATAGGGTGTGAAAGCTGGCCGCCAGTCTCAGAAGAGGAAGTTATGTCCCTTATTGCCTTGCTTAAGGCGGGCAAAGCTCCGGGCCCGGATTACATCCCGGTTGATTTGATCAAAGCATCCCCGGAGTGGTGGGCCAAGATTTTGGCTCCGCTTTTTACGGCAATAAACAACTCAGGAAAGGTGCCGATCTCTTGGCTTGACAGTATACTGGTCCCCATATTTTAAAAGGGGGACCCGTTAATGGTGAGTAACTATCATCCAATTAGTCTTTTGAGTACTATTGGGAAAATTTACTCTAAATATTTGTTGAATAGTTGAAATCCTGGATCGTGGAGACAGGGGCGATCGAGCCTGAACAAGTAGGTTTTCATGAGGGTAGGGCCACCTCAGACCATATTCTTTTGTTATCAGCCCTGATTAAGAGGCAGGTGAGGCAAAAGGGGAGACTTTATCTATGTTTTGTGGATCTTGAGAAGGCCTTCAACTCAGTGGATAGAGAACGTCTCTGGGCTGGGTTGAGGGCCTCCTCAATTGATCCTAGACTTTTGTTCCTGATGATAAAACTCCACACAGGGAACACTATGCAAGTGAGGTTTGGGCCCCAGAGAGCCCTCTCTAAAGTGATCCCAGTGGAATGTGGGGTTCGCCAGGGTTGTCTCTTAGCGCCAGCATAGTTCAATTTATTTTTGAATGGGGTTGTAGCCTACAGGAAGGGGGTGGATGGCCACGCCCCATCATTGGGGCAAAGATGATTGCTGATCCTACTGTACGCTGACAATACGGTCTTGCTATCCCAAACAAGGGTTGGGCTTCGGAGATTGCTTCAACGGCTTGCGGAGTATTGTCAAGCGGAAGCCCTTAGGGTTAATTACGGAAAAACCAAGGTTCTAATAGTGGGAGCAAGGAAAAGGCGGTCAGTGAACGTATGGGACATCAAAGGGAAGGCTATAGAACAGGTACACTCTTTCAAATGTCTGGGGGTCCTTTTTTCTTCATCGCCCGCTTGGAAGGCTCAAGTGGATATGGTGAAAGGGCAGGCAAAAAAAGTGGCTGCGGTAATTCTGAAATTTTTCTTCGGCCAAGGGGGCAAATTGGTGGGCCCGGCTCTGAAGCTATTCAAGGCTAAGGTGATTTCCCAAGCATTATATGCGGCCCCTATTTGGGCATTAGATTGCCTGGAGAAAATTGAAATAATCCAAAATGGGTTCTTGGCTTCCTTGCTGGGCCTTCCAGGCGGTTCCCCGCAGGTATTGTTACGAGCGAAAGTGGGGATTTTGCCAATCCGCTCATTGATTTTAAAGCTCCTAGTAAATTTCTTGGCTAAATTGCTGTTGATGCCTGAAAATGACAACTCCCTGCTGGGTATGTCCAGGTAATTTGGCCTATTAGACCCATGGCTAGGTGTGGTCGAGCATGAAGTTCATAAACTGGGATTTTCCCGGATGGTTCTCTTCACTGTAGGCTTTGCCCAGTTTAAGAAAATGGTTCATGAAAGAGTAAGGGACCAGACATCCCAAACTGAAATGGTGCTGTTAGAGCACCAGAGAGTGGCTCCCGAATACATCGCCCCAACCTGGTTTTGCTGGGGTCTGGGGCAGGGTATTTATCTGCCTGGATGAATGCTGCTAGGAGGGTGGTTTTAACCAGGCTTAGATGTAATTCCTTCCCCTCCTCTTTCTTGGAGGGGCGTTTCAAAGGGATACCATGGGAATTGAAATCCTGTAGACATTGTGATGATGGGTTCCCATATTCAGTGACCCATATTCTATTGAAGTGCTCATTTTTTGTGGGGTTAAGGTCTAGATATTTGGGGGACCTTGGATCAGGGCAGGACAATCTGTTAGTCAAGAAGTTACTAAGCCCAGGCAATTCGGCATTATCACGCCATATGGCCGAATTCGCTAGAAGGGCGTTAATACAGAACCATAATCCTCTTGAGCCTTTGGAGCAATGTGGGGGTGTGGGACTTGAGGAAAATTGATGCCCAATGTATGAGAAGGCTAAGTCAGACACAGTGCCAGGCACGTGAGATTTATAAAAACATGTTACCGCGCAAGGCCATCTGGATGCCTGCTGGGAATCTTGTTTTGGTACATTGTGGGGTGGTTTGAATTGTTATGATTATTGTATTTTATTATTTTAGCAAGCATGGTCAAGACAAAGTGTGAATAATTTAGTATGCTGGGATTTTGCCTCTTGGTATAGCATGACCCAGTTTCGATTTATTATTATGTTCAAGGTTTTATGTTATTGTTTAGTGTTTTTATACATTTGTAACACTCTTGGTTGTTGCCTGATTGTTATGTTATGTACCGTTTTGTATGACTTTGGCAATGACTTGGGTCACGCCGAATAAAGAATTTATTATTCCAAAAAATGTGATACCAGGGGAGCCTCAAGGGACCTTCATGTAATTATACTCCTATTTTCTAAAATAGAAGTTCTCAACATTCTGAGAGTTTGTACCACATATTGCAGCCCACAAGGGCACCTAATAACATAAATAACAGAGGAAGAACCACAATTGGTAAAGGAGTTCAAAAAACAATGTTACCTATATAGGGATTATTATATAGGGATGTGTGAACAGAAGGGTTCGGATGTTCGGACGTTCGGACGTTCAGGCTAAACACTTATTTTGGGTTCGTGGGTTTGGTCCTGCCACATTCGGACCCCCCCAAACATTGGAAAGGTTTAGCTGCCTGGAGGCTTGGGTGCTCCATGGACCCCCAGGAGTTCCCGTAGCAGCATGGCAGGCCATCTGAGACATAGAAGCAGCGGCAGTATCAGAGACTGGGAAGGCTTGGGGCTTGGCACCCCAGGTTGTCCGGGAAGGCAGGCTTGGCATTTGGTCTCTGCGGGTGCCAGTTGGGGCATGGCTGGCCATCTGAGACCCAGTGGCACCAGCAGCAGCATAGTCGGGGAAGGCTTGGGGCTTGGTGGCTGGCACCCATCCTTGGCTGGGCATTGCAGGCTGTCTGGCATCGGTGGAGCTCTGTCAGAGGCCCAGCCAGGGCTTGTTGGCTGGGACCCCTACTTGGCCAGGCACTGCAGGATTGCATTCTACTTGCCGGATCTCAACAAGCTCTTCTGTAAATTGGTCAAGTCTTGCCCAGTGGTGCTTCATGTGGCCACCCTGTAGCAGACATTGGATTTCCAGGGCACAGTACCCATGGCACAGCAGAGGCAATGTTCAGGAGCAGCAGCAGCAAAGATTTTGTTGCAGGGCACAGTACCCATGGCACAGCAGAGGCAGCATAAGCAGCAGCAGTGGACATTCGATTGGCGGGGCACAGTACCTGTGGCACCACAGAGGAGGAATTCAGCAGCAGCAGGAAGCAGCAATGGACATTTGATTGCAGGGCACAGTACCCATGGCACAGAAGAGGCAGTAGAAGTGCAGCAGTGGACATTCGATTGCCGGGGCACATTCCCTGTGACACAGCAGATGCGGCATTCAGTGGCAGCAGCAGACATTGGATTGCCAGGGCACAGAACCTATGGCACAGCAGAGGCAGCATCATCAGCAGGAACAGACATTGGATTGCCTGGGCACAGAATCCACAGCACAACAGAGGCAGCAGAAGCGGACAATGGATTGCTGGAGCACAGATCCCATTGCACAGCAGAGGCAGCAGAAGTGCAGCAGTGGATATTTGATTACCTTGGCACAGAACCCATGGCACAGCAGAGGCAGCATTGGCAGCAGTGGCAGACATTGGATTGCCTGGGCACAGAACCCATGGAACAACAGAGGTGGCATTCAGCGGCAGCAGACACTGGATTGCCCGGGCTCAGAACCTGTGGCACATCAGAAGCAGCATAGGCAGCAGCAACAGACATTGGATTGCCGGGGAACAGAACCTATGGCACAGCATCGGCAGCAGAGGCAGGATCGGCAGCAGAGGTGAACATTGGATTGCCCGGTAGCAGAACCCATGGCACAGCAGAGGCAGCAGAGACAGCAGCAGCAGACATCGGATTTCCCAGGCACAGAACCCATAACACAGACAGCAGAGGCAGCATTGGCACCAGCAGCAGATGGCCAGGGCACAGTAGCAGACATTGGATTGCATTTCATCCAATTGATCCTTTATAATTCTTCTTAAAGCAGGTGATGATTTATAATGCTTTCAGGCTACGGGATCTTTGTGGCCAGTCTCCGTGTAACATTTGATTAAGCAGGTCTTTCCAGACTTATCACTAAAATGGCTTCCTGTTTTAATTAATTCTCATTGTTCTGGTTTCTGTACACTTTCTGATTCAGCTTGAATGTTAATTCTCTAGCAGTTCAAGGAATAAATTCGAATCTGAGATTCTAATCTGTGACTGCCATGGCACAACAGAGGCATCATTGAGCAGTGGCAGACATTGTCCGGTCAGGGCTTGGTGGCTGGCACCCCTACTTGACTGTGTGTTGTAGGCTTCCAGGCATCGGCAGAACAGTGGCAGAGGCCCGGCCAGGGCTTGGTGGCTGGCACCCTTACTTGTTCATGCATTGCAGGCTGTCAGGCATCAGCAGAGCAGTGGCACTGTGGCAGAGATGCGGCCAGGGCTTGGTGGCTGGAACCCTTACTTTGCTAGGCATTGCAGGCTGCCAAGCATTGGTGGAGCAGCACCAGAGGCCTGGCCAGGGCTTGGTGGCAGGCATCCCTACTTGGCCAGGTGTTGCAGGCTGCCAGGCATCGGTGGCAGCCTGACCCAGGGTGGTGCATGAGAGCAGCTCAAACTGGGGGGCCAGGAAGACAATCAGGTGCCTAAATCCCATTTACCTGACCACTGAGAAGGACTGCCCATCGAGTGCAATCATTTCCCCCAACATGCATGTGGCTTTCACACGTCGCCCTCCATGTCCTTCAGCTGCGAATGGCTTGGCAGATGCCCCCACCCCAGCACCTCCATGGTGCAGTGATGCTTCTGGGCCTCAACTGGTGGCTGCTGCTGCTACTTTTAGATAGTATGTTGCCGGATATGTTTATAATTGTGTGTTTGCAGTGGTTATGGCCAAGCAATAAATAATTTATAAAACTGCTGCTGTTACTGCTTCTCCTCTCCCTGCTGCCATTGCCTGGAAATCGGGCCCTGCCTCTAGCATCCGGGGTGGGGTTCGAGCTTTTCCCAAAGGACAGGCAGAGAGGTGTCATGGCATGAGAGGCAATAGGGAAGGCAGGCTGAGGGAGGGTTCAATCTTTGCCCACAGGGTGGCCAGACAGGCACTTTGGCATGAGCACAAGACAGGCTGAGGCAGGATATAACACCTAAATCTATATAAATGAAAGATAGCAGGCCCAGCTATACTCTTCTTTTGGACCCCTCCTGCCACTGCCAAATGCTGCCTCCAAGTCCTGCCACCAGTGCATTGTCACTGTCAGGTAGGCGTGCTGCGCGTTTCAACTCGACCACAGGTCAATGGTGAAGTGAACAGTGTGGCACCCCTGGCCCCTGCCAGCTTCTTCCTCACCATCACATTTAAAGCCACTGATACTAAGGCTGGCACCACCTGCCGACTCAGGGTGGTGCACGAGGGCAGCTTAAACTGGGTGGTCTGGAAGCCAATCAGGCACCTAAACCCCATGTCCCCGACCACCAAGAAGAGCTGCCCATTGAGGGCAATAATTTCCCCCAACGTGTGCATGGCTTTCAGTTGAAAGCCATGCTGCCCTCCATATTTCTGCAGATGCCGATGGACTTGGCAGCTGCCCCCACCCCAGCTCCTCCATGGTGCACTGAGGCTGCTGCTTCTCCCCCCTAGCAACAATACCACTCCTGCTGCTAGAGGTTGCTGCTCGAGGAAGCTTGCCCGCTGATGGATGTGGACAACTGGCCGCTGAAGTCGAGAACCCACTGACATCCACTATCCCTGCCTGCCCACTTAGCAGCACAGCGCTGGGACATGCCTTCAGGTGCCTCGCCATGGCAGTTCTGCCAAGGTTGTTGAGCACCTGCCCATGCTTCACCACCTTCTGGCACAAACTGCACTGCACCTCCCTGGATTATTCGCCCTCACCAACTTAAAATGCGCCCATACGGAGGATTTTTTGCCCCCTCCTGCCTTCTGGCTGACACCCGCTGACACACCACTGACAACGCTAATTGGAGGGGCAAAATATGGTGGTGACTCAGCTCTCAGGGGAAAAGCCATCACCTCAGCACCAGACATCTCCTCCACAGGACTAGTGTCTGCCTCACTGTCCCCAATCTGAGATATGTCCCCCCACGAAGGAGAGTACTGGGACCCTGAGGCTGACTGACTGCCCATGATTCTGCAACTTTCCTTGTGCCCCCTATCACTACTGCTGCTGCTGCTCCTACTGATGCTCCTTTCCCTGCTGCCATTGCTCGGGGATCGGGCCCTACCTCTAGTAGTCGGGGTGGGATCCACCAGCCCTGGACTGCTGGGGATCACATCAATATTGGGGGGCATTGGTGGCCCATGATGAATATCCAACCCCAAAGCAACTGCACCTGCTCCTGGAGCCACAGCAGAGACAGCAAAACCCTCCTGCATTGCAGGCCTTCCAGTGCCCTGCATGGCAGTGGAGGATGCTAGCAGTAAGTGACTGAACCACACCCCTAGTGCCACTGCTGGGAGCCTCTGAAGCCCGTCTCCAAAAGGCCTGTGCAGTTTGGGGCGTGGTGATGGGCTCGGGCTCCTGCTGATGCCTGCCACTCCATGGCACAACCCCTGCTACCTCTGTCACATGCCCTATTACCCACCTTATGGGCATCAGATTGGCCTCTCCTGCTTCCCTTCTCCATTTCTCCCAACAAAAGAATGCACAGGAAGATAATATATTTTATTTATTTATTTATTCAAATTTGGAATCTAATATTATATATATCTACAATAACTCTAACTGCTATTAAATATTCTAAAACCAATGGAACTAAATGGAATATTATCTAATATCTACAAAGGCCTAGTCCTACAAACACACTATAAAATATTAAAACTGAATCACTACACACTATCTCTTTCTATCTCCACAACTAAGCTAACTCCTACATCTATCTATCTATCTATCTATCTATCTATCTACACACACAGGGATGGGGGGCACAGACAGGTCACAACAGACAACACAGGGAGGGGTACAAAACTGAAACAGAACCTAAATCAATCTAATACTACTCTAAATAAATCCAAAAGCAGAAGAAGGGAATCAGGGATGGAATATCTACACGGAGGAGGGAAGGTTCAATGGAGGGTAGGGTGAAAGAACACAGGGATGGGTAAAAAATAAAAGTAACACCTAAATCTCTCTAAACTAATCTAAATTAATGAAACTATGGAGGTAAATGTGTGGAAATGGGTGAAATTGGAGGAGGATAGCAATGGATTGGGTGGAATACAAACTGCTGGGAGAGGGAGAGTTCTGAAAACACCTGATGACAGGATCAGTGGCTAGCTCAGAACGATATGGAAGGGGGTGGGGAATTACTTTTGTTATTTACTCCACCCACCTCACCACAAACCCCATTCGTTCCGTGCAGCCTAGCCTGTTGCCAATCGCAGACTGCCAAGCCAGTGGTCTGAGGAAAAGAGGGATGGTGATTGGGCAGTCTGACTGCTAGTCTAAGCCTCTCCACCCCTTCTCAGGCTCTGCACCCCTCCCTGGACTTGCCAGCCAGATTTTTCCTGCCCGAACTGATCCGAACGTGCCTCAGCTGTTCGGGGAGGTTGGCGTTCGGTTCGGCCGTCTGAACTTGGTGAGTTCGGGACAAACTCCAAACGTCTGAATCGCGTTCTCACATCTCTATTAATAAACTGTTTTATCTCAAGAGTTAGAACAATTGAACAATGCCCACACTTACAATGCACTTTCCATACCTCTAGTAATTCTCAAATCAGAGTGCACCACCTTATCCGCAATGTTCCTAGTTCATATATATGCATTATAAGGGGGGACATGACACCCTGCTATATCCTGAATAAGGTTCCAATGTTTGTATATAACCCATTTTATGGACTAGGACAAATGAGTAAAGTCTATAGACAAAAAAATCCTGTGATTCTCCATCCGAGGTTTTTCCTGCAACAATATATCTCTAGGGATATTTCCTGCTTTCTTCGAAGCCCAATGAATAACTGACCAAGCAAACCCCCTGTTCAATAAATGTACACTAAATGCCTCCACATATTTTTCATAAATTTGTGCATGACTACAATTTCATTTCAAACGAAGGAATTGACCAGAAGGTAAATTATCCCTCCAATGTTTGAGATGATTACTAGAGTAATGTAAACTAGAATTGTTATCTGTTATTTAAGAAAAATTGGTAACCTTTAGAACATTGTTATCCTATCCAACTAAAACATCAAGAAAAGGAACCCTAATGGGATCAAAATGGCTCGTAAATTTAATATGTTCATTGACTGTATTGAACCATTCCACTAGTATGTTAATATCTATCCTTCGAACCACAATGACAAAAATATCATCTGTATACTTCTCATAATATAGGATATGATCCCTATAGGAATTCTGATGAAAATGTAAAATGATATCCTCCTCCAATTTTCATATATACAAATTAGCATTGCTCGGAGCCGCAGGACTCCCCATTGCCACTCCTTTGATGTGAAGATAAAATTGATCTAAAAACTAATATCAAATCATATCCTTGGTTTGATATTAGAGAAAAAATATTTTTGTTTTTTAGATCGATTTTTTTAATCCAGTCAGGTGTCTTTTAAAAGGCCTTGTGTAACGCATAAAACAACTAGGTATTCGTAGGCAACAGATGACTGGGATTCTTAAGTGTTATGCTCACTTTTTACACAAGAAGGTGCCAATAATTTAATTTAATTTTTGCATATGTGATCCCTTTTAGGTATTTTTCCAGAAGTATGATCCTTAATTTAGCCATGTGGTGGTCCTAGGTATTATTCCTTTTTCTGGTGTGGTTATATTGGGGACCATTCATTTTGTTGTGGTTGATATAAGTTCATACTTAGGGTGGGGGGGATGGGTTTTATATATTTTTTATTGTAGTTTTATAATTGTTTGCTTTAATATGTTTTTAAATGATTTGAGCTGGCCCAAGATGCCTGGGGTAGTAGGGGGTGACATATACATTTTATAAAAAATAAATACATAAATAAATACTCTCCAGATGCTGTGCAGGCTTATAACTTTGGGACTCTTTATCAGAACATTGTGATATTTGGCAGAGATGCTCCTAAAGGACTGAGACAGAAGCTTTCCAAATTGCATGTAAACTGTCTGGAATATAAAGACAAAACATCCAGAAAAGTATTTAAAGGTAAATTTCTTATAACATCAGGAATGTTTATGAAACCCTTCTGCCATTTTTCAGGGAATGTACCCTTGGAAAGGGGAATAATCTTGACAAGTTTCATCCAAATTGAATGGGAGATAAAATTGTTACGGCCAAGAATGTGTACAAAGAAGTTTGTAAAATAACAACTGCTTATAAAATGGTATCCCTTAAACCATTAATTCTAAACTGTAGCACACATAATGCCCTTGATGGGGGTACAATCCCACCAAGTCTTATCAAAATTAAATGAAAAATAAAAAACAAAAAACATACAATCAACCAAATATACAAATAAAAATGTGTATTCTATTGAAAGCAATGGAAATTAAAAATGGAAGTAAAAAAGAAAATGAAACACAACTAATGAAATATAACCAAAACTAGTGACATTTTAATAACAAAAATGAAATTAATAACAAAAACAAAGGAGTTACTTTGCATAGGCCTACTCAGGAGTGTCTCTTTGCTTTTTCCCTTTTGGCGTGCCCCCAGGGCTTAATTTTTTTGGGGAGGCCTTATTAAATTCAAGTGAAGGGGCTGATCCCAAGGAAATATTCTCAGTAGGAGTATGCATCCTAATGTGTGAAAGACCAGGAAAAAACCCTGATATTGGCCATTTCAGTGTTGGAAACAAAATCCAGAAAGAATCTAGACCAGGGGTGGGGAACCTCTGGCCCATGGGCCACTTCTGACTTGTGGGGTGATTTCATCTGACCCACCTCCTTGTCACCCTGCTTCAATGGTGTGTGGCCCGGCACCCACCTCTCGGTGGTCCTCATGAACTTTTGTGGACTGCACACATTCACTATGCAAGCTCGAGCCCCTGTCCTCAGAAGCAGCTGGGGTGGATATATATCGTTTTATTCAGGCTTAGCCATAGGCCATTGCTATTTGGGCAAATTGAAACATACATATCACGTATCACATATAAATAAACAATTGAACCATACACAAATTAATAAAATCACAAATTAATAAACAAAAACAATGCTAAAAAAAGCGCTCGTATCAATAAACCAACAGTACAATTTGCTAAGAATCATTCCATTGAGACCTCCTTTTCTTCTCTAGAACCTACCAGGGAAGCACATAGCATGCTTTATTATTTTAGGTCAAGCTATTTTAATTAATTTTAAGCTTGTGCAAGGTCATTGCCAAAAGGAATAAAATCCCAAATACAAAGACATAAACAGAACCCCTTCCATAGCCAGATGGATCATGGCTTCCACTTGCAAATTTTATAGAGATCAGCTCTACGTAACCGGGTCGAGGGGGACCTTGCCACAGATCGTCCTAGACCCTGTAATAATATCATTCACCCATCTAGCTTGTATTTTCCCCACTTGGGGCAACCGCCAGCCATAATTACTCCCCTCCTACTCTAACCCCTCCCACTCACCATTTAGTTCCCCTCCTTACACTGGCTCTCCAACCACTTCTGCCGCCAGAAAATTGCCATTTTGGCAAATGCCGATGTTCGCCTAGTAGCTTCCGTATCCCCTGGTCCCAGCAACTTCTTCAAGATCATATTCTCAGGGCCTTGCACAAATCCCCCTAAGTACCTAGATCTTAGTCCCTCAAAAAAGGGGCATCTTAGTAAAATATACAACACCGTATCAGGGGTACCCATATTACAAAGTTCACACACTCTCCCTTCCCTAGGCGTACCTTTGTATCGACCATCCAGCAAGGCTGAAGGGAAAGAATTGCATCGCAGCCTGGTAAGCGCCACCCGCCCAGCAGCATCCACCCAGGTATATAGATAACCTCCTCTAGGCTTGCGTGCGCACGTTGGCACTACAATCTGTTACCAATTATTGGGCCAAATTGGTAATGATGAGTCAACATGAGAATTCCCTGCTCAGCTTGGCCC
>QEPC01013351.1:296514-311084 GCA_003113815.1 Sphenodon punctatus | reverse complement strand
GCTACTAGGCCTTCCGGGGAACTTCTGGAAGTTCCCTGGAAGGCCTGGTAGCGTCCTGAAGCCGGCAGCCACAGCCAGTGCTGAAGCCTCCAGACCACTGCCACTGCCACCACCCAGAGCTCAAGGTAGGCGATCCCTGGGTGGGGAGGTAGGGTGATCCCTGGGGTGGGGTGTGTGTTAAGCCACCCCCCCACCCCAGGGATCACCTGGATCAGTATAGTACCAGTACTTACCTGCTGCCGGTGGCAGCCTGGGGCCCAGCGCACTAGGGGATTTAGGGGGAAAAAAAATTAAATCCAGGCTGGGCAGGGTGGGTGTGGGGTGTCCCCCCTTCCACCCGCACAGCCTGGACTCGGGGAGGGAAAGTGTTTGGGTCTTTTTCTGTTTTTTTTTACATTGTGCCTATTCATTTGAATGGCCGCAATGTAAAAAAATCCAGCACGGGGAATCCGGTACCGGACCCAATAATACCGGAATAATTCGATACTGCTGGTACACCAAAATACTGGCAGTATCGGATACCGGACGATCTGGTAGTCCCACCCTTAGAATACATACACCCCATCCCCTGTATTCACCCCCAACTCCTGTCAGTCAGAGGAGCCCTCTCCATGCCCAGCCAATAACTTTCTTTGGGGAAGGGGAGGAATAATTGCTCATTAACTTATTTTAATGTATTTTAAATTTAATTTTAATTTGTTAATTTCAAATTAATCCACTAATTAGTCTCAATTAATGTTTCTTTATTTTTAATTTATTTAGACGTGCTGTCCCCGGTCCATTTGGGGACCGACAATGTGGCCCCTGGGCTCAAAAAGGTTCCCCACCTCTGATCTAGATGGCTTATTTGGCTTTTATTAATGACTTTCCTGCCCTGCCCACTGCTCTGGTCATCATATAGATGAAATTATAAGACCTCCTGTTTTATATCCAGCTGTAGCGTGTCAGGGTCATCATCAAGTGGTTGGGTTGCTACTCAGAGACTATGGTTCAGTTTCCTGTTCTGACAATTTCTGGGTGGGGGCTTGGCTTCTTGAGCAGGTTTGATTCCTGGCAATTCCTTTTTTACAAATTAAGCATTATATGTCCCCAATTTTTTCTGCACCAAAGCATCTGGGAATTCTAAGTGGAATTCTGGTCTATCCCCACAAGGGTAACAGTGGGAGTGAGACTCAGACCAAGCCAAGGTGGACTGGCTGCAGATTTTTTGGAGCTCATTTCTGCAGCAGGGACAGCGTGGTGAGAGCATGTTCGGTGGGTAGGGGTAAGTAGGGGGATATAAGGAAAGGAGAAAAGGCTAAGGCGGGGGCAGGGGCTTATCTCTCAGGTGGTCCCACAAGTAGGGTAATCCCCTCAGGATTACAGGGGAGGAGGATTGTGCCCTAGAGGGAGATAGGAACACAACCACACAGCCACACATTCACTCTGTGCAGGGGCCAGGGTCTGGTGCTCAAAGGGGTGAGGGAAACAGTGAGTCTCTGGGTCCAAGGGGTGCAAGGTAGGGGGGATCCTGGATGAGGATGGGGGGGCAGGGCTGTCACTCCAGGAAGCGGGGAGAGACAATAAGCCACAAGATGGACAATCACACAAGGGGAGTGCAGGAACAAGGCAGGGAGGGCAGTATCAATACTCACAATAAGCAGTAATGTTCACTCAGGAAGGGGGAACAAGGGACAAGTCAAGAGCACAGCAAGAGTCAAGGTTTCCAAAAGCACCAGGATCCAGGAAGGGACCAGCCTCTCAAAAAGTTACCAGAGGGTCTCTGGCCCTGCCAGCCTTTTTATGATGATGGAAGCCTGACCACCTGAAACCTGAGCTCTAGCTCTGTACCCCATGTCTCCCGATGCTCAGCTAACTGCACGCTGTGGTGGGGTGGGACCAATGCTGGTGAGCCCCTTGCCGGTGAAGCTCAGTCTGAGCCCTGCACCGGCTGCTCTTCCCCCTGATCAGGGGATCCTGAGTCTGGGGAAATGGGGGGGGGGGACTCAGGGAGGAGAATCAGGAGAATGACTGCCCCTCCGGGTCTCCTCCTCTTACCCTGCCACACCGAGATGTGGAGCAACTTTGCAGAGGAGCATCAGCAAAGTCTGTGTAAAAGAGCTAGCCAGCAAGGTGATTGAAAATCAGGGGAAACAACAGCCACAACGCTGGCTGGGCACAGACTGGCTCTGCAGTAATCCCACCCCCCCAATATGTAATCTGCCCGGGGCAGGTGGCTGCTGCTGCTACCCTTGCTAGGCATTCCATTTCCTACCTTCTGGGTGCTGCTACACCCTGTGTGCAGCCTGGAAAGAAAGAGTGCCCTAAGAAAAGATCATGTTCTCCTATTGCAAAGACCTGGGAAGCTATTCTGAAAAGAACCACCTTTCTTTTGAAAAATACGTGATTCTGAAAGATATGTGATTCTGAAAGATACATGAAAAATGCATGGCTTCTGAAAGATATGTGATTGTAAAAAGTAGATTTTAAACCCTACTATTGAAAATCACATATTTTTCAGAAGCCAGTTCCATCAAACACACTTTACACTCCAGTCAGTTATGATGGGGAGGCGGGAGGTAGTTGCGGGTGTAGGGGGGTGTCAGGTCAGGGGATGTAGTGGGGGGCGGGAGGTAGGTGTGGGCATTGGGGAGGTCTCAGGGCCTGTCTCTTATACACATCTAGATGTGTATAAGAGACAGCGCGTGTAGGGGGTGTGTCAGGTCGCGGCCGGGGGATGTAGCGGGGGGGCGGGAGGTAGGTGTGGGCATTGGGGGGGTCTCAGGTCAGGGCTGGGGGATGTAGCAGGGGGGCACGGGCGTTGTGGGGGAGATCTCCCAATCTCACCCCCCAGCCCCTATCTCACCCCCTGCCAGCCCCATCTCACCCCCCACCAGCCCCCTCAACCCCGACCTCACCGCCTGCCAGCCCCAGGAAGCCCCAATCTCACACACCCCACCAGCCCCGACCTCAACCCCCACCAGCCCCGAGCTGTCATTCTGAAGGGGAAGAGAACTTTTTATGATAGAGGAGGTTGAGACCATCATGTGGTCTATTATTTGAATAGGGTGAACATGCAGAACGCAGTTGTGAGAATTTTGGGAACCATCTCGAAGAACCTTTCTTACAAGGCTACAACCTTCTGATTAGCGCATGGGGAGGAGTTGTTTGTAAACAAACAGCTTTATCTCCCAGCCCGATCGGGTAGCGCTGCTACTGCAGGAGCAATTTTTTCACAGTGCATTAAATCTATGCTTTACATGTATACACATTTAATACAATTAATACAATAAAGTGTTAACAATATGAGTGTACATAACATTATGCAATTCGTTCTACACAATTAGGGATGGGAAAACAGATCACGGTTTGGTTTCAGCCATTCAATTTGGTAGGGTTCGGTTCGGCCGTTGGGTTCAGCCGTTCAGTTCAGCCGTTCGGTTTGTTCACTGTGTTCGGGTTTGGTCGTTCAGTTCGGTCCTGTTAGGTTCAGTTTGGACGTTGGGAAAAAAGACTCTCTGTGCAAGGAATGATGGCCCCAGAGTGGCGGCTAGAGTGGCGGCTTCTGGATATTGGCCACAGCCCTCCCTGCCTGTAACTTGGCCCCAGCACCCTGATGGTGGGTCCTGGGGCCGGAGTGGCTGTTTCTTGATTCGCTGGAATGACACACCTCTGTGTGAGGAATGATGGCCCCAGACACATGATGGTGGGTTCTGGGACTACAGTGGCAGCTTCTGGATATTGGCCACAGCTCTCCCTGCCTGTAACTTGGCCCCAGAACCCTGATGGTCCTGGGGCTGGAGTGGCTGTTTCTTGATGTGGTGGAATGACACGCCTCTGTGCGAGGAATGATGGCCCCAGACCCATGACGGTGGGTCCTGGGGCTAAGGTGGCAGCTTCTAGGTATTGACCACAACCCTCCCTGCCAGTAACTTGGCCCCAGAACCCTGAGGGTGGGTCCTGGGGCTGGAGTGACTGTTTCTTGATGTGGTGGAATGACATTGTCTGCGATCGAGGAATGATGGCCCCAGACACATGAGGATGGGTCCTGGGCTAAGGTGGCAGCTTCTAGGTATTGGTCACAGCCTTCCCTGCAGTAGCTTGGCCCCAGAAACCTGGAGGTGGGTCCTGGGCCTGGAGTTGCTGTTCCTTGATGCTTTGGGAAATTGACTATCTGTGCGAGGAATGATGGCCCCAGACCCATGACAGTGGGTTCTGGGGCTAGAGTGGCAGCTTCTAGATACATATTGGCCACAGTCCTTCCTTCCAGTAATGTAGACCCCAGACCCCTGATGGTGGGTCCTGGGGCTGGAGTGACTGTTTCTTTTTTTATATATATAGCTATCTCTACACTAAATCTAACTGCTATTAACTATTCTAAAATCTATTGAACTAAATGGAATATCCTAATAATTAAGTACAAAGGTCTTGTCCTACAAACACACTGTATCTCTATCTATCTCTATAACTAAGCTAACTACTATGAATATCTATATAGTAACTGCCTATCTAATAACTATCTATCTATATATACGATATTACACAGGGGGAACACAAATAACACAGGGAGGGGTACAAAACTGAAATGAAAATCAATCTAATAATATTCCTACTCTAAATAAATCCAAAACTTAAACCAGGGGAAGGGAATCAGGGATGAAATTAGAGGGAGAGGGAAAAGGATTGAATGGAGGAGGGGGGGGAGGAAGGAAGATGGAACACAGGGAACACAGGGAGGGGTAAAAACAAAAAATAATACCTAAATCTATCTAATATAATCAAAATTAATGATAATGTGGAGGTAAATGGGTTGGATGGGTGAAATAGGAGGACAGCAATGGATTAGGAATAGGAAGGAACAAAAACTGCTGGGAGAGAGGGATCCTTCTGAAACACCTACTGTTCAGGAACAGTCACTAGCTCAGAAGGTGTTGGGAAGGGGGGAGGCATTCAGTTTTGTTTCTTGCTGCGCCCACCTCACCACAAACCCCATTGGCTCCCTGCAGTCTAGCCCGTGGCCAATCGCAGACTGCAAAGCCAGTGGTCTGAGGTGAAAAGGGATGGTGATTGGGCAGACTGGCTGATACTCCAAGCCTCTCCACCCCTGGTTCCTGGAAGTCTGGTCCTCAGTTGACTCCCCTTCCCTGCCACGTTTGGTCTTCCAGTGACACCACGTTTTCGTCATTTTAGCCACCCGAACTCACCCGAATGTCATCTGAACTGAATGAACTGTTTGGTCATTTCAGCGTTCGGAATTGAGTTCAGTTCGGTCGGTTCGTGTTCGGGTTTGGGTTCGGTCATCCAAACAGGCTGAGTTCGGGCCGAACTCCTATCTTCCGAACCTCTTTCACCCATCCCTATACTCAATGTTGTTGTGTACAAACAGACTTAGTGCACTGTGAAAAAAATGTATGTTGTCGAATTATGATAAAAAATTCATGTTTAATAATGGGAAAATGTGAAAGTTTAGTTATTGATGAAAATGAATGTAATTATGTATGGTAAGGAATTAAGTACATATATTACATGTTTCTTGATGATGGTAAAATATTAAATATTGGTTGAATTTTGAAATAATTCAAAATAATTTTGAAATAATAATGTTTTTTGGCATTTATCTTTTGTTGCAATGTATGGAGTTGAAGGTTTTTTGAATTGTAATTGCCCAGATTTTTTAATTATTATTATTTGAAGAAAATCTTTGTGCATTTAAGGTTTTTTAAAACTGTTAATCTAGCTTTAAATCAGCACACAGTCAACTCCATGTCACCAGCCCTGCTTGTCAAGCCTCCTGGTGGGAAAAGGGTAAGTTGAGAGGCCAGAAAATACAGCATCAAACCCTCAGAGACCTTTTCCAGTCTCCAAATGCAAACCTGGGAGTAAAGCAAGCTCTTCTAAGCTCTCCCTGCTGAGGTGACTACTCAGACTGCAAGAAGCTTGCGTGAAGCAGCAATGTTGAGCTGGCTCCACCAGGAGTCACTGTGATTGTGTGGCAGAGGCTGAGTGTAGTGAAAGTGCAATTTGGTGTTGCATGTCGCTGTCTGCATGCTGAAAGTATCAAGTAGCCCTTCACTTAAAGCCAAGGACCTGGCTACAGAACCTGTGTTGCCAAATCAGCCTGAATCATGTGGAGAGTTGGGAAGGGTTTAACATAGGTACAAATTACACAAGCAGCAACTGAGGGTGGTATTCTTTCCCAGACCCTCCAACACCATCCTGCAGGCAGTCACATCAGTCCCTCTGTAGAGAAGCCAAGTACACAAAAGGGGAATTCATGACACTGCAGCTTAGAATGCTGCTGCAGCATCTTCAGGCTGCACTGAGCATTCTAGGGATGGGCGAACAGATTGCGGTTCGGGTTCAAGCGTTCCATTCTGTTCGGGTATTCAGGTCGGATGTTTGGTTCATTCGCCGAGTTTGGGTTCGGCTGTTCAGTTTGGATGTGTTCGCTTCAGTTCAGGCGTTCAATAAAAGGTATCGCAAAATTTCATGATTGTGCCAGAAACTGGAAATTCGAGTCGTGTGGAGCTGTGTGGCAAGAGAGTGTGTGTTTGTCTGGCTGGCTGTTCGGTTCCATGCGTTTTGGCTGTTTGTGTTTGGTTTGGCTGTGTTGTTTTGTTTGGTGAGTGTTGGTGGGTGATTGTTGTTGTTGGTCTGTGTGTTGATCTGTGTGTGAGCTTTTTTGGGGGGGATTGTTGTCTTGATTACTCGGCTGGGTGCCGACTTGGTGCTCCTGGAGCCGTTGGTGGTGGAGGAGGAGGAAGTGGTCTCTGGCCCAGCCCCTGGACCATTGGTAGTGGTGGCCAGCTCCTCGGATGAGGAGCAAGTGGCGGGCACAGGAGGTGCTGCCAGGTTTGTAAACTTTTTTTTTTACTTTGAGGACAAGAAAGGCTCTATCCGTTACAGTGAGCTCACTGGAGTGGGTGTGGGTGTGGGTGGTGGGCATCAATCAGGCACAAACAGTGGGCATCAGCAGGTAGCAGTGGATGTCTGCCACAGAGGGAGAGAGCAATGTAGTGTGGGGGGCTCTTCCAGAAGGCAGGCACGAGCAGGAGCAGCACCCCCACCCAAACATGTGCCTGTCAGCCATCCCTGGTAAGGGTCTTCACACTCCAGTTGCCATCCCTACGCATCCCCATAAATGCATGATATTACTTAGGTGTTGTTTATGTGTTCCTGTTTCAGAGAGGAATCAGATGCCAGCACTGGTGCCACACTGCGCAGGACACCCAGGTGGAGATCGTCAGTGCCACCCCCAGACAGTTGGTGAACAAGGCCCAATGTCTGAAAGTACTATGATAAGGAGAATGGGTTTGCCATCCACAAGGTAAGGCATGGGGGCTGCAACAACAGGGTATGCATATGCAATATGCATTGCTCTTTATGACCTGTTAGGAACAAAAGTCCCATGCAGAGAGAGATTGCCCACCCACCCACTTGTGGAGAGAGAATGCAGGCAGGGCTTGACCCAGACCATTGGTCTAACACAGTATGGCAATTCTTATGTTCCTATCTGTTTATGCTCTTTAGATCTGCAAGAAAAGATTCTGGAGGCAGAGAGAGGGGACCACATTGGGGCTAATCACCCATACTGAAAAGCTCCACAGCAAGATGGTGAAGTGGCAGGAGGACTCTGGCGTGGCTGTGGAGCCTGAGCATCAGTGCCAGAAGAAGGGGGGAAAGGAAACCTGGAAGTGACAGAATGTAAGCCCTTCCCCCTCCTCCAGTTCCGATGTGGTGTCCCTCAGGAGTCTACTGTGGCCAAAGCCTTTTGGGCCAAAGTGGAGAGGCCTAGGTGCCAGATGATGTCAGGCGTATTCTTCCTGGAGAACCATCTGGTGGAAAGGTTCCAGGCTCTCGAGGTGGAGAAGAAGCAGGTAGAGCCATACTCCCAGTACATCTCCACTGAGATGGAGAGGCTGGAACTCTACCACCAGGTGGTCTCCAGGTGGCATTGGGACGTGGAAGGGGCCGTGGAGTTCGCCGTGGCCCACGGCTTTGAGATGGAAGAGCACAGGGTGGCCGCCCCTCAGCCCTGTGCTGGGCCCTGCCACCTTTTGTCTTTCCCCCAAGTCCCAGGGGACAGGCTCAGAGACTAATAGTTTCCTTTATAAGTTTCCTTTCAATGTTTGGTTTTGATTTCATAATGTTGTTGTTGTTTAAATAGTTTTTTTAAAAGTTGTTATATTTGTTGTTACGAGCTTCGTTTGACCTGCCCAATATTTTATCCCTATGTGTTGAAGTTCTGGAAGGCAGGTGGCAGAATCTCATACAGCTTGTCGATCCCTACCAGCAGCATCTAGCTAGATCCACATATAGCATAGTTAAGGTATTAACCCAAAGATGTGCAAGGCATCAGCAGGTTCTCAACTTGCAGACAATCCCCCAGGAGGGCCAGGACTTGTGTCTGTGTGGGTGTGCCAGAGAGAAAGAGAGACAGACTCCTTGGCAGCGGACATCAGGCAGAGGGAGCTGATGGTCAGAGGGGCTTATATTTCCAGCAGCATCAGCGGGCATCCACCAGTGGGTGTGGAGGAATGAGTAGGCTGCTGGGGGAGGCAGGTTGGCGTGCAGGCACCTGGCTTCTGGATGCAGTGGAATGGAATGAAGCCCCCAGTGACTGGAATGATGGTCCCAGAATCTCATTGATGGTTCCTGGGATGGGCGGGCATGACTGATTCAGGTACAATGGAATGACAGCCCATGTGAGTTTAATGATAATTATGTCCCTAAAATTCGCATATGGTTGGGCACACTTCATTCAATCAAGCTATAGGTTGTTAGCAGGTACAGGAACGAACACAGGCAGGCAGGTAGCCAGGCACATATAATACGTTCTGTTATATTGATATAGTCCATCTCATTCTGGTTGGTTTGCTGCTGGATGTGGGCAATAGCCAATGGGCATCGATTGGGCACATGAGCACAGATGGGAGTTCTTACTAGTTCTGGCAGGTGGCAGCTTGAGCTGGATACACCTGCCTCTCCCCCTCCACCCCCATCTTTCTCATTCTAGCAGACAGCCTCTTTCTCTCTCTCTCTCTCCATATAGTGCACGTGACAGCATAGGTGGGATCGTGTCTGTATCTCCTTCTAGCAGTGGGGAGACTTTCTCTGTCCCTCTCTCTCTCTCACCATGAACAGCAGGTTGCAAAGAGAAAAGGTGGAATGATAGCGCCCTGGTGGCAGGGATAGACCCAGATGGCTGGAAGGAGACGGTGCTTCCACTCCCACCATCCACAGGGGCATCCTGCTGCATGGCCCGCTCTGCCTGCTGGACCTTCTGCACCAGTGCACCCTTTCGAAGGCCATAGACCACTGTCTTGTGTGCCATGCTGCCCTTGATCCTGGGGTCCAGCATAGTTGCCAGGACATATTCCTCCTGGTGCAGGAACTCGTCAAAGCGCACACTCAGTCCTACGTTTAGCTTCCACGCCAGGTCAAGTGCCTCATCGGACATCTTCCTTCCCGCAGGGCCACAATCCCGACCCCCGAGAATCTTGTCCTGGCTCCTCTGGAGACTATGGACCAGCGGGGTCAGCTGGCTGAGGGTGGCAGTGGAGCTACTCACAGTCTCCGTCATGGTCAGGAACGGTAACAGGATGAAGACCGTGTAAGCGAGAATCTCCCATTCCTCCCTGTTGTACCCTGGAGGTGCCTCGATGTCTGTCTCCAGTTCCACCTGATGCAGGACACCTTTCTGCTCAAGAAGTCACTTGAGCATCAGGAAGGTGGAATTCCACCTGGTGGAGACATCTTGGACCAGCAGTGCACTGGGGACCCTTGCTCGGCCTGCTTTTCCTGGAGGAGCTCGCTGCCCTTTACACTGCGGTTGAAGAACCCTGCCAGCTTCCTCCCCCGGTCGACCAGGGAGCTAACAGTACCTGGCCCAATCCCGTTATCCCCCAAGCCCAGAGTGTCCTTGACCACAAGATGGAGGGTGTGTGCATCACAAGGGATGCTTGTGAAGCCCCCGTCACAGACTGCCTTCAATATATTGTCTGCATTGTCCGTGACCACACACCCTTTGGTGAAGGCTGCGCCTAGCGTGACTCACTCCCTCACGATGGCTGCCAGGGTTGCCTCGAAGTTCCTTGAGGTGTGGGAGCTGTCCTTTACATGTGCCTGAAGCAGGGCCCACCTATACCTTGCTTCAGGACCCCTCCTGCCACTGCCAAGCGCTGCCTCTGGGTCCTGCCACCAGTGTGCAGCTTAAACTGGGGGGCCAGGAATCCAATGAGCCACTGGAAGTCCTTGTCCTCTACAATTGAGAAGGGCTGCCCATCCAGTGCAATCATCTCGGTCAACAGGCGGTTGGCATTCTCCTGCAAGAAGCCACACTACCCCTCAGCACCCGATGGCCTTGGCAGCTGTCCCCACCTCAGCTCCTCCATAGTGGACTGACGCTGCTGGCGAGGCTCCTGCTGCTGTTCTGCCTCCATACTGCTCCTGCTGCTAGAGGCAGCAGCAGTTGGTGCAGAACACTTGCCCGCTGAAGGAGCTGGGTGACAGGCCACTGCTGCAGTCGGGAACCCGCTCGCATCCACTTCCCTTGCCTTCCCGCTTAGCATCAGAGCACTGTGGCATGCCTTGAGGTGCCTCGCCATTGCAGTTGTCCCAAGGTTGGCAAGCACCTGGCCATGCTTCACCAGCTTATTGCACAACATGCACTGCACCTCTCTGGGATCATCTGCCTGCACCAGCTTAAAATGTTCCCAGACAGAGGATTTTTTCCCCCCTCCTGCCTTCTGGCCCAGCCCAGGTGACACACTGCTGCCAGTGCTGCTCGGAGGGGGAGAACTTGGTGGCACTGGTGACACAGATCTGGGAGGAGACTCAGCCATCGCCTCACTACAGACATCTCTCTGTGGCACTAGCGTCTGCCTCTGACTTACTGAACGTAATTATGGTGATGTCCCAGGATGGGGAGCACTGGGACCCTGAGGCTAGACTGCCCGTGCCCGCCATGCTGCTGGCACTCTCCCTGTGTCCCCCTCTAGTGCTGCTGCTGCTGCTGCTGCTGCTACTCCTCTCCCTACTGACATTGGCTGGGAATCAGGCCCTGCCTTTAGCAGCCGCGGTGGGATCCACCATCTCTGGACTGCTTGGGATCGCATCAACAGTGGGGGACATTGGGGACCCTGGAGGAACATCAGAAGCAGCACCAGCACCTTCTCCAGAACCACCAGAAGTAACAGAGACAGACACAGCCTCAAGTCCTGCAGTCCTTCCAGTGCCCTGCGTGGCAATGGAGAGGGCACTGCCAGGAGGCGACGCTGAGCTGCTGAAGCCTGTTGCCCTAAAGCAGGCCTGCTGAGTATGGGGTGTGGTGATGTGCTCGGGCTACTGTTTCTGCCTGCTGCCACTCCCCTGGAATGGCCCCTTCCATCTCTGGAATGTGCCCCATTGCCTCCCCTACAGCCAGAAGACCAGCCTCTCCTTCGCTTCTCCATTTCTCCCTCCAAAATAATGTTTTTATATTGGGTTTTTTTGTATTTTTTATTTTTTTATTTAAAATGTTTTATCTAATATTATATCTATCTATCTACAGTAAATCTAATGGCTATAACTATTCTAAATGCTATCAACTAAATTGATTCTCTAATAAGTATAAAGGCCTACTCCTACAAACACTACTAAATCTCTAAACACTATCTCTCTCTCAGCTAACTATCTACTATTTCTAATCTAATCTAATCCTCTCTCTCTCTCTCTCTCTCTCTCTCTCTATCTATCTATCTATCTATCTATCTATCTATCTAAATATCTATAGGATGGGGCGGAAACGCAAAGAACAAAGAGAGGGGTACATATCTTAAATGAAACCTAAATCAATGTAATGCTACTCAAAATGAATAAAAAAACAGGGGAAGGGAATCAGGGGTAGAATATAGAGAGAGGGAGAGGGAAAGGATTCAATGGAGGGGGGAGGGAGGAATGAAGATTGAACACAGGGAACACAGTGATAGGGATGTGCGAACACGGTTCAGAAGTTTGGAGTTTGAACAGAAGTCGACTAATTCAGTCGACCAAACTAAACTTCCAAACCGAACTCAAATTAGACCGAATTGTTCGGTCAAATCTGAACCAGTTTGGAAGGCCAAAAACAGCTTAAAACACCAGTTTTGAATGTACAAACTCGTTTCGGAAGTTCGGAATTTGACCGAACTCAACTAGTTCGGTCAACCGAACCAAACTTCCAAACCGAACCGAATGTCCGAACTTGGTTCTGTTCGCACATCCCTACACAGGGAGGGGTTAAAACAAAAAAATAACACCTAAATCTATCTAATCTAAGCTAAATAAATGATAATATGGAGGTAGATGGGTTGGATGGGTGAAATAGGAGGAGGATAGTAATGGATTCCCAACAAAACTGCTGGGAGACGGAGCCTTGTGTAATGTCTGCTGTTCAGGAACAGTGACTAGCTCAGAAGGTGTTGGCAGGGGGGAGGGAAATGAGTTTTGTTACTTGCTGCACCCGCCTCACCGCAAACCCCATTGACACCATGCAGCCAACCTGTGGCCAATCGCAGACTGCAAATCCAGTGTCTGAGTAGAAAAGGGATGGTGATTGGGCAGGCTGGCTGCTACTCCAAGCCTCTCCACCCCTGGTGCCTGGAAGTCTGCTCCTCAGCTGACTCCCCCTCCCTGTCACATTTTGCCTTCCAGTGATACGTTTTTGCCACCTGAACTCATCCGAACGTGATCCGAACTGACCAAACTGTTCGGTCATTGTGGAGTTCGGAATCAGGTTCTGTTCGGTGGGTTCGGGTTCGGATTCAGTTTCAGGTTTGGTCGTCTGAANTTACAGAGGAGTGTGAGTAGCTAATCATCAATAACCAAGCATTGCCTCTGGGTCCTGCCACCAGTGTGCAGTCACTGCCAGGTAGGCATGCTGGGCGTTCCTGGAGGACCACAGGTCGGTGGTGAAGTGGAAAGTGCCCCGCCCCCAGCCCCTTCCAGCTGCTCCCTCACCTGCTCCTTCAAAGCCCGGTACAGCTGTGACACCACAGTGTGACTCAGGGTGGAACAGGAAGGCAACTTAAACTGGGGGGCCAGGAATCCAATGAGCCACTGGAAGTCCTTGTCCTCTACAATTGAGAAGGGCTGCCCATCCAGTGCAATCATCTCGGTCAACAGGCGGTTGGCATTCTCCTGCAAGAAGCCACACTACCCCTCAGCACCCGATGGCCTTGGCAGCTGTCCCCACCTCAGCTCCTCCATAGTGGACTGACGCTGCTGGCGAGGCTCCTGCTGCTGTTCTGCCTCCATACTGCTCCTGCTGCTAGAGGCAGCAGCAGTTGGTGCAGAACACTTGCCCGCTGAAGGAGCTGGGTGACAGGCCACTGCTGCAGTCGGGAACCCGCTCGCATCCACTTCCCTTGCCTTCCCGCTTAGCATCAGAGCACTGTGGCATGCCTTGAGGTGCCTCGCCATTGCAGTTGTCCCAAGGTTGGCAAGCACCTGGCCATGCTTCACCAGCTTATTGCACAACATGCACTGCACCTCTCTGGGATCATCTGCCTGCACCAGCTTAAAATGTTCCCAGACAGAGGATTTTTTCCCCCCTCCTGCCTTCTGGCCCAGCCCAGGTGACACACTGCTGCCAGTGCTGCTCGGAGGGGGAGAACTTGGTGGCACTGGTGACACAGATCTGGGAGGAGACTCAGCCATCGCCTCACTACAGACATCTCTCTGTGGCACTAGCGTCTGCCTCTGACTTACTGAACGTAATTATGGTGATGTCCCAGGATGGGGAGCACTGGGACCCTGAGGCTAGACTGCCCGTGCCCGCCATGCTGCTGGCACTCTCCCTGTGTCCCCCTCTAGTGCTGCTGCTGCTGCTGCTGCTGCTACTCCTCTCCCTACTGACATTGGCTGGGAATCAGGCCCTGCCTTTAGCAGCCGCGGTGGGATCCACCATCTCTGGACTGCTTGGGATCGCATCAACAGTGGGGGACATTGGGGACCCTGGAGGAACATCAGAAGCAGCACCAGCACCTTCTCCAGAACCACCAGAAGTAACAGAGACAGACACAGCCTCAAGTCCTGCAGTCCTTCCAGTGCCCTGCGTGGCAATGGAGAGGGCACTGCCAGGAGGCGACGCTGAGCTGCTGAAGCCTGTTGCCCTAAAGCAGGCCTGCTGAGTATGGGGTGTGGTGATGTGCTCGGGCTACTGTTTCTGCCTGCTGCCACTCCCCTGGAACGGCCCCTTCCATCTCTGGAATGTGCCCCATTGCCTCCCCTACAGCCAGAAGACCAGCCTCTCCTTCGCTTCTCCATTTCTCCCTCCAAAATAATGTTTTTATATTGGGTTTTTTTGTATTTTTTATTTTTTTATTTAAAATGTTTTATCTAATATTATATCTATCTATCTACAGTAAATCTAATGGCTATAACTATTCTAAATGCTATCAACTAAATTGATTCTCTAATAAGTATAAAGGCCTACTCCTACAAACACTACTAAATCTCTAAACACTATCTCTCTCTCAGCTAACTATCTACTATTTCTAATCTAATCTAATCCTCTCTCTCTCTCTCTCTCTCTCTCTCTCTATCTATCTATCTATCTATCTATCTATCTA
>QEPC01013351.1:247951-286709 GCA_003113815.1 Sphenodon punctatus | reverse complement strand
GCCTTTCTAATGTTGTCTTTACCCTGTCTACCAGGGACAAAACCAGTTTGATTCTTATGTATTATTTCTCCACTAATTGACTTGAATCTATCTGCCAGAATTTTAGCGAAAATCTTATAATCAACATTCAGAAGGGATATTGGTCTATAACTGCCACAGAGGTCAGAATCCCTCCCTGGCTTCAAAATTAGTGTTATGATAGCATTATAAAAATTTTGTGGCATTTTGCTTTCAGTCAGCATGTTATTTAATACTGTCGTTAGGTACAGTGCTAATATGTCAGTGAAGGCTTTATAAAATTCAGCTGGAAATCCATCTGGACCTGCCGCCTTGTTAATTTTTGCAGTTTCTATCACCTCTTGTACTTCTTGTAATGAAATATCAGCATTCAGAAAGGCCGTTTGTGTTGCATTCAATTTAGGTAATTTAACCCCGTCCAGAAAGGTCTTTATTTCTGCATCGTTTGGGTTGGTTGACTTGTATATATCAGTATAAAATGCAAGGAAAGCCTCTTTTATATCCCTAAGTTTAGTGCAATATTCTCCTTTTTTATTAATAATTCTCGTAATTAACGATTTCCTATGTTTGATTTTAATAAGATTAGCCAGAGTTCTCCCCGCCTTATTATTGTTTTCGTAATAGTATAGTCTGAGTTTCCTAAGCTGATAATTAATCTTTTCTAGCTCAAGTGAATTAATAATTTCTCTATTTTTGATTATTTTTTGTCTCAATTCTCTGGAAGACTTGATCTTGTTCTGAGCTTCCAATTTTTGCAGTTCTGCATATATTTCCTTCTTCTGCTGCCTCTTATCTCTTACTATTTTTGCATTTAGCGCAATTATGTCCCCTCTGATAACAGACTTAGCAGCTTCCCATAATGTTGCTGGCGAATTAACTGAACCCACATTGAATTCAAAGAATTCTATTAATTTTTTAGCTATCTCTTTTTTATTGGATTGATTTTTGAGCAAAGTTCTATTTAGTTGCCAATTATTGAGCACCATTCCCCGTTCTCTAAATATGGTAGATACCGCACTATGATCCTTCAATAAAACTGGGATTATTACACATTTTTTTCCTCTATGTGCCTCAGTTTTACTAATTAGTACGTAATCAATACGAGTGTAACTATTATGTATGGTTGAAAAGAACATGTAATCCCTTTCCCTCCCATTTAGATGTCTCCACATATCAATCCAACCGTAATAGTCAATTAATCTCCTTAATTCCTGTTGCTCCCTTTTTGATCCACTGGGTCTAGAGTGGTCCAACTCAGAAAGGGTAGCATTAAAATCACCCTGTATAATGATCATACCTTTGGTTACCTCAGAAATTTTCCTGAAGCATTCTTTAAAAAAAGAGTTCCTTCCAGCATTTGGAGCATATATGTTAGCCAAAGTCAGTTGCCAGCCTGCGAGCTTCCCTACCAAGCAAAGGAATCTCCCATCTTTATCCTTAATACACTTCTCTATTACAAATTGATTCTTCTTGGAGAACCCAATAATAACCCCTGCTTTTTTCTTTTTGCAGCATGACGCCCAGAGTCCACTAATTCTGACTGTAGCAAATCTATGAACATCCGTAGACAACAGATGAGTTTCTTGAAGAAAAAATATGTCAGCCCCCAGATCTTCTAAAAAATCCCTAACTCTCTTTCTTTTTTGTGGTGAATTTAGGCCTCTTACATTTAGAGTAACTGTTTTGATTTCACCCATCATTTATATTGGAGTGTACTTTGAGAGTGTCCCTACAACTAATTATGGTACTGCATGGATATTCCCTGCCTTTGGTGACTATCTTCAGCTGCATATCTATGATCATCTCTTTCTCTGTCATGTAAGCTTTCCTATTAAAATTTAACTTTCCTATATAAGTCCTCACAACGGAATAATTGAAGTCTCCACTCTGTTTTCTTCCCCGAATGATCTGCCTACCCCTCACAACCCCCAAATAAAGAAAAAGGAAAAAACATAATAATTCTCCCCCTCCCATACTCAAGCGAGCTGGTCTCTCGCCTCTCCCTTCCCTCATGCTCCCAGTGAGGATCTGCTGGGAGAGCAAATACCTAGATTAAAAGAAAAACCTTAGGTGTGCCCCTTTTCCCTCCGGTCCCCAGCTCATAATGAATATCTACGTAGTGAAACTTCCACTTTATCTGCAACCAGCCTAGTCAAGTTTCATCCCCAAACACCATATCAATTGGAGAGCATACTGCAAGATCTATATCTACGCCTGCACAATTCCCCCTCTAAGTTATCTATTTTATGTTTAAATAAGAAAAGAAGAAACCAGTAAATCCTACATGGATTGAAAGCGATCCCTTTAGCACAATATTCATACTTCAACATCCCTCTATGAGTATAATACTTCTTCTAAGCATTATCTTAGCACTATCCAAAGGAAGAAAATCATTTAAAACTAATAATATTTTCAGAGCATATTGTATATTGCCTATGCTTTTAAGCCTTTTGTATCAAATCAGAGCAGCCTTTATAGCCTCTGTAATTCCTTTTGTTATTTAGACCCCATTTCCTTCATTCTTAGTTTTATAGAGCCCAGAATTCTATCTAATGGTGGTAAAAGCTATAAACCTGATTAAACAGAACTGTTACCTTTGTACAGCTAACTGTAATCCACCCTTATCACTTTACTAACACACTGAGTTGTAGCTAAGAATCCTAGCAATCAATCCCAACTGTATAGGGTACAACAAAATATTTCTTATCTATGATAAATTCAAATAGATTTATAACAGTTTCAAGATGCCAGAAGACTTTGGAATCACTTTAAGAAGCACATTTACTTGCACTCCTGCTTTCAGATCCACTCTGTAGCTCCTTATCCCTTAACAGTCATCCTTGTAAAATCACTTAGTTTCCTGTCTGAGGAGAGAGCTGACAGGCCCTGCGAGGATTTTCCAAGAAATTATTCTCTTGCTGGGGCAACCACTGGATGAGCTGCCAGAAAAATTTCCAAATCCTCCGTGCTTTCAAAGATCCTCCTTCTCCCATTCTCAAAAATTAGCATTTTCGCAGGGAATACCAGGCGTGGTCTCAGGCTCCTTTCATTTAATTCTCCAAAGTATTTGCTCCATTTAAGTCTTTTCCTTATGGTCTCAGCTGCAAAATCAGGGAAAATTCTTATGAAATGCTGCTGGTAGGTAAGTTTCTTCTTAGCTCTAGCTGCTTTCAGGACTTCTTCTTTGATGGAATAACTCATGAATTTGACAAGGATTGGGCGTGGGGGATCAGTGTTCTTTTGTGGAGGGCGCCCAGTTGTGTGAGCTCTATCTATTGCAGCTGTGTGGAAGCGAACTTCCTCATGGAAATTTTCTTTCATAATGGCCCACACAATCCCGTTGATATTTTCTGCACCCTCAGACTCTTTTACACCATTAATTCTTAAATTCCCTCTCCGGGACCTGTTTTCCAGGTCCTCACATTTGGCAAGTAAAAAGGCAGTCTGTTTCTTCCATTTGCTCAGCTGCCCAGTGGAGTTCAGTGCCTGCTCCTCGAGCTCCAGAATTCTTCCCTCAGCTGCTTCCACCCTGCTATCCATCCCTTCCAGGTTCTTATTACCTGTGTCTACTGCTTCTCTGATCAGCCTCATTTCGCTCTTTAACTCTTCCTTCATTTGCTTAAGGAGCTTTTTTAGGGAGTTAGAGCTTTCTCCTACCTCCTCTTCAGAGCTGGAAGCAGCCCGGTCAATTTCAGTTTCCCGCTCTCGCACTGATGCAGCAGCCATGTTAATATCACCGCTGCAGCTCTCTCTCACCTCCTTTGGATCTGCGGGCAGATTTTTATGACAGAAGCGCTCGAGGGCGTTTGCCTGGGACAGTTTTTGCCTGGATTTGTTCCTTCCTGACATTATCAAGCAATTGAGGATGTTTTTACTTTCTTTCTTTAAACTTAGGTTGGCTTTTAGAGCTGGGGATAGCGGAGCTCAGGGAACTCCCAGCCGCTAGCTGCGACGCATGCGCAGATCACCGACACAGCCCTTCTTAACACCATTTGAGACAGAGATGGGAGGAGAGAGCAAATTCCTGGGTCCAGCTTTAACTCTGAGGGAGGTCCAATAATATAGGACATAAACCAGTGAGATCAGCCTTTGATTAATATTAGTTCTAAAAAGCCTATTCCAGAGAATATTTCTGTCCATCAGGTCAAAAGCAGACTTAAGATCTAGGATGGTCATAATAAGCCGCCCTTTCCTAACTTTAATATATTTATCCACCAGATGCTTTAGTGTTAGGCAATGATTCAATGTTGAATAGCCTGTCCGGAACCCCCCTGCTCCTCAGTGAAAAAGTTAGCTATAGAAGCTCAGTCCTCCAGCTTGTTAAGCAACAACCTAGCATACAATTTAGCAACAACACAAAGAAGAAGAATCAGACGGCAATTCTGGGGGAGATATACATACCCTTTTTTGAAAATAGGGACAACAATACTGACATTCTAGCTGGCAGGGACCCTGCCACATTCATTAATAATGGTAAATAGCTTAGCTAAGATCAGAGACCACCAGTCAGGATTCTGTTTAAATAGATATGCCAGGATACCATCTATCCCAGGGGCTTTATAAGGGACGAGTTTACTGAGTAGGGAGCTAATCTCCTCAGGTGACACCGGGGGCCAGGAGGAGGTATCCCTAAATAATTCAGAGTCCAGCATGACCAGATCTGGCATTTTGTTAAAAATGCCTTTGAAATGGGAATGCCAAATGGAAAAGTCCATAAGGGCCGGAGAATATGGGGGTCGAAAACCCAATTTGACCAAAGACCATAATAACCGCGAATCACCCTTACTACCAGCACCCTCAAGGGATTTCCAAGAGGTATGCTGTAAAAACAGCTTCTTTCTTTTAGTAACTTTTTATATGAACGTTTAGTCTCCATATACTGAGTTAAGTTCGCTGAATTAGAAGGTATGCTTAAATAATCTAGCATGGTATCTAAGAAGGGAACGTTGACTAAAATAGTCCTGATCAAACCACCTCAGAGGTGGGTGAATGGGCTGTACTGATGAAGGGAGGGTACTATTGTTAGAGAATCTACCACAGAACAGACCAAATAAATTGCTACATTTCCTAAAAATTGGTTCTGGGTCATACTGCCCAAGTTCAAAAAAGGACTGAACCAGGTTACATAAAGGATTCTGGGAATAGAGGTCAGCGCACATCTGCTGTGTCTTAGGGATCCAATAGATTCAAGGGCACACCATACTTTGTCCTACTGACAAAGAGGAGATTGATTAGACAGTTTCCGATAAGCTGCTCATCGTAAAGGAATAAGTCAATAGGATGGGGAGATGATCGCTATATCCCTCCACCAACACATTAAAGTCTAAACAGTTGGCCAGAAACTCCTCCTGTATACAAAAATAATCAATAACACTTTTACCAAGAGAGGAGGCAAAAGTAAACAGACCAGTGGGGTCTGAGGGACTACCACCATTCAAGACTTTCCACCGGCCTGTAAAAAGGAACTTAAGAAAGTGTGCCCCACTTGAATTCAACTCTGGGTCCTTAGAGTGAAGGGAAGGAAATAAGAAATCATCTGTCACTTCAGTTCCTAAGATGTTGGCCTGCCTTTTAGGGTTATTCCCTATTCTAGAGTTGAAATATCCTGCCAAAATAATTGGCTGGCCAGGGAAAGCCGTCTCTAAATCCATAATATAATTCTCCAAAATGTACCAAAACAGCCCAGACTTCTCAGCAGCAGGTGGTAGATAAAAATTCAAAAGAATAATTTTCTGGCCGGAATCAAAGGAGAAAGACACCTCAAGAATGTTCCTAGGGGGGTTGGGGAGTAAATCAGCATAGGCACACAGAGAACTTCTTACCAGTGTTAGCAACCTCCCTGAGGCACACCCATATTTTGCCTTACTGGTGGCTTGGCAGTGCCATATTTGAAAATTTGGGACAGCAAGGGAAAAACTGTCCACAAGCCAAATAGACAAATAATATCAAAGCCTTGTAGACAAATAATATCAAAATTCTTAAAAAAAACTCGGACATCCTGGTTCCTAAGCCAGAACCAGCCCACAATGTTCCAGGATAAAATTTTCAGATCAGAACCCCTTAAACACTGGGGGACCTCCTGAGGGGGGGGGGGGCAGCTGCCAAGGCCATTGGCAGCAGGGCAGCATGGTTTTCAAGAGAAAGCCAAGAGCCTGTTGACTGAAATGATTGTGCTGGATGGGCAGGCCTCATCAATTGAAGAGGACAAGGACTTCCAGTGACTGATTGGGTTCCTGGTCCCCCAGTTTAAGCTGCTGTCCCACACCACCCTCAGTCTGACTGCAGTGCCAGACCTTTACAAGGCTTTGAAGGAGTAGGTGAGGGAGCAGCTGGCAGGGGCTGGGGGGAGCACAGTCCACTTCACCACAGACCTGTGGTCTAGCAGGAATGCCCAGCATGCGTACTTGGTGGTAACAGCATACTGGTGGCAGGACCCAGCGGAGGCAGCTTTGGGGAGTGGCAGGAGGGGTTCCGAAGCATAGTATAGGTGGACCCTGCTTCAGGCACAAGTCATGGACTACCCCACACATCCAGGAACATAGAGTTATTCCTGGCAACCATGGTGAGGGAGTGGGTTCCTCCAGGTGCAGCCTTCACCAACGGGTGTGTGGTGATGGACAACACGGCAAATGTATGAAACACAGTCCATGACGGGGGCTTCACCAGCTTCCCTTGTGCCACACACACCCTTCACCTGGTGGTCAGGGATGCTCTGGGCTTGGGGGATAAGGGGATCAGGGAAAGCACCCTTAGCTCCCTGATCGAGCAGGGGAGGAAGCTGGCAGGGTTCTTCAACTGGAGTGTGAAGGGCAGCAAGCTCCTCCAGGAGAAACAGGCTGAGCAAGGATCCCCAGGGCACCAGCTGGTTCAGGATGTGGCCACACGGTGGAATTCCACCATCCTGGTGCTCAAGCAGCTTCTTGAGAAGAAAGCTGCCTTGCATAAGGTTCAACTAGATATGGAATGCGGGGCACCAGAAGGGTTTAATGGGGCAGAATGGTAGATCCTGGTTCAAACGGTCTTCTTCCTGAGACCATTGCTGGCCATGACAAAGACCGGGAGAAGCTCCACCACCACCCTCAGCCAGGTGACCCCTCTGGTCTGGAGTCTCCAGAGGAGACTGGACGAGATTATCGGGGGGCGGGATTGTGGTCCTGCGGGCAGGAAGCTGGCCGATGAGGCACTTGACCTGGTGCAGAATCTGAAGTCCGGGCTGGAGGCACATTTTGACACACTCCTGCAGTGGGAGAAATATGTCCTGGCAACAATGCTGGACCCCAGGGTCAAGAGCAGCATGGCACACCAGACAGTGCTCTATGTCCTCCGGAAGAATGCACTGGTGAAGAGGGTCTGGAACGCAGAGCGGGCTATGCAGCAGGACACCCCTGGGGATGATGGGAGTAGGATCAGTCACCCCTCTCAGCTAGGCAGGTCTATCGCTGCCCCCAACCCTAGAGGTAGCAGCAGTGCCAGCAGCACCCCTGTTGCCAGCAGCAGCAGAAGCATCTCAGCCTATGTGTAGGCCACTCTGGGGAGCATGGGGTCCACCACAACAATAGGGCAAGCAGCGTGGCTGAGGGCAGTGGTGGAAGTGGATCCCAGGCAGAGCTACGAGAGGGAGTACGATGGTGCCTAAGTAGCTGTGGAGACATACCTGGAGGAGGAGCCATGCATTGATCCTAGCAGTGATCCCTTGGCCTGCTGGCCTGGCAAGGCCAACATGTGGCCGGCCCTGTTGAAAGTGGCCAAGGGTGCACTGTCCTGCCCACCAATCAGTATCCCCAGCGAGCGGGTGTTCTCGATGGAGGGGGACATTTTCTCCCCGCACCGCCTGAGACTGGGGGACAAGTTGGTGGAGCAGTTGCTGTTCATTAAGGTGAACCTTCCGCTGCTGGGATTCCCCGACCTGCCCCTGGACAAGGATTGATGGTACAGTGGTACACATCATCCCATGCCAGGGGCAGTCATCGAACGTGGCTCCTCCTCCTTGCTCTGGGCTAGGGCTACTGCTGCTGTGCTGCTGAGGTGCTGTCCCTCTCTCCCAATGCCTGGTGCCTGCCCTGCCCCCCCTTTCTCTCACTAGACGGCCTTGGCCGCCTTCCCGCCTATGTGACATTGACTGGCTCTCTCTCTCTCTCGCTGCACAGTCTTTGCTATTTGAGTGCCCTGATGCCAATGTCCCAGTTTGCCTGCCCCACTGCCTCTCATGCCACACTGCCTGTCTGCCCGGCCAACTTTACGCCAAGCTCAAATCATGCCTGTGTGCCTTCCTGCCTCCCATGCCAAGGTTTCTGTCTGCCCACCCAGGTTGCCTAGCTCAAAGCCTGCCCAAACCCGCCTGCCCTATTGCCTCTCTTGCCACACTGCCTGCCTGCATGCCCTCCCAGGTTGCAAAGCTCAACACCTGCCTCAGTTTGCCTGCCTGCTGCTCATGCCATGCCACCTGCCTACCTGCCCTGGCAACCAATGTCTGCTGCTGCTGCCAATGCCCCCCAGGCCTATATGCTGTCTGTGTCAAGGGTTCTGTACCCTGGCAACCCAGTACCTGCTGCTGCCAATGCCCCCAGGCTGATATGCTGTCTGTGCCAAGGGTTCTTTACCCTGGCAACCAATGTCTGCTGCTGCCAATGGCCCCCAGGCCTATATGCTGTCTGTGCCAAGGTTTTGTACCCTGGCAATCCACTGTCTGCTGCTGCCAATGTTCCCCAGGTCTATATGTTTTCTGTGCCAAGGTTTCTGTATCCCTGGTTGCCGCCAAGNCAGTGACCTGACAGAAGACCATGTTTTAGCCACCCGAACACAACCGAACGCGATTCGAATTGAACGAACTGTTCGGCCATTTTGTCGTTCGGTGCTCGGTTTCGTTCGGTGTGTTCGCCATTTTTGTCGTTCGGTTCCGTTTGGTGTGTTCGCCATTTCGGTGTTTGGTGTTCGTTGTTCGGTCCGTTCGGTGTGTTCGTGTTCGTGTTCGTGTTCGGTTGTCCGAACAGGCCGAATTCGGGCTGAACACCGAACTACCGAACCGTGTTCGCCCATCCCTATGAACTGTGCACTCCACAGTGCCTGTCAGCTTTCCCTCAGGTTCTTCTTAGTAACAATCAGGAGGCCTTGGGATGGGCAAAGCCCAGAATGAGGATACATGGTTGGCATTTCTGCTGGCCAATTTGCATCATGAACCCATCTTGTACCAATGTGACAAATATAAGAGAATCTCTGGTTTAGGCTCATTCTCTTGTGATGTTTTCTAGGCATCCAGCTTGCCAGTACCCAATAACTGCAATCAGGTAGGCTTGGGGGTGGGCATGGGGGAAAAATATAAGCTTCTACCAAGCTGCATTGCCCCCACAATGGTTAGATATTGTGTGGCTCGTATATTTCCTCAGTGTTGTGTGTGTGTGACTGACTGTCCTGTAATCTTCAGAGTCACTGCAAGTGCTCAAAAAAGCAGAATTCTTCACCTACTTTCCCACACATATGTCCCCACAAGTTTTGGAGTTCCAATGGCTGAAACCTATGCCAGTGCTTCTGGCATCTTCTCCTCCTCTACTTTGTCCACCTCCTCCTGTCTTATTGACTCTTTGTACAAATGCTCCAAAAAGCAGATGTCTGCATATAGTAAAGCCTCTATAGATTAAACAGAAGTCACACCTGCAAGCGATCTAAGGAAACTTACAAATTCTGTTAAAATCATGAAAACAATATTGCTTATAAAATAGGGACCCTTCATCCAAACTTTTTGAAATTCAGTCATTATGATCCCTTAGGTGGGGTAAACAACCTGTCCAAAGCTCATCCAGATTGGATGGGAAACAAAGATGCTACACCTAGAAATGTGTGTGAAAACTGTGAAATGATTAAATAGCTTATAAAATCAGGACCAATCTTCCTGAAAGTAGGCAGAGATTATCTCTTTCAGGATGGGGACAATGAGTACAAATTTCACCCAAATTTCATGGAAAACAAAGACCTTATAGATGCAACGTTATAGCTGTGGTTGTTGTAAACCACAACACTACAATTGCTTGCAGAATTGGGACTGTTTATTCAGTCTTTATGAAATTGGGCATGGATGATCCCTTGGATAATCAATAAAAAACAAAGTTCAGTAATAAATTTATATATCACAAAATACAAAACCAAAATAACAAAATAATAATGAAATTAAAAACTCAGTAATGGGTCCCTGGTGCACACCCCTACCTATTTCTCCATCAAATGTTAGTGGGAATGAGGGACTGGAAACTATCCCCCAAATCCCTTGAAGTGAGTTCCTTTTTAGTAGTGCCTTTTGTTTCCCAGCAGGCTGTCTCAGGGAGCATAGTCCCTCTCACCTATCACAGACACACACTTCTACTAATCATGAGCTCCCCTCAATGCTTGGACCCCAGCTCCAGTGGAAGCTCCATTGACAACAGGGACATTCTCACCATGGATGGCAAAGACTCTGTGACATCCCAGTGCCAAAGGGGAAACATGCCCCGGCCCCCAGTTATGAGTCATAGGAGTTGCTCTGCGGGGAGACCTGAGCTCACCTGTGGGCAGCAAAGGCAGACTGGAAGTCACTCTCAGGGTCTCTCATGCCTTAGCCCTGGGAGACTGCTGCTAGAAAAGAGGTACCTCAGGCTTTTTTGTCTTTGGACTGGGGATACACTAACACCGTTTCATGAGGGGAGATGAAAACAGGAGTGCTGCTGGGTGGGAATGAGATCCCCAGCTAATGGCGTAGCCCAACACAGTCATTGATGGCATCTCGGGAGTGAGGTCACTATCTAAAGTGCTTTCTTAGCCTGCAGAGAGAAACCCAGGAAGAATGCACAATCGCCTGGAGAATGGGGCATTGCACTTCCTGCCTCACTGAGGATCCTGGGCGTACCGGCATTATCGGATTCAACCCGGTAATCCGGTCCGGTTACCAGATTCCGGGTACCGGATTTTTTTACATTGCAGCCATTTAAATGAATGGCTGCAATGTAAGCAATGAAAGCCCCACCAAAAAGTAAAAAAAANCTGCACTATATGGCCAGAGAGAGAGGGAGAGAGAGAGAGGGTGTCCCCGCTAGAACGAGAGAGATGGGGTGGAGGGGACGCCAGCTCAAGTTGGCACCTACTAGAACCAGGAAAACTCCCATCTATGCCCAATCTATCCAGCAGCAGCAAACCTACCAGAATAAGAGGGAATATAACAAAACATGGAACATATTATGTGCCTGCCTGTGTGTGTTCCTATACCTACCTATCACACGATTGAATGAAGTGTGCCCAATCATGAATTAATTCTAGGGACATCATTCAGCTCCCATAGGCTGCCATTCAACTGTACCTGAATCAGTCATGCCCGCCCATCCCAGGAACCATCAGTGAGATTCTGGGACCATCATTCCAGTCACTGGGAGCTGTCATTCCATTCCACTGCATCCAGGAGCCCGGTGCCCATCCCACATGCCAGCCTGTTCCCCCCTCAACCTACTCCTCAACACCCACCCGTGGATGCCTGATTCCCACTGAAGCTGCTGAAAAAAAGCCCCTGTGACCACCAGCACCCGCCACCTGCTGCCTGCTGCCAAGGAGCCTGTCTCTCTTTCTCTTTGGCACACACACACACACACACAAGTCCTGCCCCTCCTGTGGGGCTTTATTTAAGTTGAGACCCTGCCGCTGGCACACCTTTGGGTAATACACACACACACACACACACACACACACACACACACACACACACACACACAAAAGCCCTGCCCCTCCTGGGGGGCTGTCTGCAAGTTGAGAGTCTGCTGCTGCCACATCTTTGGGGGTATACCTTACCTATGCAACATGTGGAGGTGCCAGGTGCTGCTGGTAGGGATCGACTATCTGTATGAGATTCTGCCACCTCCCAGAACTTCAGTACATAGGGAGAAAAGATTTGCAGGTCAAACAAAGCTTGTAACAACAAATATAGCCCTACTGCGATACTCTTCCCTTTTATATCTGTAATTTCTATCTATAGAGATTCTAGGGAACAGTTTGCATCCTTTAAAATTTTAATTGTACTTGACTCAATGTTTTACATATTTTAATTGTACTTGACTCAATGTTTTACATATAGAGCCATCCCACCACCAACTCGATCTACTCTGTTATTCCAATATATTTTGTACCCAGGTATTACAGTGTACCATTGGCTATCCTCATTCCACCATGTCTCTGTGATGCCTATAATGTCTAGATCTTCATTTAGCGCCATACACTCTAATTCTCTCATCTTGTTTTTTAGGCTTCTAGCATTTGCATATAGACATTTATGTGTATTCTTTTTATTCTTCTTACTGTGCACATTATAGGGGATGTATCAGGCACCCTGGAATTGTTATTTATCTGTTCTCCAATGAATTCCATCTGAACCCCCTTAATTTTTATCCCATCCTCAGTCTTAAGCAACTCTAAATCCCCTAAGTTACCATTATCCTGCATAGAGGTCACAGTCTGAACTGTTAGGCATGGGCGAACAGATTGCGGTTCGTGTTCGGCCGTTCGGTTCGGCCGCAGTCGGTTCGTGTGTTCGTGTTCGGCCGTTTGGTTCGTCCGCGTTCGGTTCGTGTGTTCGTGTTTGGTTGTTCGGTCGTACCTCGCGTTCGTGTTCGCCCGTTCGGTTCGGTGGCGTTTGTGTTCAGCCATTCGTGTTCGGTTGTTTGGGCAGGTCGTATGTTCGTGTTCGGCCGTTCAGTTTGTTCGCCATCGGGTTGTGCGTTCGTGTTCGGTCGTTCAGTGTTTGGGTGGTTCGAGTGTTCGCGTTCGGCCGTTCGGCCGGAAATATCGCGGGAAGCCGTAAAATCAGCGTCGCGCCGGAAATTCATGTGCGTGTGCGTAAGTGAGGCGAGAGGGTGTGTGTTTGTTTCGGTGGCTGCTTGTGTAGTGTGTTTTAGTGATTGTTTTGGCTGTGCTGTGTGTTTGGGTGGGTTGGTGTGTGTTGTTGGACTGTGGGTTGGACTGTGGTGTGTGTGACTGCTAAAAATTAAAAACAATGAAGCGGTTTCCGGGTGGCCGAATCTGCCGGGTGTGGCCACGCCCGATGGCGGAGGAGTTGTCGGCTGCGGAGGAGAAGGAGGAGGAGGCGGCTGCCGCTNAGCCCACCCCCCAGCACCAGCGGCCGCGGCATCCCCGCAGCCGCCGGTAAGTATAGACCCGATCCCTGGGGGGGGGGTTAACACCCCCCCAACCCCCCAGGGATCACCCCTACTAAAGTTAAGTGCTTTGCTTACCTTTGCGGAGCTCCGGGTGCAGAAACTCGGAAGTTCCCCGGAAGGCCTAGAGCGTCTCTGACGCCGGCAGCCACAGCCGGCGCTGAGGCCTCCGGACCGCCCGCCGCCGCCGCCACCACACCCGGAGCTCCGCAAAGGTAAGCAAAGCACTGAGAAGCAGGCCCCAGAGACTGGCAGGTCATGGGGGAAGGGGGGGAAGGGGAAGAGTGGACTGAGGGGGGGTGAACATGGCACTGGGAGGTGGGTGGTGGTGGTGTTACCTGTAGGAGGTATTCACAATAAATGCATGGGCAGCACAGTCACAGTCGTTATTCCGTGAAACGGCCCTGGGGTTGGGAGTGGGTCGGTATCTAGGGGTGCGGCTAGGGTGCCTCTGGGGCCCTGAGGTGGTGGTGACGGTGGTGTGTGGCCTCACACCCCGGCCTCCCGGATGATCCGCCTAGCTAGGGAAGCACTGATGCGCTTTACGTATTGGTACTCCCGCGGGTTCTCAGCATTCACATAGAGAGGCACAGGGCCGGGAGATCGCTGGGGCACGGGGTAGTCAAGGACAGCCACTTCAGACTCTTACACGTTGTGCAGCACATAGCAGGCTCTGATCAACAGGGCCGAGGTCTCCAACGTGTAGTCCAGACGGCCCACAAGGCACCTCCAGTGCTGCTTGAGGGCCCCGAAGGCCCTCTCGGCCACAGTCCGGCAGGCACACAGGCGGGTATTGTACAGCACCTTCACAGGGTTCCTGGCGACCGGGTAAGCCTTCATCAGACAACGAGTGAGTGGATAGGACGGGTCCCCCAGGATGCAGGGGGGCATCAGTATCCCCTCGATCTGGGTCATCCCCATGTTCACGAAGTCCCTGCGGTACATCGGGCATAGAAGGGAGAGATGGTCTTGATCCGGGCATTGTAGCTGCGCCCAGAGTGGCCTGTGTAAATGTCTATGAAATGCCCCCGGTGGTCCATGACCGCCTGCAGCTGCAGGGAGTGGTACCCATGTTGGTTGATATAATCCATGGCCTCCCGATCGGATGGACGTAGGATCTCAATGTAGGTGCCGTCCACAGCACCCATGCAGTTGGGGAATCTGTCAGCCGTGAATCCAGCCATCATGGCCTCCTGGTCCACCAGCTGGATCGCTCGGTCCAGGAGCACGCCCTCCACCGCCTCGCAGACGTCCTGAAGGATCCCGGCGACGGTGCTCACCCCAATGCCGAAGTGCTGAGAGATGGGCCACCAGGAGTCGGGTATTGCCAGGGCTCGGACCCCAATGGCCACCCACTGGACCATGGAAATGGGGGCCCGCATGGGGCTGTGCTGCCGCTCCAGCCAGGAAGTCAACAGATCTGCGAGTCACAGGAGGATGCACCTGTCCATCCGAAAATGTGCTCTCCAGGTGGCCTCGTCCCAGCGAGCAAGAGACCTGGACCACCACCCCTGTGCCTGCTCCTTGACCCATACCCACTGGGCAATGGGCATAGTGAGCAGGGCTGCAAGCCCCATGGTCTTGCTCTGCCATTGGAGTCAGGCTGCCGCCTCGTGGAGCACTGCAGCCCGCTGCCGGGTGTGGATGAGGGCCTGCCAGGCTGTCCCAGACACCCACTGGGCCTTGAGCCGGGCTAGGGAGTACCTGCGCCCATGGTGGGGTTGCCAGGTTCTAGCTGCGCTCCTGGCTGTGCACACCTACATCCGAGCAGCCAGGTGCACCTCTGCAGTATGGATGCGCAAGAGGTCAGTGTACAAGCGGTACCACTCTGTGCAGACTGCTAGGTGCATCCCGCAGGTGCCCAACCATCCCAGCTCCATGGTGAATGGTGCCCCGGGTGGGATGCAGCCGCAACCTTTATAGGTTGGTGGATGTGTTGCCCCACCCCCAGGTCGCAACCTGGCAACCAGGTGGGGGCCCTGGGTCATCTTTGGCTATGCCCTCGGCCAGCAGGCCTGGTTCCTGCAGGTGACAGGGTCTGGGTGGCAGGGTGCACACCATTGAGCACACCTGAGATTCCTGCATGGGGCCTGTGGTATGGAACGACCTGCGCCCGGCATGCAGGCAGCAGCTGCATTCCTGCTGTCATCACCTCCCACCTATATGTCTTGAATGCCTGTTGTCCTCACCACCCTGATCTGTGTGTAGGCTGTCCTGTATGTGTGCTCGGTTCCAGCAGCTGGGCTGGGTCTGCACCCCACGCCTCCTCGTTTGCTCTGCCATGTTGTGGCCTGTGGCCTTATCGCTTGGCCTTGGAGCTTCCCTGCTTCTGCTCCCATCCCTCCAGGGATTGTGGGGCCCCTCTTTCCTTGCAGCTAGTATCAGCCACTTGCTGGACCATGGCTGGCAGCGCTTCCCCAGGGCTTGTGGGTCCCCCCCCCATAGCTGGACCTTCCGTGAGATCATGGCCCTCTGTGACTTGTGGCATTCCCCTGCTGTGCAATGGCTTCTGAGCTGCCCGGACAGCCTCACAGGTGCCTATACAATCTGAGCTCCGGACTTCGCTACTTTGGCTATGAGGTGAACACCCACGATTGCCGGCAGTCATCTCCCAAAGGACAGTGGCCCAGTGCCACTCATTTGTGAAGGAGCTCAAGAGGGGTTACAAGGCCATCAAGAACAACAACTGGAGGTCTCTGCATGGAGTCCGGACCACCCCCTACTATGATGCCTTGGACCGCATAGTGCACATGATGGTATCCATAGTCGCCCCGCGCCTTGTAGGGAGCATGGTGGTCCAGGGCAGGGTACGGACTGAGGTACCCCCTCCCCTCACCACCCCACTAGAAGGCACCAACTCTGGGGGCCCCGCCCCCAAGAGGAATGTCCTGGGACCTCGGAAAGAAGCAGGCCCCCCTCGCGCACCAGCCCCGAAAGCCCCCACCCAATGTCTGACCTGGGAGGATCCAAGGCCAACACAGAGGTTTCTCCCAGCCAGGGGGCGCAGGGGGACCCCAGTAACACTGAGGGGCCAGACTCCAAGGGCTCCAAGACTGACATTGAGGGTAAGCAAGTGGATGGGAGGGGAGACGGACTGGAGGGGATGGACTGAGGGGGGTGGGGACCTGAGGGCGCCCACCCCCAGCAACCCCTGACACCCCAGACCAAGAGACAGGGGCCCAGGGGCCACTGGGAGCCATGTGCTACCCACAACCACACACCCCTACCCATGTCTTCACAGGTCACAGCACGCCCGACACTCGGGACAGGCAGGTGAGGGGGATGGTGGCGAGCAACCTCATGAGCAGCCGGAGGTCACAGGTGAGGCTAAATGGATGGGGGTGGGGGGGGCGGGGAGGCCCGTTGGGGGACCCGGAGGGTGGGGGTGGGGGGCCGGAGCATGGGTGTCCTCCAGGTGAGGGCACCGGCTGGCCACCCAAGGGGGGGAAAGACCCCTCAGCTGCAGCACAGGATGGGGCGGGCAGCAGGGGAGCCTAACCAACCCCTACTGTGCACTCCAACAGGGTGACCCACCAAGGCCCAGGCAGTTGGACCCGTGCCCCTGGCACAGCAAATGAGGGAGCACTGGGCATGGGTATGGTGCTGCAGGGAGGAGCAGGCAGAGGACATAGCCCGCACCACACCGAGCAGTGCGAGCGGATGATCGCGGCCTTCAACTGCATGGAGGCGGCCACCAAAAGGGCCATGCAGCAAGTGGAGGCCAGGGACCAGAGGCTACAGGCAGAGATGCACGGAGGTGGGAGTGCCAGGAGCTTGAATTGAGGTGGGAGTGCCAGGAGCATAGCAGGCAGGTGGAGGCATTTGGGAGGCTGGAGCAGGCCATCGACTGGATGTCGAAGAAGTACTCTTCCGAGATGGACCGGTCCCATGATATAAGCACCTTGCTGCTGCTGCATGCAGGAACCATAAGTGCCTATGTGATGGCCACCGCCCCGCTGGGCAAACTCCCTGTCCCAGTCCCAATCCCAGATCCCGCAGTGCTCCCACCACCTCCGCCACCGCCCCAGACACCGGTACATGCGCAGGGCCTGCGCATCCACCGGCCAGTCCTTTCAGACCTCCGCAGGGAACAGCCACCCGGGGGGGAGGGCCCTCTGGTTCTGGGCCCAGCCTTCCTCCCAGCACTGTCTGCTCCTCAGGACACTGAGGCCTTCCAGGACAGAGTTGGGGAAATGGACAGTGGGGGTAGGGGAGCACCCAGAGCTCCATGGAGGCCACAGGGAAGCCAAGAGGATGGCACTGGAGACACCCGGGTCAGGGAGAGAAGGGGGGGACAGGGAGGGTGGGCTGAGTCAGGTGGGCATGGCAGTGGGTGGTTGGTGGTGGTGACAGTGGTGGGGATAGATGGATGGTGTATGCACAATAAATTCACGGGTACTACCATAGCAGCCATTACTGTGCGACAGGGCCCGGAGGATGGGGCCGGCTGTAGGGAATCCAGGGGAGGGGGCTGGGTGCCGATGGCAGACCTGGGGTGGTGGTGATGGTGGTGTGTGGCCTCACGCTACAGCTTCCTGGCTGATCCACCACACCAGGGCAGCTCGGATGCACTTTGCATATTGGTACTCCCTCGGGTTCTCAGCATTCATGTACAGAGGCACGGGGCTGGATGGGCACCGCGGCATGGGGTAGTCGAGGGCAGCCCCATCGGTCTCTCACACATTGTGCAGCACACAGCAGTCTCTGATCACCAGAGCCGAGGTCTCCACTGTGTAGTCCAGCCAGCCCATGAGGCACCTCCAGCACTGCTTGAGGGCCCTGAAGGCCCTCTCAACCATGGTCCAGCAGGCACAGAGGTGGGTATTGTAGAGCACCTCTGCAGGGTTCCTGGCAACTGGGTATGCCTTCACCAGCAACCGGGTGAGGGCATTGGCCGGGTCCCCAAGGATGCAGGGGGGCATCAGTACCCCCTCAATCCGGGACGTCCCCATGGTCGCAAAATCCCCGAAATACATCCAGACATAGAAGGGTAAATGTCCATGAACCGGCCCTGGTGGTCCATGACCGCCTGCGGGTGCAGGAAGTGGTGCCCTTGTTGTTTGACATACTCTGAGGCCTCCACATCAGATGGGTGGAGAATCTCTATGTGGGTGCCATCCACACTGGCCATGCAGTTGGGGAAGCCCCCAGCCACAAAGTTGGCCAGCACGGCCTCCTGGTCCACAAGCTGGATTGCTTGGTCTAGAAATATGCCCTCCACTGCCTCGCAGACGTCTCTCAGGATCCTGGCAATGGTGCTCACCCCAATGCTGAAGTGCTGAGAGATGGAATGGCAGGAGTCGGTTGTTGCCAGGGCCCAGAGCCCAATGGCCACATGCTGGACCATGGGAATGGGGGTCCGCATGGGGGTGTGCTGCCACTCCAGCCAGTGCATTAACAGTCACTCCAGCCCGCATGGGGGTGTGCTGCCGCTCCATCCAGTGCGAGTCGCAGGAGGCTGTGCCTGTCCATCTGAAAGTGTGCTCTCCAGGTCGCCTCATCCCAGTGAGCCAGCGCCCGGGCCCACCACCACTGTGCCCGCTCTGTGACCCATACCCTCCGGGCAGTGGGCATAGCGAGCAAGACTGCGCGCCCCATGGTCTCCTTCCACAATTGGTGGTGGCTGGTCATCTCGTGGAGCACTGATGCCCACTCCCTGGCGTGGCTGAGGGCCTTTGGGGCCACCCCGGACACCCGCTGGTCCCTGAGTTGGGCCAGGGGGTGCCTGCGCCCGTGGTGGGCTTGCCTGGCTCTAGCTGTGCTCCAGGCCATGCACACCTGAAGCCGGGGAGTCAGGTGCACCTCTGCCATCTGGATGCACACGGTGTCCGTGTGCGAGCGATACCACTGCGTAGATGGCTAGGTGCATCCTGCAGATGCCCAGTTGCCCCATATCCATTGTGTCCAGGGTGGGGTGCAACTGCACCCATTATAGGCTGGTGCCGGCCTAGCCCCACCCCCTATCCGCGACCCGGCACCCGTTCAGGGGCCCCCGGGTCACCTCTGCCCACCCCCCTTGGCCAGCTGGCCCGGCTTGCTGCAGGGAATCTGGGGCACGGTGGTAGGGAGCATCCCATCGAGCACACCTGTGGTCCCAGCATGGGCCCTAACGCATGGGCAGCAGCTGCATTCCTGCTGTCATCACCTCCCACCACTCTGTGTTGGGTGCTTGTTGTCCTCACCATCCTGATCTGTGTGTAGGCTGTCCTGTCTGTGTGCTCGGTTTCAGCAGTTGTGTTGGGCCCGCACGCCACGCCTCGCTCATTTTCCGTGCCATGTTGTGACCTGTGCCCTTATTGCTTGGCCTTGGATTTCCACTGATTCCCCTCCTGTCCCTCCTGGGATTTTTGTCCTCTCATTCCTTTCAGTTATTACCTGCTGCTTGCTGGACCATGGCTGGCATCGCTTCCCCAGGGCTAGTGGGACCCACCCTGTCCGGCGCCCCCCATAGCTGGACCTTCCCAGAGACCATGGCCCTGTGTGACCTGTGGCATTCCCCAGCTGTGCAATTGCTCCTGAGCTGCTCGGAGAGCCTCTCTGGTGCCTATACGAGTCTGAGCTCCAGGCTGCGCTACTTTGGCTATGAGGTGAGCGCCTGCGATTGCCGGCTAGATACGGAGACGCTGGGCCTGTGTCCCTTTCCCGATGGGCGCATCCCAGAGATGAGGTGCTCGCATGCGGGGTGGTCTGCGGCTGAGACCGTGTCTGCTCTCTCTGTGTGCAGCCTGGCCACCTACATAGCCTGTCTAGCGGAGGGGGGCCCTGCCCTGGGTGTTTCCTTCTTTGGCTGCGTCCACGGGGCCCGTGGTTACCAGCGGTCGTGTGGGGTGGTGTATCACCTCCTGTTGGAGCTCAGTCACCTTCCGTGGCACCCATCTGCTGACTATGGCTTGTTGGAGCCCACAGAGGCAGAGCTGGCTGGTGTGTGGTCCCAATCCAACATCCAGGTGGGGCTCACCATGCAGGATCCCTTCGAGGCATACTACCTCGTCGCCCACCACATATCTGCACTGGGCTACCATCGGGGCATGCTTCAGTGGCCGCACTACGTGCACCTGATGGGCCACCTGGCCCCAGGCCCCTTTGTGGCCCCCTGTGCCTGTGAATGTGAGGCCCCCTGTGCCTTCTGGTTCCTGGATGCTGGCCCCACTGTGAGCTCCCAAATCAATCCTGACACCGTGGGTCACTGCCCGCTCCCTCCATGATGTCCCGGGCTCGCTCTTGTGCAGGCTGGTTCCAAGGTGTCCGCTGTCCCTACCTGTGCCTCTGGGCCCCCTCCACAGGCCCCCCTGTCCTCTTCTGCAGCAGATGTTCCCCTAAATGACCGTCTTCTCTTGTGGCTGTGTCTTGCTCTCCAGGCTGGCTCCCAGCACCCCGGGTGTTGCTGTTCTTCCTCATCTGGTCGCACACTCTCCTGTGCCTGTGCCCCCACCACCCCCAGGTTGACTCTGTGACTGTGAGGTTCTGGGGCCTCCGGACTGAGCCTCCTGGCGTCCTCCCGGGGGGGAGGGGGTTGGATCACCTGCTCAGTATTTTGGCTCCGACTCGCCTCCATCCCATTCAGATCACCCTTGCCATCTGGGGTGTGTGTGTGTGTGTTTGTGTGTTCCTGTCTGCCTCCTGGACTGTTCCCGGACTGCTACTACCTGTCCGTGTTCCCTCCCCCTGTCCCTGTGCTCTGCCCCTGAGGGGTCCACCTGTGTCAATGCTCCCTGTGTAGCTGTGGGGTTGCCCATGATGCCTGTGCTGTTGTTGGGGCTCTGGGTGCCCTTCCCCATGTCCTGCCATGCCCCCGGATGGTCCTCCCTGCTTCCCTGGCCCTGGGTCCCCCCCATACCCATTGTGCCATGTGTGTTGGCATCCCGCTGTGTTCCCCATTCCCTTCTTTTCCCGTGTGGGTGTGTATGGGCCCGGGCATGTGTTTGTGCTGTGTGTTCCACTGTGACCTCGTTTTCCCTGTGCCTGTTGTGTGTGCTGCTTGGCCGCTCTTCTCCCTCCTCCCCGTCCCTTCCCATTTCACTTGTGTGGGTGTTCCCTTTTGGCGCTTTTGGCTTCATTTGCCCTCTGTCAGCCATGTCTGCCTCCCACCCCTCCCCGGTGCCTTCTGGGTGTTTTGACCATTGCCCAGAATCAGCGTCACGTCTGTTGTGCTGCCCTGGGCCATAGTCTGTCGGGCTAATTCCCTGCCATGGTCCCAATCCTGTCACGTCTGTTTGGGGGCTTCCTGGACCACGGGGAATGGTTGGTTGGCTCGCCACTGTTGGGAATCCACTGTGGTGATTCGGGAGTCCGTAACATCTGAAAACACCTTTGGTAATGGTATTATGTGGTTTGCAGTTAACCATTGCACTATGAGGATACCAATTGGTTAACCGATCGATTATCCAGAACTGTGGCTATTATCTACAGGTAACAGTTTTGCTATCTGTTTCAGTGCTAGTGATTCTGATGTGGCCCCATTGTTCAGCTACATAGGCATGCCTCAGCCCCATTTCCTAAGGCACAGTCCCAGATATACTTGCATACCACACTTTATCCACCTAGGACAAACATCCCAGAGTGTACTGCATGAAGGATGTGGTAAAACACTTCCTCTTGTAGCCTTCAGGGATGCATGTGTGGGAGGGGATAGTGCTGCACTGACTGTCTCTTCTTTTTCTTCTTTCTTCTTAAAAAACCCAATCCTTGCCCCATGAACAGGTCCTGAGAAAAAAAGGGCTATACAGATACAGGAAATGTCACATGTGCACACTTCCCAACATTTCAGTTGGCCAAAAACCCTGCCTCCTCACACACTCACATGAGTATGTGTGCAACTACAATTTCACTAACTTTCTCACAAAGTATAGGGAAAGTAGGGTTTGTTGCGTTGGTCCCAGGCAATAGAGACAAAGTAGTAAAGTGTTATCTTTTATGTCACCAACTACAGTTAATGGACCTTTCGGACCTCACAGACACATATATAATCTCTCACATACAAACATGTTCATCCCATGCACTTTTATTTTATTGATTTCAGTTTCTACTTGGACCTTTCCAAATGGCTATGGGCAGCTTAAAAAACAAATAAAATTACGTATAAAACAGCATAGAACACCCCCCCAACCCGTCATCTCCCTTCACACAGAAGCACATTCACTCATACAGACATTCTGAAGGACTAACACCTCCCTTAATCCCCAGCTCTGTCACTGAGGTCAGCTGGGAGCACCTGTTTGTAGGTACCATCTGACCATCACATGTATACCGTAAGGGCATGCAGAGAGGTGTTATCGGTGACTGCCCAGAACTCCCTTCTTTTAGAGGTCTTTCTAAGTCCAAGCCTGCTATCATCTGGAGTCAGTTTAAAACCTTTCTGTTTGGGCAGGCATTTGACAGGCATGGGAAAGGTTTGGAGAGTTGTGAGTTAGGGGGCAGTTTTACTTTGTTTTATTTCCGTATTTGTGAATACATTTGTATGTATGTCTGCTATAAGGCAAAAGTGAAATAAAATGAGAACAAATAAATAATAAATCAATATTTATTTATTTTCTTTCTCTCACTCACACACTTTCACTCTCTCACACATATAGACATCATCACACTATCTTTCTCTCTGTCTCATACACATGGCAGAGTCAGGGGGAGAGTTCCAGCCATGGTGGCCTGTCTGCACAGGGGGTTGGGGTCAGCTCCAGAGGTGGCCCAGACACACACAGGGACCCACAGTAGCTACATTCACACACTCTGGAGGTGCGCTCGATGTTCTGGCAGCCACAGCTTCCAAACATGGGTCATTGCCTGCCTTTAGCAGGACTGTTGGATTTCCCTCAGGCAGGGTATTTCTGCCTAAGGCAGGATTCCTGGGAGGTAGGCAAGTGTTCCACTTCATGTGTTGCTTCATGGAAAATTTAAGAAGTGGAAACACCCTTCACACGGAGTACAGGACAGCCAGTCAAGTGGAAAGAGCCCTATACCTCCAGAATGTCTCTCAGGTATCTCTCACTAGAACTGAAATTAGTACTCTCTAAAATGGGTATACACGTTGAATATTCACTACCTGATTCACCATTTGCAGATAGGGTAATGGGAACGACCTGCATAGTGTTTGACGAGTATGTGATTTGGCTTCAAAATGTGTGTGTGTGGGGGGAACCATGTGCATATATAAATTCCCATTAAGTTTATGTCAGCTGCTAGGAGAAGGCTTGACCAGGTAGAGGGTGGCACAAAACAAAAAGCCTGGACACAGCTACACCCAAAGCAAAGCAACTGAGCCACACCAGAAGAGCCCTTTCATGGCAGTAATTGTACACTCTTTATATGATTAATATGTAATGCCCATCCCTATGACCAAAGTAGGTAGAGGATGCCAACTGTTAGTCTATTTTGTCTTTTCTAACATTAATACTGGTGCTCCTCCACCCCCAGTGTGGTAGAATCTCTGCTGTTTACATATTTTAGTAGGATTGAACTTCCAACTATGCTATCGCCTTTTCAAAGCTCTAACAACAGAGCTACTGCTGGCTCCCTCTATCTACTTTGGTCTTGGGGATGGGCACTGAGTATTGGTCCTATAAAGAGCTTACAGTTAGTGCCCTGAAAGGGCCCTTTTGGTGTGTGTCTGACAGGGAGCTGTCTGAGGGGGCTGATGCCACTTTAAGAGTGCCAGCTTAAGGACTGGTTATGGGTGTAGCAGTAGAAGCCCTGAGAGTGGGTGCCCGCCTGAAGACTGACTAAGAGCTTATCAGAGACATCCTGCTGGGATGTGCAATAGAAGACAATGGGTGGTTTTATACACACATTTCTCCAGAATGTTTGCTGTTACATCCTGAAATTTATGTGTGTCTTAAGCCACTTTTACATGGACGCCACCCACCCACAAACACCCGTAAAAACCCATCGGATGGGTGGGAGAGTGTCCGTGTAAAAGTGCGAGAGTGAGTGGGTGCGCATGCCCGACCCACCCGCCAACACCCATGGATAATACAGGAGAGAGCCAACACCCTCCGTGGGTGGAGATGGGTGTTCAACACCTGAGCATCTGAGAAAAATCAAAAACACCCACACCCACGCAGACGGGACCGGTGGGACCGCAGTGCTTTGGTGCAAAGGGTCACACACATGCCACCCCACAGACACGTCCACTGGAGTTCACGCCAGATGTACAGTCGAGAGCCCATAAAGGAGGGCGGAAGCATGACACATGTGCACAGGGTCCCACAATGGCCACGAGGAAATCACTGAACAAGACCAAGGAAGCCAACACCACCTCACATGCGGGACATGTTTGGGAGAGCAAGGGGTCCCAGGAGTACCAGGGGGGGCAGCCAGGAGGTGCAGGGGTGTGTGTCTCTTCCAGCGAGTGCGGGTGGTGTGTGTGTCCTGGCAGGTGGTGAAGGGTGTGTGTGTGTCCTGGCCAGGTGGTACAGAGGGTGTGTCTGTCCCCACCAGGCAGTGTTGGGAGTGTCTGTCCCAGCCAGGCAGTGCAGGGGGGAGGGAACACAGCACTGCTAACAACAGAAGATGCCTCCCGGCAGAGGGTCGAAGCCACACAGCGGCCTGTTACGTTGTGCCTCAGTTTTAACCAAAGGAAAAAGTGTTAGTGGCCTAGGCATAATCTTAAATAGATTAGGGTAACTCTTTTCCAAATTGCAGAAACTGAATTTACACTATGCTTAGAAGTCAAGCTAGCAAAGCAAGTATTGTAAAGACAATACATTTATAAATGAGGCATGAAACCAAGAATATTATAAAAATAAAGCATAGTTTACTTAAATTTAAATTTAAAAGTATCAGTAGGTTACACAGAATAGTATCGGTAGTCAGTCAAAGATATATATTATTTATTTATTATGTTAATTTATATCCCGCCCCTCCTGAGAACAGCTCGAGGTGGCTAACAATATCAAAACATAAAAACAACTATAAAAATATAATAAAACAATCATAAAATCACACAATGAAACATGGCTAGGATAAAAAATACAGTATAAAAGGGTGGCGGGAGATAAAACCCCACTAACCCCCCTCCCCAAGGGCCTTGGCAAACAGCCAGGTCTTGCAAATTTGACGGAATGTTAAAAGGCTTGGGGCAGATGAGCTTCATCTGGGAGGGAATTCCAAAGGTGTGGACCGGCCACCGAGAATGCCCTCTTCATTGTGCCCCCTGGCTTAACACAGGGGACCTCCAAGAAGGCACCCCCGACAGACCTAAGAGTTGCTCTGGGGCACGGAGGGTGAGGTGGTCCCTGAGGTACAAGGGGCTCAGATCGTGAAGGGACTTATAGATTAAAACCAATACCTTGAACCTGGCTCGGCACGCTATTGGCAGCAAGTGCAGAGTACAGAGCATATGTGTTATGTGTTCCCGACGGCCCATCCCCAACAGGAGGTGAGCCGCCGCATTCTGCAGTAGCTGAAGCCTCCAAACCAGGAACAAGGGCAGCCCCATGTAGAGCTCATTGCAGTAGTCCAGCCTCGAGTTGATGAAGGCATGAATGAGGGAGGCCAAGTCTGGGCCGGAAACATATGGACACAGTCTCCGCACCAGATATAACTGGCGGAAAGCGGCCTTCGTCACTACCTCCACCTGTTGCTCCAGGTGGAGATCTGCATCCAGAATCACCTCCAGACTCCGAACCTGCTGAGCTATGGGAGGGCGAACCCCCCCAATCATGGGGGCCGACACCTACCTCACTTTCCCCACCAACATCACCTCCGTCTTATCGGGGTTGACCTTCAGTCTGCTCTGCAACATCCATTCCACCACGGCCTCCAAACACTGGGATAGCAATGAGACAGCAGGGTCTGGGTCAGCTGAAAACGAGAGGTACAGCTGAGTATCATCAGCATACTGGTGACATCGCACCCCGAACCCTCTCACGACCTCCCCCAAGGGAGGTCGCATATGTATATTAAATAACAATGGACACATGATCTAAGTAACATTTCTGTTTTTAAAGAAACAGCTCTAAACCTAAATATGCTTAATTCATTGGCTCAAAGGTATCAAAAAGAATATACTTTCATATTCATCGGATTCTGCATCCCAATCTGCCATCATGAGAAGAAGATCCTAATGTCAGTTTAGGATCTGAATCTGAAAAAGCAAAGTCAGTGTCTGCCTTCTTAAAACAAACACTGCCAGTCCGAGATGCTGACGTAGAAGATGTCAGTTACTATTGGAAACACACAGAACTCCAAATGGTTCCCATCAAAATTAATTGCTGAGTTACAGAGAAAATGTGAACAAAGAGCTTCATGTTTCCTTCAAAATTAATTGTCAGCCAATTAGGCTAAGCAGCTGTGCTTGCTAGCTAAAACTTCTACTTTCACTATGGAGATGGCTGTACCAGGGGCCGTAAAACATTTAGACATTCAGACAGATAAGGCCCCTAGTCTTGCATCTAACTATCAATTAAATGTTTCTCCTAGCATATAGGCAAATGTTCACTGAGAGTTTATTTTTTAAGTTCACCATACAGTCTGATCATCAATACATTGAAACACAAAGTCAATATAGTGTAACACAAAATCAATACATTGTTAATACATTGGATACAGATGGCCAAAAATATAAGCTTATTATAGAAAATACATGACCCCCCCTGTTTGGCGAGAATGTGTTTAAATATGTATACAAACAATAAAAAAATTAAGAATAAAATTAAGGTTCTCCAAATCGTCAGGAAAACATCTCACCCTCTGTTTGGCGAGAATGTGTTTTAAAATGTATACAAACAATTAAAAAATTAAGAATAAAATTAAGGTTCTCCAAATCATCAGGAAAACATCTTCCAGGCTCTAAGGCACCGGATTCTCTTCACAAGTAGTCTTGGAAGGGACATTACTCTTCCTAGGGGGTTGACACTTTATGTTGTCTCATCCCATGGAGGAATCTAAAAATCTTAATAACTATGTTTAATAAAATAATCAATGCAATAACAAGTAAAACCGGTTTGAGGTAGGAGAGTAGTTGGATACCCGTTCCTAAAATTGAAGATCCAATAGCAGTTATAGCATGGACAACAGAGTTAGCCATGTCAGCTAAAGAAGACCAATCTGCAGAGACAGCTGTACCTAATCTAGTGAGCACAGAGGAAAGTCACCTTCATGGATATCAATCCTTAATAAAAGTTGCTTAACTTCCTGCAAAATATCTTCAATTGCATTATGTGTATTAAAAAGAGTAATTTCTGAGCTTTTCAATTTAGCTATGATGCCAGTTACTAGTAGAAATTGCAAAGAAAAGTGAGGTACAAAAATGTAACCCTAGAATGCAGTGATCCCAAATTAGGAGGTGGAAAAAGTTGTCTGCCATAGCAAGTGATTGTGCTATTCACTGTCACTATGGATGGTTGCAAGGTTGAAATATTGTATTCAGATTTTCCAGCTAGGATTATATACGACCCATTTGTAAGGAAAACAAAACAAAACAAATGAAATATTGCTAGATTTAATCCCAATAGGACAAGAAGTGGTACTAGGTGGAATCAGTAATTTGTCTGCAAAACCAATATCCAAAATTATGACATTCGACAGTATGTATGTTATGTTTCCAAAAACATCTGTGGACACATATTTATATGGAAGCTTCATATGAGAATGAGCAATATTTGTTCCAGTAGCTACTAAAAAAACCAAGTTTAAAATATTCCAATTAGTCAAATAAACCATACTAGGAATTTTCAAATGAATTAAAAAATGAATATTCCATGGTGTAGTAGGAATGTACCACATGTTTAGGGGGTCAGTAAGAATTGAATCTGGTAATGGTTTCATGTTAAAAATAAAAGCATGAGCTGTGTGCTGTAAGATACGGATGTTCTCATCATTTAAAGACAAGGATTGTTGAATCTCAGTAGTATTGACAATAGTCAGGGAGACATGCCCATTGCTTACAAAAAGAAATTTTTTTTGCAACTGAGGGTGATTTCAGATGTTACGGGTGCCCGATTCACCACAGTGGATTCCCAGCGGTGGCAAACCGGCTAACCACCCCCTGTGGGCAAGAGAGGCCCCAAACAGACGTGACAGGAGCGGGACCATGGCAGGGAATCAGAACGGCAGACCACGGCCCGGGGCAGCGCAACAGACGTTATGATGATCCCGGGCCGGGCCGTGGTCAAAGCACCCAGAAGGCACCAGAGCGGCTCGTTCCGGCTGCTGCTGTGTGCCCTTTAAATCTCCCTCCCCAGCCTGTGTTGTTGCTGGTTGCCTGGCAGTGATGTTGCGTGCTTTGTCCCTGGCTGGGAATCATTTTGTTTGATTCCGGCCAGTGGTTGCCATCCAGACGTTACTGTTTTTAGTTTCCCGTTGGGAATCTCTTTGACCATGCTTTCTGAGATGGTCCGGGCCGGAGGTCCAGAAGCATGGGTGATTTTGACCCCATGTGGGTATTGACTGTGGTGAACATCTGGCGGCCACCGAACAGACATTCAGGGCACTTTGGCCCTCCCGCGGGATTGACTGTGGTTCACTGTGGTTGACTGTGATCTCGTAACGTCTGAAATACCCTGAGAGACTTTGGGTATTTTCAGACGTTACGAGATCACGGTGAACCACGGTGAATACCCACCTGTGGTCACCGTGTCTCGAACATCTGTTTGGAGGCTGCCAGATGTTCGCCACGGTGAATCCCCACATGGGGTCAATTTGAACCACGCTTCCCGGGCTAGCCGAGGGAATGTCCTGGGAAGCGTGGTCAAACAGACCCCCGGCAGGGATCAACAAAAAGTAACGTCTGGCCGGTTGCCACGGCCCTGGATCCCCGGCGGGATCCCGGGCCATTGCGCTTCTGGCCTGATGCGGTGGCCGCAGTGGCCCCGCCGCCCGCCCGTCTCCCTGGAGGGCGGGCGGCGGGGTGCCTGGAGGGGGTGAGGCCGTGCGGCCGCACGTTGCGCCACACGGCCTCGCCCCCTCCCACATTCCCCGCTGGGATCCCCCCGGCACGTCTGTTGTGGCGTTATGGGGTGACCCCGGCGGGGAATGAATAGGGTGATTTTGGTACGGGGACAACGGGCCGCGTAACGTCTGAAATCACCCAATAATTTCCATAATTAATTTGTTAGACAAAACTGTCAAATCATGTTTGACTATAAAGGACACTTGAGTTAATGCATCCTTGAAAAAATAAATTCCATTTCTTAAATTTATATTATTGGCATCCTGTAATCTAGAAATCTTTTCCATAGAGTTTGTGAGCAAGAAATTAGTTTTTCTAAATATTTGTACATTATTCAAAGATTCTATGTGTAAAATCTTCCTTGATTTATAGGTGAAAGAAGGGAAACTCTCTGAATCATCATCAGGTGTTGCTAAAACATGAATGTTATTAAGAGTTTTATTTGTGCCCCATATCACTCTTTTGGGGTTCATCTGTAGGCATTAATGCAAAAATGTGTACAAGGGTTATCTTCATTTTCCTGCGGTACCATGATAAAATCTTCTAATGCTTGAAGCACTTAAAATAAAGAATATTTTAAGATAAGTTTTTACATTTCTGATACAGTGAATAAATTGTATAATTATCAGCAAAAAGTGGAGTAGCATTGACAAATAATAGACCTTGTATTATTTATTTATTTATTATATTTATTTTATTACATTTATTTGCCTCCTCCTCATACCCATGGCATCTCGACGCAGTTTACAACATCAATAAAAACAATTTAAAAACATCAACACAATTTAAAAACATCTAAAAAAACACCTAAAACCCCACCACCCCTCCCCCATGATTAATCCACCCCCCTCCCCTCCTCCAAAGGCCTGGGAGAACAGTCAAGTCTTGCAGGCTCAGCGGAAAGCCAACAGACTTGGGGCCAGATGGGCTTCCTCTGGGAAGGAGTTCCATAGCTGCAGCCCAGCCACTGAGAACTCCCTCTCCATTATCCCCCCCCCCGCCTTACACAGGGGAGTTCCAAGAAGGCACCCCCGGTGGACCAAAAGGGCCGCCCTGGGGCATGGAGGGTGCGGTGGTCCCTGAGATATCCAGGGCCAAGACCATGTAGGGCTTTATAGGCCAAAATCAATACCTTGGATCTGGCTAGGTACGTTATAGGCAGCCAGTTCAGTGCATGGAGCACAGGAGTAATATCTTCTCACCGACTCGTCCCCATCAGGAGACGAGCTGCTGCATTCTCTAGCTGCAACCTCTGAGCCAGCATCAAGGGAAACCCCATGTAAAGCGCATTACAGTAGTCCAGCCTCGATGTGATGAAGGCATAGATGAGGGTGGCCAGGTCAGGTCTGGAAATGTATCGACGCAGCCTCCGCACTAGATACAGCTGGCAGAAGGCAGCCTTCACCACCATCTCCACCTGCCAATCCAGGCAGAAACCCGAGTCCAATAACACCCCCAGATTGCAAATTTCTTGGTCTACGGGAGGATGAACCCCCTCGTCGAGGGGGCCAGAACCTGCCCCACCCTACCCACTGCCATCACCTCCATCTTATCAGGATTGAGCTCCAGTCTGATCTGTCATAACCAATCCTCTATGGCTTCCAGACACTGGGACAGTACTGAGATGGCAGAACCTGGGTCAGTTGAAAAAGAGAGGTAAATCTGGGTGTCGTCAGCGTATTGGTGGCAATGCACACCAAACCCTCTCACAATCTCCCCCAAGGGCTGCATGCATACATTAAATAGTAATGGAGACAGAACTGAATCTTGTAGAATGCCACAATCCAGGGTATTGAGTTAAACCAATGCTTATTTTTTCAGACTTGCCCTCTCTTTGGCTGTATAATTACCCATGAGATTTGCAGTAACATTAACACTACATGGGCAACAATTCCATGAATGTAAACCCTTAGCAGTAAGAGCTTTATCATTGTCACATTCAAGAGGCTGTTGTTGAGGATTAACAAAGGTACTCTTACAGGATACAATACTTTCAGATCTATTGAGAAAAATAGGATACCTAGGGATATCACAAAATGAAGTCCCAGTAACACCAATAAACATCTCATTAGCACCATCAACATTCTATTTAGAGGCTAGACACTTAGGTTTGAGTTCCCCAGTAGAAGAACTTGCAAGACAAGAAGTCAAAATGGACTTTAATTCTAAAGAGTCATCCATAGATAATTTTGATCCATCCCACCAAGATGTATTATATAAAAAGGATGTGCAAAAAATTGCTCCAGTATAGGGCAACTGGCCACCTAGAACTTTGTATTCACAATCTTCACCTACAGAACGTTGCTGCTTAGCATAGCGCAAGTGATCAGAAAAATCATCAATAGCTTGGTACCACTGAGGCAGGCCTTGTGTTGCAGTTTTAATGTCAGTCCAAAATTGAGGTTGGTCACAGTGATCTGCCTACACATGAGGACTTGGCCATTTCCTCGGATTCCCATAGGAAACAAAATAACAATGTCCATAGGAAGCAAATCACATTTTATCAGCATTGCTTGTTTGATGCCAAGGATCTGTACCTGGAACAAGAAAATGTGCATTTTTACTGTCCAAATCTTGCAAGTATTTTCCTATAGTCTTTGCAAGATGTGTGTTAGCATATGTTGAAAACAAACCAGAACAGTAAGCAAGTGCTCTTGTGTCTATGGGTGTTTTCAGACGTTACGGGCAGCTGGCTCACCACAGTGGATTCCTGATGGGGGTAAACAAAACAACCACCCCCCGGGGCGAATAAAAGTATCAAACAGACGTGACGGGACTGGGACCACGCCCAGGAATCAGGCCACCAGATCACGGCCCAGGGCAGTGCAACAGACGTGACGCCGATTCCCAGCCATGGTCAAAACACCCAGAACACACCAGGTAGGGGCGGGACACAGGGCAAATGAAGCCAAAGGCACAAAAGGGAACGCCCACACAAGGGAAACGGGAAGGGAAGGGGGAGAGGGAGAAGAGTCACACAGGTACCACAGAGAGCAGGTACATAGGCAGTGGAGGCACAGCGGAACACACAGCACGAGCACATGCCTGGGCACACACACACACACACACACACACACACACACACACACACAAAAGGGGAAGGAAGGGAAGGGGGACACGGGCGCCCAGACAACACACTAGGCACAATGGGAGCAAACGGGGGGCGGGACATGAAAGGGGGGGGAAATCACAAAGGAGCAGGGCAGGACACAGGCAACAGCAACCACAACCCCCACAACAGCACAGTCCACACGAGTGCCCCCACAGCAACACAGGCAGTCTTAGAAAGGGGGGGGGCAGGACCTCGGGACCAAGGCACAGCAGGGGCCTGCAAAGCACAGCGAGCTGGGCGGGAATAGTCCAGGAGGCACACAGAGACCCCCACACTCACTGAGGGGCCGATGAAGGGCAGTCAGGACAGCTGGTGCAGCGCTGCAGGTTCAAGGATTCACACACCCCCCAAAGGAAGCACCAAGGGTCAGTCCGGGGATGCCAGAACCCCCAGGTCACACGAGTACCCAAGGGGGAGGTGGCAGCAGGTTGCAGCGCTGGTGGGTGAGGACAGGTAGCTGGACACAGGCAGGTCGGTAAGGCCATGCAGAGTGCCACACACAGGCACCAGGGAGGGCAACCAGGGAGGGAAAACCCGGGTGTGCAGGCAGACCAGGGGGTGGGGCCCAGAGGGGGCCCGGGGTCACAGGCAGGGGCAGAAGCACGCCACGAAGCAGGCTTCACCACAGCACGGCAGATACATCAGGGAGGGAGAAGCCAGTGGGGACCAGTCCCCCCGGAAAGGGGCGGGAGCGCACACGGGGGCAGGACACCGGGGGGCCGGGAGGAACACTGGGACTCACAGGCAGCCACTGGGGGCCACTGGGGGCCCACGGGCCGCGTGGCCCACCCGGTGAACCAGGTGGGGCCAATGGATCAAGCCCCAGTGGTACCCCAGCACGGACATGTGGTGGGCAATCAGGTAGTAGGCCTCGAAGGGATCATGCATGGAGAGACCCAGCTGGACGTCCAAATGGGACCACACCCCCAACAGGGCAGACATCTCCGCTGCAGAAGGCTCCGACACACAGCAGGCAGCAGAAGGGGTCCAAGGAAGATGTCCCAGCTCCAGCAGCCGGTGGTACACCGCCGCACGGGTGCGCTGGTACCCATGCGCTCTGTGAACACAGGCAAAGTAGGACACGGCAAAGGCAGGGCCACCCTCAGCCACCCTCAGTAGGCGCCCAGCCCTCACACACTCAGCGCAGACACGGTCTCAACCCTGGACCAGGGCACATGGGCAGTGTTCTGCTTGTCCGGGATGCGTCCATCAGGGAAGCAAACCAGCCCCAGGTTGTCTGCATGCAGTGAGCAATCACGAGTGCTCACCTCATAGCCGAAGTAGCGAAGTCTGGAGCTCAAGCTCGCAAAGACATCCGCATGGCTTGCCAGGCTGCCCAGGAGCAGCTGCACAGCCGGGGTATGCCACAGGTCGCACAGAGACATGATCTTGTGGAAGGTCCAGATATGAGGGTCCCCATGGGGGCTGGGGAGCAGGAGACTGGAGGATGGACAACCAGCCATGGTCCAGCAAGATAGGGAGAATAACACCAGGGGGGTACATATACCCTCCAGGGCCGGGAGGGCCTCTAAGGGGTCCCAAGGACAGGAAAAGTGGCCACAGACCACAACATTGTAGCACAACAGAGCGAGGCGTGGGGTGCAGACCCGGCACAGCTGCCCAACACAATAGCATTCACATAACAGCTAATCGGGTCAACAAGGCCACAGTGTTGCAAACAGGCATGGGCAGGTTGATGGGTGAAGGTATGCAGTTGCAGAAGGAGCACACAGAACCGCATGCCCATGCAGGTGCGAGCACCCATGCACAGCCAGCTCGCGTAACCAAGGGCATGCCCACAGACCCATGCACCCCATTGGGGGGTCTGGCCCCCGGCACAACCGCCCATCGGATTGCCATAATAAACTTCTCACAACCTCCGGGGGCCCCACCACCATGGAGCGGGACAGGGCAGCCACCTACTGGATGCACCTCGTGCTCGCAGCCAAGTGGTACCACGACCACACTGAGCAGCTGTCCCTCCTTGGTGCGGAGGTACACCTGGCCGCCTGGCTGCAGGTTTCCCTAGCCTGCAGAGCTGCAAGGGCCCACAGGGCGCACCATGGCCGGAGTAGAGCCCATGCCTGGCTTAGGGCCCAGAGGCTATCCGGGGCAGACTGGCAGGGCGTGAGCTGGGCCCAGACCCAGCCCACGGCACTCTGCGAGGTGGCCAGGCGCCTCCTGTGGGTGAGGGAGACCATGTGCCGGTCTGGTCTGCTCGCTATGCCCATTGAGAGGCACCTATGGGTCGCAGAGCACCCACAAGGTTGGTGGGCGAGGGCGCTGGCCCAGTGGGATGAGGCTGCCTGGAGGGCCCACCTCAGGATAGACAAGCTCACCCTGCTGCAGCTAGCGGAGCTCCTTACGCCCTGGCTAGAGTGAGAGCACACCTCCATGAGGACCCCATCCCCATGGTCCAGCGGGTGACCAAAGGTGTGTGGTCCCTGGTAATGCCCAACTCCTGCCGGTCCGTGTCCCAGAACTTTGGGGTAGGCCTCAGCACCCTTGCCTGTATCCTCCAAGATGTGTGCAAGGCTGTGGAGGGTGTGCTCCTGGACAGAACAATCCAGCTGGTGGACCACGAGGCCATGATGGCGGGATTCCCGGCCGGAGGCTTCCGCAACTGCATGGGAGCCGTGGATGGCACCCACGTCGAGATCATCCGCCCCTCCACAGGGGAGGCAGAAGAGTATGTGAACCGACACGGGTACCACTCCCTGCAGCTGCAGGTGGTTGTGGATCACCGGGGCGTGTTCATAGACATCTTCACTGGAAACTCCAGCCGCAGTCGCGACGTCCGGATCATTATCATCTCCCCCTTCTATGCCCGGATGTTCCAGGGGGATTTCTCTGACATGGGGATGACCTGGATCGAGGTGGTACCGATGCCCCCATGTATCCTTGGAGACCCTGCCTACCCCCTCACCCACTGGTTGATGAAGGTCTACCCTGTCGCACGGACCCCTGCGGAGGTACTATACAATACCTGCCTGTGCTCTAGCAGAACCGTGGTGGAGCAAGCCTTCAGGGCCCTCAAGCAGCGCTCGAGGAGTCTCGCTGGGTGCCTGGACTACACTGTGGAGACCTCTGCCATGGTGATCAGGGCCTGCTGTGTGCTTCACAATGTCTGTGAAACCAAGGGGGCAGCCCTGGAATACCCCGAGCTCCACCGGGCCCCCGGGCCCATGCCCCTGTACGTGAATGCCAAAAACCCCAGGGAGTACCGTTATGCCCAGCACATCCCAGATGACCTGGTGAGGCATATCACCCGGGGTCCCGGGTGTGAGGGGCTCCCCTTTCCGGACCACCCCCTTGCTTTCCCGGGGGCAGCCCCTGCAGGGGTGCGCTTCCCCCCCTGTCACCCACATACGGGCCCTGGAGGCATACATGTGCTAAAATATTTATTTCACCCGTGTGTACATGTGACCCCGCCACCTCTCCCTACACCCCTGTAGTTCCCTGGCCCCTCTAGTGCCCCTCTCACACCACCCTCCCACTCCCTCCCCGTCCCTCCTCATTTCCAGGGTCTGCCCTGTGAGTGCCCGGTGTGGGCCATGGATCCCTGTGATCTCCGCCCACTGTCTGTGTTTCCAGTAGTGTCCTGGGCCTCCTCCAGGTTCGGCAGGGGGGGGCATGGGTGGGGGGAGAGGGGGCCGGGACCCGGGGGGGCCCCCGTGGCGGCTGCACCCTCCTGAGGCCAGTGGACACCGGGAGGTGGATGTGCTGCCCCTGAGGGCGCTGGGCCAGCTGGGGCAGCTGAGAAGGGGGCGGGGGCACTGGGGGGCCTGGCATGGGGCCCTGGGAAGGCAGGGTGCCTGGGGGCATGGCTGCCATCACGTAGGCGCACATCGTGCCGGGCTGCAGGAGCAGGGAGGTCCCAATATCGTGGGACCTATCCATCTTCGCAGAGTGCTCCTGCACCATGCCTGTGATGGCCTGCTCCAGCCTCCCGAGCGCCTCCACCTGCCTGCTGTGCTCCTGGCGCTCCCGCCTCCGCTCCAGGCGCACCTCAGCCTGGAGCCTCATGTCCCTCACCTCTGCCCACTCCAGGGACCGCTCGATGGCCGCCTCCATCCAGTCCATGGCTGCTATCATCCTCTCCCCCTGTTCCTCCGATGTCCGGATTATCTCCTCCACCTGGTCCTCCCTCCTCCTGTGGACCCGTGCCTGGTGCTCCCTCATGCACTGCAATGGAGCCACGGGACCTGGGGATGCTGGCTTATGGGGTTGCCCTGTGGGTACAAGAGGGTTAGTCCGATCCTGACCTGTACCCCTGCCCTCTGGCCGCAATGGGGCAGGGGCCCCATGGGCCCCCGGGTGGCTCACCAGGCCCCTCCCCACCTTCAGACCCCGGCTCCTCCCACCCCCTGTGACTGTCCAGAGACCCCTTCTCTGCACCCCGGATTGCCCTCCCTCCTGGACCGCCTACCTCACCTGGTTCCTGCGCCTGCTGGTGGGTCTCCTCGGTGGCTGCCTGCTCAGTCCCTGGGTCTGGTCCCAGGGTGTCCCATGGCCTGCGGGCGAGGAGGGGAGTTTGTGGGTGTAGGGGTGTGTGGTTGGGTGACCTGGGGCTGGGCCCCCTCCCGCCTTGGTATTTGGGGGCTGGGGCTCGGGCTGGGGTTGTCCCATCCATCCCCCCTTGGCCCCTGCCCCCATGGCCCTGGTGCCTCCCCGCTCCATGTTGCCTTCTTACCCTTGATGTCGGTCTTGGATCCTTCCAAGACCGGCCCCTCGGTGTGGGAGTGCTCCCCCATGGACAACTGACTGAGGGTAATGAGGGTGCCAGCCTTGGGCTCTGCCTGCTCGGCCTGAGGGTGGGTGCTCTCCGGGCTGATGTCCGGGGGGGGCTAAAGGTGCTGGGGGACCCGGGGCAATCCTCCTGGTGATCCAGGGCCCTGGAGCTCATGTTTACCAGGGGGGCAGCAAGGGGAGGGGGCACTTTGGCCCGTTCCCTGTCCTGGACCACAGCGCTCCCGACGAGCTGTGGGGCGACTAAATCAAATCAAATCAATTTATTCCAGACGCGACCCTTGGTCATTGTCAACATACAAAACACACAACATTGAAAATGACATTACACACATAACAGTACCTCATGAAGGTACCCCATTAAATCATAATATAATTCAATTGCTAATATTCTTGGACTACTCCTTGATCATTACCACACATTTAATATACACATATCTAACCAGTCATTTCAATGGTAGAAGCTCCCACTTGCCTAAGCAGTTTTACCTCTTATCCTTTTTATTACTCGCTAATCCCTGAGATGACATTGGTTCTATTGTGCAGGTTATAAAATTAAAATACACAATATAAAACATTGCAGCTAATAAATCATACTGCCAAAGCTTTAAATTTGAGAAATTTCTTCCTCAAGTCCATAGCTTGTTCTAAAAACCGCATCACGCTATGCGTTGTCTCTGGGTCTATATCTAGTAAAGCCTTCTTCAGCAAGAACGTTTGTGTGGCTCCCTGATATTTCCCAAGTGGAGAACGCATCAACTCACCCCTAATTGAGTCATAAAGATGGCATTCGAACAAAACATGTTGGATGGATTCCACAGACATAGCATCGAAGGAACATAAGCGATCCTGGTACGGAGTCTGTGTAGCCTGTCCCTCCAGAACCCTTGTGGGGAGTGCATTTACCCTAGCCGCGAGAAATAGGTGATTTCCCCTAAAAGATGCCCCAACCCCCTGGTAATTTGCCCCACATTCCAGTGGAGGTGCCCATGATAGATAATCCATCATATGCCAGGATTTGGTCACCAAGGAGCAATCCTCCTCTCTATCTATATCTCTCAATCGCATGATCAACTCCTTTTTGGCTACCTCATACCTCCTAGTTCTCAAATAAGCTTCTGATATACCAGCTCGAGCAAAGTAGTCAACAACAGACCGACACAATGGACTAATAAAGGAGTCAGAAAAAAGATCATGTAATAAGTTATCACAAGGGGCTCTACTGGTTTTCAGGGGGAAAAAGTACAGCTTGCTCTCAGGCTACCTCCTTCCACCCTCGCGTACCCACCTCAAGACGAGCAGCAGCTACCAGGGTTCCTTTTGGGAACTTTATGAGGGAACTCAAAAATTTTGACTGCACTAGATTTAGGTTTTTCCCCCACAGAGGGACCCACACCGGGGCACCATAAAGGTAGGATGGTTTCACCTTTGTCTTGAAAACCTTGATTGCCATTTTTAGGTTTTGCCTCCCTGTTCCAGCAAAGAGCCTCAGAATCGCCGCAGACTAGGGATGGGCGAACGCGGTTCGGTAGTTCGGTGTTTGGCCCGAACTCGGCTTGTTCGGACAACCGAACATGAACACGAACACGAATATGAACACACCAAACGTAAACGAACACCGAACAACGAAATGGCGAATACACCAAACGGAACCGAACACTGAACGACGAAAATGGCGAACACACCGAACGGAACCGAACACCGAACGACAAAATGGCCAAACAGTTCATTCAATTTGAATGGCGTTCGGTTGTGTTCGGGTGGCTAAAACATGGTCTTCTGTCAGGTCACTGGAAGGCCAAATGTAGCAGGGAGGGGGAAGTCATTTGACTC
>QEPC01013351.1:214618-236385 GCA_003113815.1 Sphenodon punctatus | reverse complement strand
ATTATTATTATAAACATTTATATAGCACCAGTCATGTGGCCTGGTGCTGTACAGAACATAGAATTAGACGTGGTCCCTGCCTGTGGCTTACAATCTAAAAGACAAAAAGGGGGGGGAGACAGGGAGAGGGGACAGTGGGAGAGACAGGGGAAAAGACAAACAAACATTCAAGCAGATGCGAAGTCTCAGGTGTGCATGCTTGGCTTGGTTTACAGAGAGGTTGGTGGTAGCAGTCAGCAGAGGAGGGCCGACAGCAAGAGTAAGGGGAAAGACTAGCAGGCATTGGGAAAGGCAGCAAGGAAAAGGTGGGTTATGAGGAGGGATTTGAAGGAGCAGAGGGAGGAGGCAAGGCAGATGTGGGCAGGGAGGGAGTTCTAGGCATGGGGGGCAGCGATGGAGAAGGGTTGAAGGCGGTTAGGTGAGCAGGAGAAATGAGGGAGAGTGAGGGAGGGGACAGAGGAAGAGCGGAGAGCGCGTGCATGACATGAGCAGCAGTCAGGCAGATTGAGGGAGGGTTAGAGCTTCGCAACCTGGACAGGCAGGCAGGAAGAATGTCATGAGAGGCAGTAGGGCTGGGCAGGCAGGCTTGGGCAGGCTTTTAGCTAGCCAACTTCGGTGGGAAGACAGGCACCTTGACATGGGAGGCAGGACTGATGCATGCTTTCAGCTTGGTGGCAAGCAGGGCGGGCAGACAGGCAGCCTTGCATGGGAGTCAGTAGGGCAGTCAGGCTGGGACATTGGCAGCAGGGAAATAAGATAGGATAGCAAAGACTGTGCAGCGCGAGAGAGCAAGAGCCGGTCAGCGTCACATAGGCCAGCCGAGATCGTATGGCATTGGCTGGTCATAGGCCTGCTGGCAGGCTTACAGTTTGTTTCCTAATCCCCCCCTGCATCCTGAGGTCAGTCAGATAAGGTGGCCAAGGCCATCTAGTATGAGACAGAGAGACACAGAGAGAGAGAAAGAGACAGAGACAGAGAGAGAGGCAGGGCAGGTTCGAGGCATTGGGAGGGAGGTACAGCACCTCAGCAGCACAGGAGCAGTAGCTCTAGCCCAGATGGAGGAGGAGGAGGAGGATCCCTGTCCCAAGACTGCCCCTGGCATGGGATGGCATGTGCCACTGCACCATCACTCCTTGTCCAGGGGAAGCTCCGGGAATCCCAGCAGTGGAAGGTTAACCTTCAGAAAGAGCTACTGCTCCACCAACTTGGCCCTCAGACTCAGGCAGTGCGGGTCGCAAATGTCCCCTACGATGAAGAACACCCTCTCGCTGGGGACACTGGTTGGTGGGCAGGACAGGATACCCTTGGCCACTTTGGACAGGGCCGGCCACACGCTGGCCTTGCCTGCCCAGTAGGCCAAGGGATCTCTGCTGGGATCTATGCATGGATCCTTCTCCAGATAGGTCTCCACTGCTGCTGAGGTGCCATCTTACTCCCTCCGGTACCTCTGGGTGGGCACCACCTGCCCCACTACCCTCAGCCATGCTACTTGCCCTTTTGTTCTGGGCCCAATGCTCACCTGAGTGGACGGAACAGAGGAGGAGCTGCTGGCAGTAGGGGTACTGCTGGTGGTGGTGCTGCTGTTACACCTAGGGCTGGAGGCAGGGATAGACCCAGATGGCTGGAAGGGGTCGCTGCTCCCACTCCCACCATCCCCAGGGGCATCCTGCTGCATGGCCCGCTCTGTCTGCCTGACCTTCTCGACCAGCATCCCCTTCAATAGGGGATAGATGGCAGTCTCGCGTGCCATGATGCCCTTGATCCTGGGGTCCAGCATGGTTGCCAGGACATATTCGTCCCAGCACAGGAGGTCTTTGAAGCGTGCGCTCAGGCCTGCCTTCAACTTCTGAGCTAGGTCTATCACCTTAGCACACATTCTCCTGCCCTGAGGGCCACGATCCCGCCCCCCCTCTGCCCCCAGAATCTCATCCAGGCTGCTGCGGAGACTATGCACCAGCAGGGTCACCTGGCTGAGGGTGATGGTGGAGCTGCTCAATGTCTCTGTGACACCCAGGAATTGTCTCAGGACAATGACAGATTGGGATATAATCTCCCATTCCTCCCTGTTGTACCCTGGAGGTACCTCGATGTCTGTCTCCAGTTCAACCTGATGCAGAGAGACTTTTTGTTCAAGAAGCCGCTCAAGCACAAGGAAGGTGGAGTTCCACCATGTGGAGACATCCTGGATAAGGGTGTACACCGGGGACCCTTGCTCAGCCTGCTTTGCCCGGAGGAGCTCGCTGCCCTTCACGCTGTGGTCGAAGAAGCCCGCCATCTTCCTCCCCCGCTTGACCAAGGAGCTAAGGGTGCCTGGCCCAATCCCCTTCTCCCCCAAGCCCAGAGCATCCTTCACCATGAGATGGAGGGTGTGTGTGGCGGAAGGGATGCTCATGAAGCCCCCGTCATGGACTGCCTTAAGAATATTGGCTGCATTGTCCATGACCACACACCCCTTGGTGAAGGCCGCACCTGGCAAGAGCCACTCCCTCACCATGGTGGCCAGGGCTGCCTCGAGGTTCCGCGCAGTGTGGGAGCTGTCCATAACTTGGGCCTGAAGCAGGGTCCACCTATACCCTGCTTCAGGTCCCCTCCTGCCACTGCCAAGTGCTGCCTCTGCATCCTGCCACCAGTGTGCCGTCACTGCCAGGTAGGTATGCTGGGCATTTCTGGAGGACCACAGGTCCATCGTAAAGTGGACTGTGCCCCCACAGCCCCCGCAAGCTGCTCCCTCACCCGCTCCTTCAAATCCCTATAGAGCTGTGGGACCACAGTCTGACTCAGGGCAGAGGGGGAAGGCAGCTTAAAGTTGGGGGCCAGGAACCCAATCAGCCACTGGAAGCCCTTGTCCTCCACAATGGAAAAGGGATGTCCATCCAAGGCAATCATCTCAGCCACCAGGCGCTTGCCTTTCTCCTGGAAGCCTGTGCCATGGCGCTTGCAGATGGCCTTGACACATCCCCCCACCCCATCTCCTCCATGGTGGACTGACGGCGCTGCTGGGGAGGCTACTGCTGTTGTTCTGCCCCCATACTGCTCCTGCTGATAGAGGCAGCAGTAGTTGGTGCAGGACGCTGGCTCGCTGAATGGGCCAGGTGACTGGCTGCTGGAGTCAGGAACCCACTAGCATCCACTTTGCCTGCCTTCCCGCTCAACAACACAGCACTGTGGCATGCCTTCAGGTGCCTGGCCATTGCAGTTGTGCCAAGGTTGGCAAGCACCTGCCAACCACCTTTTTTCACAGCGTGCACTGCACCTCTCTGTGATCATCTGCCCACACCGGCTTAAAATGATCCCAGACAGAGGATTTTTTTCCCCCTCCTGCTGCCTTCTTGTCCACCCTGGTGGACGCACTGCTGCCCGCGCTTCTGGGAGAGGGAGAACTTTGTGGCACTGGTGATGTAGCTCTGGGAGGAGGGTCAGACATCACCTCGTGTAAGTAGATCTCCTCTGTGGCACTAGTGTCACTGACTGCCTCTTCCTCACTGTCCCCGGTGACCACGATGATGTCCCGTGAAGGGGAATACTGTGAACCAGAGGCTAGACTGCCCATGCCCGAATTGCTGATGGCACTCTCCCTGTGCACCCCTCTGTAGCTGCTAGTGCTGCTGCTGCTCCTCTCCCTAGTACTGACATTGCCTGTGGATCTGGCCCTGCCTCTAGCAGCTGGGGTGGGAAACACCATCTCTGAACTGCTAGGGATTGCCTCAATTGTGTGGGACATTGGTGGTCCTGGAGGAATATTGGTAGAAGCAGTCCCAGCACCTGCTCCAGCACCACCCATAGCAGAGACAGATGTAGCCTGAGCCTCAAGTCCTGCATGCCTTCCAGTGCCCTGCATGTCAGTGGAAGGCACTGCCAGGAGGTGTTGCAGAGCAGCCTGGTGCCCTAAAGCAGGCCTGCTGATTTTGGGAGGGGGTGATGCACTCTGCCTCTGGCTACTGCTGCTGCCTGCTGCTGCTCCCTGTGCACGGCCCCGTCCACCTCTGGCACATGCCCCATTGCCTCCCCTATGGGCAGCAGATCGGTCTCTCCTTCCATTCTCCATTTCTCCCACAAAAATAATGTTTTTAATTATCTATAATTAGATATAAAGTTTTTTTATTGAATTTTTTTATCTAATATTATATATAGCTATATCTACACTAAATTTAACCACTGTTAACTAATAACTATTCTAAATGCTATGAATGGATTAAGTAGCTCCAATAAACCCTAAAGCTGAATCAGTAAATGCTATCTCTATCAGTAAACTTTAAACTAACTCCTACTTTCTCAAACCAAAAATATATCTACCTATCTATCTATTGATATATGGGATGGGGGTTGGGGGGTAATCACAAACAACACAAGGAGGGGTACAAAACTGAAATGAAACCTAAATAAATCTAATAATAATAATCCTACTCTAAATGAATAAAAAAACGGGGGAAGGGAAGGGAATCACTGCGGATGGAATATATAGGGAAAGGATTCAATGGAGGGGGGAGGGAGGAAGGAAGATTGAACACAGGGAGGGATAAAAACAAACAATAATAAAATCTATCTAAGCTAAGTTAAATAAATGAGAATATGGAGGTAGATGGGTTGGATGGGTGAAATAGGAGGAGGATGACAATAGATTGGGGAGCTGGAAAATGCTGAGTGAAGGAGCCTTCTGAAACACCTGCTGCTCAGTAACAGTGACTAGCTCANCCTGCTGCTCAGGAACAGTGACTAGCTCAGAAGGTATTGGGAAGGGGGGAGGCAGACAGTTTTGTTTCTTGCTGCGCCCGCCTCACCGCAAGCCCCATTGGCTACGTGCAGCCTAGCCCATGGCCAATCACAGACTGGCAAGCCAGTGGTCTGAGGCGAAAAGAGATGGTGATTCAGCAGGCTGGCTGCTACTCCAAGCCACTCGCCACCCTCCACCCCTGGTGCCTGGAAGTCTGCTCCTAGCTGAGTCAGATGACTTCCTCCTCCTTGCTACATTTGGCCTTCCAGTGACCTGACAGAGTGACAGTTCCCACTCCCTGCTTGGCCTTCCAGTGACCTGACATAGAGACAGTAGACCACATTCGTTTAAGCCACCCGAACTCAACTGAACACAATCCGAACTGACCGAAGTGTTCGGCCATTTCGCCGTTCAGTGTTTAGTTCGGTTCGGTATGTTTGGGTTTGGGTTCGGTCGTCCAAACAGGCCTAGTTCGGACTGAACACCGAATTTCTGAACCGCGTTCACCCATCCCTATTGCTTACAGAAATAGGACCATGCCTCCTTATGCTCCTAGCAATTTCAACAACTATCCATGACATTAGGTTCAAATCTAGCCTATTGATAGGAAACACAGGCATTGTCAATGAATCAAAAGCGAGATCTCTTTATCTCATAGTACTGATTACACCTGCATCATTTGCTTCAAAAAAGACAATTAAAAATCTATAGCCTATTCCACATTCTCCATTTCTTATTTGCAGGCAGTAGTTTTCTCCATCTCAGATGGTCACATTTTGCAAATTAGCAACCCATTGCATATAATGTTCCTGATTCAACTGGATAGCCATGATAGCCGTGGTTTTTTATTGAATTGTACGTCGTCCTGGGATGCCATTGGCATGGCGGGGGGCACATAATAAATGTATAAAATAAATTAAAAAATAAAAATGCACTAAATATCTTTTTATTTAGTAAAGCTTAACAAACTTGAATTTATCAAGAGGACAAAAGTAGCTGACAGTTTGGTGAACACCTACATGTACTTAATTATATTCTTATGTCTTGTACCCCACGTTGGGTGATAATTGTCATGTTGTGCCTCATTTTCTCAAAAGGAAAATGTGCTAGTGGCCTAGCCAAGACCAAGGGAACCAATACTGCCCAATGCATGGGACATGGCCGGGTGTGCACGGGGACCCGGGAGCACCCGGGTGGGGTGAGGCTAGGTGTTTCAGGGGTGCGTGTGTCCTGCCAGGGCAGGGGTGTGTGTGTCCTGGCCAGGAATTGCAGAGTGTGTGTGTGTCCCGGCCAGGCGGTGTGGGGTGTGTGTGTTCCAGCCAGGCGGTGCGGGATGGGGGGTGGGGGGAGACACAGCACTGCTAACAACAGAACACGCCTCCCAGCACAGTGCCAAAGGCACACAACAGCCGGTCATGTTGTGCCTCAGTTTTCACCAAAGGAAAAAGTGCTAGTGGCCTAGCCATACATAATCTTAACTAGATTAGAGCAGCTCTTTTCCAAATTGTAGAAACTGAATTTACACTATACTTAGAAGCCAAGCTAGCAAAGCAAGTATTGTAAAGACAATATATTTATAAATGAGGCATGAGACCAAGAATATTATAAAAATAAAGTGTAGTTTACTTAAATTCAAATAAAAAGTATCAGTAGGTTTCACAGAATAGTAGTCAGTCAAAGATACAGGATCTAAATAACATTTCTGATTTTAAAGAAACAGTTCTAAACCTAATGTATGCTTAATTCATTGGCTCAAAGGAATCAAGAAGAATATGCGTTCATATTCACCTGATTCTGCATCCCAATCTGCCATCATGAGAAGAAGATCCTAATGTCAGTTTAGGATCTCAATCTGAAAAAGCAAAGCCAGCGTTCTGCCTTCTTAAAACAAACACCGCAAGTCTGAGATGCTGAGGTAGATGATGTCAGTTACTATTGGAAACACACACAACTCCAACTGGTTCCCATCAAAATTAACTGCTGAGAAAACTTGAAAAAAGAGCTTCATGTTTCCTTCAAAATTAATTGTCAACCAATTAGGCTAAGCAGCTATACTTGCTAGCTAAGAAAAGCTAAAACTTCTACTTTCACTCTGAAGATGGCCTTACCAGGGGATGTAAATCATTTATCCATACAGACCGGTAAGGCCCCTAATCTTGCATCTAACTAGCATTTAAATTTTTCTCCCAGCATATAGGAAAAAGTTCACTGAGAGTTTGTTTTTTTTAAAGTTCACCACACAGTCTGATCATACATACATTGAAACACAAAGTCAATATAGTGGAACACATAATCAATACATTGTTAATACATTGGACACAGATGGCCACAAATATAAGCTTATTATAGAAAATACATGACAGGCCGCAGCAACGACCGATGAACCCCAGCTCAGAAGAGCCACAGTGCATGGCCAGAGGAGCAGCAGTGACAGCGAGGTGAGTGTGAGGGAACACACACACACCCTGACCCTGGGACTGGAGGTCCATGCTCCAGCCACAGCATCACAGCCAAGGGAACACAGGACAGGCGTAAGTCACCTAACCCATGTCCACGCAGGACAGCACCCAGACAATGGAGCACTGCACCACTGGGGAAAAGGCCAAGGAGGGCTCCCCAGATAGCCAGGTGAGCAGAAGGTCACACCAGAGGGAGAGGGAAGGGGAGGCCCCATGGGGGCATGGAGGGGGAGGCAGCGGGACCATGAGTAACCCCAATGCAATACAGGCAGCAGGAGATGACCATATCCACAGCTTTCACAGCCACTGGGTGGGCCTCATGCTACCAAGCCTGAGGACCCTCCACCTGCAGGTCCCAAAAGGGGGAGCCCTGGTCCAGGTAGGAGACCAGGGACTTCATACGGGTGGGGGGGTATGAAAGGGTCCAGCACGACCTGGTGCACAGCTACAAGACCAGACAGGTCTATGAAGCCATCACCCAGGAGATGCAGCAGCAGGGGTACAATAGGGATGTCTCCTAGTCCAAGCATTAGGTAGAGGACTTGAGGTCCAGATATAAACATATCAGGGACAACAATGTCAAGTCCAGCTGTGCCATGCACACAATCGAGTTCCAGGAGGAGCTGGATAAGTTCCTCAGCATGGACTGGGACATTGTGACCTCCTGCACACACAGCAGCACCTTTGCCAGGGGCAGACAGAGGACCACCACACAACACACACACCCTGCCGGACCCCCCAGAGCAGGGGGGAACACTGCCCCTGGTGAGTCCAGCCATGAAGTGGGATGGCAGAGGCCTGTCCCACAGAGGGAGGATCAGGCCACAGTAACACCACCCTCCATCTGCGCCCACAAAACCCCCAGGTCGCCTGGCCATGGGGAATGGGGGTGAACGTGGAGCAAGCAGAGACCTGGGATGGCCCCCAGGAGGTGTAGGAACAGGATCCAGGTATGACTTACCTTGTGGGCCTGGGGAGGGAGGAGGCCCGGGCAGAGTTGCAGTGACCGGGGCTGGGACCTGGTTGCCAGTAAACACTAACTGGTACCCATTCCCATTGCAGCCAAAGGTCACCTAGAGGTACACAAGGTGGAGGTCATGGAGGAGGAGGTGGAGGAGGCGGGGCCAGCTGCGCCCTTGCTACCATGTGAGGTGCACTTCCATGTTAGGGCACACCATCCAAGGGGTCACAGGGGGGCATGGCCCCAACCCCTACAGGGGTCGGGGCGGATGGGGCAGGTGGGTGGGGTGGTTGGTCCCACAGTGGGTCTCACATAACACAGGACAGCCATAGGCCCTACAGGCAATGAGTCCTGGCCGGGAGGTGATCCAAAAAGAGTACATGGCAGGGGGGTCCCATAAGGGAGGGATGTGGTGGAGCATCAACAACATGGAGGTCGCCCTCCTTGACACCCTGGGAACTGTAGGAGGAGGAAGTGGTGTGCACAGCCTAGCCATACTAACATGGGATGCAACCTCTAATTCACAGAACAGTGACCCACTCATGTGAGGGGTGCAACTGCCGGCAGCATGGAGAGAAATTGGGAGATGCGGGCCAGGAACCAGCGGTGGAGGGAGGACTTGGGCAGGGAGCTGCTCGAGGAATAAAGATGAATAGCTGAGGTGCACTCCCAGGAGCTCGCGCTCACCTGGGAGTGCCTAAGAGGGGAGGGGGAATGAGACTGGGAGACCCAGGCGACCATGATGGCCCGGTCCCACAACAAGCACCTCTGGGAGAGGCACCAGGCTGCCACCCTCCAACGTGAGCACCGGCATGCCTGTGACAGGCTGGAGGGTCAGGCCGCAAGTCTCATGGGCCTTATGGGGGAAACTGTCCCTGTGGTGGGAACCCCAGCGCAACAGGGCCCGCCTGATCGTGGATGTAATCGTGGCAGCCGACCTACACCACGGTGGCCACTCACCTGTGCAGGTGCCCCCACCCCCTGCACTTCAGCCAAACATGGTTCCCCCAGCAGCATTCTTTATTGGGCCTGGTCCATGGTGTCCCCTTCCCCCACATAGGTCCACACGAGCTGCTGGTGGGGACGCCCTTCCAACTCACACCACTCCCGGTCCCCGCTGAGCTGCAACCCTGACCCCTACACCGGGAAATGACGCCCCCACCCCAGAACCTGGTGACTCAGGACAACCAACCACCCCTGGACACTGCACTATCCCCCCTGGTAAGTTGCCCCCTGGCGGTGGGAGTGCAACACAAAGGGGAGCCGGCTGAGGATGAGGGGAACAGGAAAAGGCAATATCCCAGATGGGAATTAAAGGAACCACCCACAACATTCACAAACGAAACACTAGAAGTTTAACAACCTCTAATGAACACAGCACTTGTAAAAACACAATTACGTATTAGAAAATCCTTGTTCTAATACAAAATTGTTGTGTTTGTTCAAATGCTTTGTTCATTTGAGGTTGCTCCACATCCGCTGTTTTGCTGTTGCGGGAATGAGGGGCTCCATAGGGTGATCCTGGGACACCCAGAGGGCCAGGCCCTGGCATGGGAAGGAGCCAGGTATACATTTGGAATGCTTACCCCATGCTTGTTTTTCCTTGCAGGGAACTGCACCAGAGGCCGGTGTGGAGTAGGCCATGGATGACAGGGAGCCCAGTCCATCCGGTCAGCGATTGCTGTGATTGGCGGCAATGAGGACTCACCGGGCTGCGAGCCCTAGTGGTGCAGCCAAGCGGGGGCGAGGGCCCCCAGAAGCTAGATCCCCCATCCCATTGTGCAGTTCCACCTCAAATTAAAACATTGCACATGTACCTCTGTATCGCATCCTCTGTCCCAGGACCAGTGGCAGGAGGGGGGGGGCTGGAAGGGGGGCACCGGCAGGGTGAGGGTGTGGTACATTGCCTGCCCAGCCAATGGGGCTGGGGGGCTGACCACCAAGGCAGCAGGCAGTATTAGTGCATGGAACAAGTGTCCTGCACAGGAGGGTCGGAAAGTGGTGGCATGCAGGGCACTGGACAGCCAAAGCAACCCACGGCGGTCAGCGAGGGGAGGACTCTCGCACCCAGGCAACACACTGGACCTGTTCTCAGTACCCCCTTGCCAAAACATGGCATGGAGGCTAGGTTGTAGCTAATGGGTACTACCCAGCTTTATTAATGGGGTGCACAGGTTTATGGGCTGAGGTGTGGGTCGAGCAAAGCCCCATCATCCACTGCCTGGGCAATGATGAGGCAACAGAGTGGGTCCCTGTTATTCACAGAGATGCACCGGAATGCCCCACCCTGGGCATGTTGGTACAAGGGCCTGGGGCCTGCCCTCTGTACAGGTGGTGGTTTGTCCAGGGCGGCACCTCCGGTCTCACATACGTTGTGCAGGATGCATGCTGACAGGACAAGTATGGGGGTGTGGTCTATGTTGAACTGGCTGCTGTTCATCAAGAGGCACCAGCATATCTTCAGGAGCCCCAAGGTCCACTTCACCATGCTGCATGCTTAACAGGCGTTGGTCAGGGTTGCACGCCACTGGGTAGGCCCCCATGAGCCAAGGGATGAGTGGGTAGGCAGGGTCCTCTATAACAACGGGGCCATGGGAATGCCCTTATAAGTAAAAGTTGGGGGCGATCTCCCCGTCGAACATACGAGCGTAGAACGGGAATGCATGCAGTATATGCGCATCATGACTCCACCCCAACTGGCCCATGTACACATCAATAAAGAGATCCCTGTGATCCACAACAGACTTCAGATTGATGGAGAAGGCCTGCTTCCTGTTCATGTAGTCGGTCTTTGCGTGTGGGGGTCGTATGATGGGGATGTCGGTGCTGTTGATTGCCTGCATATCACTTTCTCAGGATCACAGAGCCTGATGACCCACTCGAGGAGGAGCTCCATGATCAGGTTGCACACATCATGGAGGGCCCAGTTCACAGTGGCTGTCCCCACCCCGAACTGCTCCCCCATGCTCCTGCATGAATCAGGGGTGGCTGGCCACCACACCGCAATTGCCACTCACATCCAAGGCAGCAGCAGGTAGCGCATGTTGGTCTCCCTCCCCCATGTCCCCGCACGGCCTCTGCACTGTCATCTTCATCCCTGCTGCCGGCTACATCATCCACCTGACCCCATCACCTCCTCTGGGTTCCTGAGGCTTCATCCCGCTGGGGCTTCCATTGTGATCTCACCCACTGGCTGCGTGTGTACCTGTACTCTCCTGTTGTGGTACTCGTGCCCAGCCGTGGGTCTGCCTGCACCCCATGCACTGCCTCTCTTTGACTGGGGGATCCCATTCCCCCATTGCTAATAAAATACATTTCTGTGATGAGCGATCCTGCCTTGCTTCCCTGCCAGCATTGCCACCTCGGCACCCCCTCCCCATGGCGACTTCCCAGCCCCTGGAAGTGTGGTTGTGTGCTGGGTGTGTGCTTGGTGTGTACTCATTGACTGTGGGGTGGTACCCAGTTGTGTGGTGTGTTCCACGGGGGGGCTTCCTCACTGGGTGGTTATGCCTACCCGTGCGCTCATGGTGGTATTGGTGGTGGGTGCCTGGGAGGGCACCCCTGGGGCTCCCCTGTGCATTGGTGTGGCCCCCACCCTGCCATACCCCACCCCTCCCCTATGCTGTCACCCCCGTTGGTGCTGTCCATAGGCACTTGTGGCGATGGATGGGTGGAAGCAACAGGGATGTAGGGTGACTGACGTGAGTAGGGGATGTGTGGGACACAGTCTGGGCCCCTCCAATCCCCCTTCATGCAGGGGTCCAGGGTGCTGTTCTGGGTGCTATCTGTCCATGTGTGGGGTGTGTCCCTTGTGCTGTTTCTGCCCCCGGCCCTCCCATGGCCCATTGGTGCAGCCATTACCCATCACCCTGTCCCTTCTCTCCTGCAACTAATGTGGCTGTGCTTCTGGCGATCTTGCACTTTGGAGGGATGGTCCGGCAGCTGGAATGGGCATCATGGGACATGCAGGCAGCTGGCCGGCTGTTCAATGCCATACGTGAGTGTGCTGCATATTTGCTAGGCCCTGTCCCTGTGTACCTCCAGGGGGGTGATGGTCTTTGGGGCCTGGGGCCAGTTCTGATGACTGTCTCCTCTCCCTCTGTCCCATGCAGTGCAAGCCATGATCTCAGAGTGAACCCAGGAGGTGATGGAGTTTCTCCTGTATGTTTTGGACTGGCTGCATCGACTCGACCATGTGTAGGATGAGCGCTGGTGCCAGGCAAGGGGTCGCTGGCTCTATTGACTGGGGATTGCCCCAGCCCTGCTGCTGCCTGCACTTGCCTCCCATTCTGTTGCCCCATCCTCCTGCACTGCCCTGTAGTCCTCTGTTGCTATTTCCTGTTTTATTAAAGACTGTTGTGTTCCTTCCCCGAATGTGTGTAGTATTGTGGTTTGACCTCTTCACTTGTCTGGGAGCCTCTGGGGGGTGTTGCGCAGTTGTCTTGGTGGTGTGGGTGATTTCCCCCCTTGCCCCCCATGGGCCATGTGTCTGTCCCTCTGTGCTTCTGTTGTCTGCTGTGTGTGGGGTGCTCAGCTGGGGAGGGAGGACTCCATGGGGCTGGACTGTCTGACCTCTATGCCAGGGCTGGGAGGGGACAGCTCCTTTGTAGAAGCTGTCATCGCTACTCCCTTCTGCCCTGCCCATGGGGGTTCTAGCGGCTTGGGGGAGGGACCGCATTGCATGGCCTTGTTTGCCCTCAGTCAGCTGTGTTGTCTCATCACTGTGCTGGGAGGGGCTTCCCCAGTGTTCCTGGACCCAGCTGTCCGTGTACTTACCCGGGTATTTGCTGGGTGCTTCCCAGGGTGGGTGTTTGACCACTGGGTGTTTGCAAGCCCCTCCCTTTTCCATCCCACAACCCCCTGTGGCATTGTCCATGTAACAATCTGCCTGCTGGACACCACCTGGTGTTCACTGGGTGTGCTTGTCAACCCATCCACACCCATCTACACCCTTTGCTGCTATTATTATTATTATTATTATTATTATTATTATTATTATTATTATTATTATTATTATTAACAAACATTTATATAGCACCAGCAGTGTACCTGGCACTTTACAAAGTAATAAAATAGAGATGGTCCTTGCCCCTAGGGTTTACAATCTGAGAGACAGGAGCTGGGGGAGAGACTTAGGAAGGGGAACAGAGGGAGAGACAAGGGGTCTAACATTCATGAGGATGCGAAGTCTCAAGTGCACGTACGTGGCTTGGTTACAATGAGAATGACAGAAGGCAGGTCCATGTTGCAAGGATAAGGGTAAACCAATCATAGGTATAGGAATAGTGGCTCAGCAGGATAAAGAGTCAGACAGAGCAGAGCAAAAGAGGTGAGTTTTAAGGAGAGATTTGAAGGTATGAAGGGAGGGGGCAAGGCGGATGTGGACAGGGAGGGAGTTCCAGGCATGGGGGGCAGCAAGTGAGAAGGGACGAAGGCGCTTAGGGGAGCAGGGAAGGCGTGGAAGGGTGAGAGAAGGGACAGAGGAGGAGCGAAGTGCACGGGCTGGAGTATGGAGGGCGATAAGTGCAGAGAGGTAGGGGGGAGCAAGGTTGTGAAGAGCTTTATAGGTGAAGACTAGGAGCTTGTGCAGGATTCGTTCAGGAAGGGGAAGCCAGTGAAGCGAAGAGAGGAGGGGCTGCACATGGTCGAAGCGACTGGCGAGGTAGATGACCCTGGCAGCAGAGTTTTGGACAGAGATGAGGGGAGAAAGGTGAGACCGGGGAAGGCCAGTGAGAAGGAGGTTACAGTAATCGAGGCGAGAGATGACCAGAGCATGAACAAGAGTTTTGGCAGACGAGACAGAGAGAAAAGGGCGAATCTTAGCAATGTTATGGAGGGAGAAGCGACAGGATTTAGCAACAGAGTCAATGTAGGGTTTAAAAGAAAGGGGTGAGTCAAAGATGAAGCCTAGGCTACGGGCTTGGGGGACAGGCAGGATGGTGACTCCATCAATAGTTATTGACAGTGAGGAAGGAGAGGAAGGATGAGGGGGGAAGATAAGGAGTTCAGTTTTAGCCATGTTGAGTTTGAGTTGACGTTGAGACATCCAGGTAGAGATGTCAGAGAGACAGTTGATGAGACGAGCTTGAACAGAGGGAGAGAGAGAGGGAGTAGAGAGATAGAGTTGAGTGTCATCAGCATAGAGGTGGTATTGGAAGCCATGGGAGGCAATGAGTTTGCCTAAGGATGAGGTATAGATCGAGAAGAGGAGAGGGCCAAGAACAGAGCCTTGAGGAACACCAACTGAGAGGGGGAAGGAGGAGGAGGCGGAGTTGGAGAGAGACACATTAAAGGAGCGGTCAGAGAGGTAGGAGGAGAACCAGTTATGGACAGAGCCACAAAAGCCAAGGGAGTGAAGGGAATCCAGCAAGAGTGAGTGGTCAACAGTATCGAAGGCAGCAGAGAGATCAAGGAGGACAAGAATGGAATAGAGACGTTTAGATTTAGCCACCAGAAGATCGTTGGTGATCTTAGCGAGAGCAGTTTCAGTAGAATGAAGGGGGCGGAAGCCAGATTGGAGGGGGTCAAGGGAGGAGTTGGAGGATAGGAAGTCAAGGCAGCGGGAGTAGACAACACGTTCAAGCAGCTTGGAAGCAAAAGGAAGGAGTGAGACAGGACGATAGCTAGAAGGGTCAGAGGGGTCAAGAGTGGACTTTTTGAGAATAGGAGAGACTGTGGCATGTTTGAAGGCAGAAGGGAAAGAGCCAGTAGAGAGGGAGAGGTTGATGATGTGCAGGAAGGAAGGGGCGACAGTGGGAGTAATGGAGGTGAGGAGGCGGGAAGGAATGGGATCAAGGGGGCAAGTGGAAGGGTTGGAGGAGGAGAGCAGAGAGGAGATTTCCTTAAGGGAGGCAGGGGAGAAGGAGGACATGAGAGAAGGAGGGGGAGGAGGGAGAGGGGTGGGAGTGGGAAGAGAGGAGTGGGAAGCGATGTCGAGGCGGATCTTGTCTATCTTGGAGGTGAAGAAGGAGGCAAGATCCTGAGCAGAAAGGGAAGAAGGAGGGGGAGGACAGGGAGGCTTGAGGAGGGAGTCAAAGGTAGAGAACAGGCGGCGAGGGTCCCGAGAACAGGACTCAATGCGGGAGGCATAGTAGTGTTGTCTAGCAAGGGAGATAGCAGAAGTAAGGGTGGAGAGACAGAATTTGAAGTGAAGGAAGTCAGCGTGAGAATGGGATTTGCGCCAGAGTCGTTCAGCAGCACGAGTGCAAGAACGGAGGTGGCGGATACTAGGGGTGAGCCAAGGACGGGGGTTGTGGAAGAAGGCAGGGCAGGAAGAGAGAGGGGCATGGGAGTCAAGTGTGGAGGAGAGAGAGGCATCGATGCCTATTGAGGCATCCATGTAAACACGACCTAAATCACTCACCCAGATCTTAAACATCTGTCTTTTTGAACTTCTGAGTAGAACTTCTCCCAGAACTTTTGTGTGTAAAAAGTTCTCCTGGTAAACTGCTTTGTTCCAGGCAGCTGTGGCCACTTGGTTTCCATGGCAGCCTGTCACATCTACAGCTTTTGCTACTTTAGGCTTCCTCGGGGCAGTATTTGTGTGATGAATGCATCCAGGAACTGCCTCAGGGCAGTGTGTGTGTGAAAAATGCATCCGGAACATACTTGTGGACTTGTAAATCCAAAGAGAAAAATCCAGAACTTTAAGGTGTGTGTAAAAAGGCCCATGAAGTATAGAGTTCTTGAACTACTAAAACCAAGCTAGTGGAAGCTACTTGTCCTTCAAGGGTTAATTGCCCAAAAGGGCCAGCCATGTTCACTCCTGGTACAAGAAGAGGCAGCCTCCAGGAGAGAGATCAGTATATGTCTGGCTGGGAAGCATCTCTGCTGATAACTGAGGCTTCAGACGGAGTCCTATCCATGGTGCTGAACCGAGGCTAAGAAAGGGCTGAAGAAACCTGGACTGAAGGGATAAGCAATGATGGCAGCAGCCGAAAGTTTTGTGCCTGGATCCCTACATGGTGTCTGAGTGGCCTGAAGCTGTGAGAGGCTTTGCCTGCTCAGAAGAGTCCTGTGCCTAATCAGGAGAGCCTAAGGTGTTGAATCTATAGCGTGGAGTACACAGCGTCATGGACTAGATGTAGGATGCTGTGGAAGACTGACTAGCCAGCCACAGACAGGGACCTGGCTGAGCTGCGATGAGTTAGGAATGGGGTTGCCAGAGGGCTGATTCCTGGCAATAGTGAGGTGGAACAGAGACAGGGACTTCAGGTGGATGAGCTGGCATCCCAGTCAAGAGTACCGATAGAGTACTCTTCAGTAGAGCAATGTGTGAGAATAAAGGACTTGTGAGCTAACGTCCCTGTGAAAATGACTGAGTACTTGACTCCCAGAGCCTGCTCCTGCAAGGATTTACCCTGGGTGACTACACCCTATTTCAGTGGGATTTACATGCCACCCTCTGCCTGGTCAAGCTTCTTTCTAGCAGCTGACTTATAAAATTATTGGGCATTTACTTCCACACACACACACACACACACACACACACACACACACAGATTTTCAGTCTAAAAGGGTAGATGAGTACTTGTTTTCCATTGGGATTATAGGTTGGGTTGGGTACGCAAAGGCTACCCCCAAAAAATCTGATATTATTCACAGGTAATTCATATGACTCATTTAAGTTCTAATGCACACCTGATCACACTTGTGTGACACTCCGATCTGTTAACACACGTCTATATATAAACAGAGTTGCAGACTTGCGCATATTCATGTACATGTCTACATACACACAGATCCTTTATATGCATACGTAATCACAAATCCCATCCTATGTAAATACTTGCCTAAAAATGTGTACACATATGTAAGCACGCAGATGCAGGGGCAAGTGCACACACTAACCATATTTATGCCACACACATTTGTGAGGTACTTTGCGTGAGAGGTGGTTGACGTACCATAAATTCAATGATCTTCCCCATTTTGCCAGGTATCTGTTTCTATTTCATGATAGTTTGTTGATCACCCTACACAACAGCCCAAGTCTGTCCGTCCTTGCCTGCTGCCTCCACCAGGACCCTTGCCCAATCCAGGGTACCTGAAGGGTTAAGGCTGATGAAATTTCAAGCTTGCCATCATCAATCCACTCCACAAATCTGACAGCCTCATCTCATCAATGGCCGCAGATTGATTTTTGACTGGGAGCAACGAGCCACTTCACGTGAAAAATGAGACTTCACACCGTCAATAGAAGTTCTAATTACAAATTAAATTCAGGACATTCTTCACTACAGAGACTAGATTTACGGGGCTTCCAGGAGGATGTTCATCCCTTTTTAATTAAAGTCAGTATGTATTTGCAGATTTGTTAGCTAGGGTTACGTCTGCTGCCTGATGTTGAAAGAGCATAGATTCTGAGGACTGTCCTGATGTGAGGAGACATTGGTGGGAGGCGGAGGGGTTTAGGTGCCATCTTTTCACAGTAGACATACTCTTTTCTTGATCCATTTGTCCTGAATTGACATACTGGGGTGCTGAACCCTGGGGTGCTGAACCCTGTCCAATCATCGTTTGCATCATGATAGCGGGCCTCAGTAAAATGCCAGAAAATTTCAAGGTGGGAATGTAGTAAGGGGGCCTTTCTCAGAGGAATTAACTCACTCCACTGCCACACTTATTCAGCCCTCAGTTGACTGTATCCACCCCCGCTTGGAAAAGGGGGTTCACCCTTGGAGCAACACTGCACCAGTTCATAGGGGTTCAAATTAATCATCTCTTTATTAGATCCATACACAGTTCCTTAGTGCCTGGGTTGCCAGCTCATCTGCCTCCACCCTGCAGGCCCAGCACAGTCTCTTCCCAAGCACTGGAATAACAGTTATTATAACAACTCTAAAAAAGTCAATAGTAATGAGGCCTCAGACCCCAGGTTCTGGCCAAGCCTTGCGCAGACAGGAGGCTCCCTCCTGGGCATAGCCTCTCCAAATACCTGGCTCCACTCTGGTTCTCGCAGCCTTTTGCACCTTTGAGAGCATAGAGTGGGAAGGATTAGGGATGGGCGAACGCGGTTCGGAAGTTCAGAGTTTGGCCTGAACTCGGCCTGTTTGGACGATCGAACCCAAACACGAACCCAAATCTGAACATGAACTGACCAAACTGAACTTAATTCCCAACGTCGAAATGACTGAACAGTTCGGTCAGTTCAGATCGCATTCGGGTGAGTTCAGGTGGCAAAAAAAGGGTCACTGGAAGGTCAAACGTGACAGGGAGGGGTAGTCAGCTGAGGAGCAGACTTGCAGGCACCAGGGGTGGAGAGGCTTGCAAGAAACAAAACTATCTGCCTCTCCCCTTCCCAATGCCTTCTGAGCTAGTCACTGTTCCTGAACAGCAGGCGTTTCAGAAGACTCCCTCTCCCAGCATTTCCCAGCTCCCCAATCCATTGCAATCCTCCTCCCATTTCACCCATCCAACCCATCTACCCCCATATTCTCATTCATTTATTTAGCTTAGTTTAGATAGATTTAGTGGTTATTTTTTGTTTTTACCCCTCCCAGTGTTCCCTGTGTCAAATCTTCGTTCCTCCCTCCCCCCTCCATTGAATGCTTTCTCTCTCACGTACAGTCCATCCCAGATTCCCTTCCCTTCCCCTGTTTTTTCATTTAGAGTAGGATTATTAGATTGATTTAAGTTTCATTTCAGTTTTGTACCCGTGTTGTGTTGTTTGTTATTCCCCCATCCCATACACACACACACACACACACACACACATATATATATATATATATATATAGAGAGAGAGAGAGAGAGAGAGAGAGAGAGGTTAGAGATAGTAGACAGTTGTAGGAGTTAGCTTAGTGATACAGATAGCGTTAGTGATTTAGTTTTAGTGTTTGTAGGAGTAGGCCTGTGTACTTATTAGATAATCCATTTAGTTCAAGTATTTAGAATAGTTAATAGCAGTTAGATTTAGTGTATATATATATATATAATATTAGATTAAAATTTTAAATTAAAAAGCCCATATAAAATAATAAAAAACCAAAAAACCATATAAAACCAAATAAAAAAACAAAAAAAATATAAAAAACAAAAAAACCCACATATAAAAACATTTCCCGAATGGCTGAACCCGAACCGAATGGCTGAACTGAACAGCCGAACCCAAACTCGGCGAACGAACCAAACGGCTGAACTGAACAGCCGAACCAAACGTAGCCGGTCCGAACGGACGAACCCAAACCGCAATCGGTTCGCCCATCCCTAGGAAGGATCCATTTTAGGTTTTTCCTTGGGAGATGTTGCTCCTTCAGCATCCAGGCAGAGACTGCCTCTTCTCCCAGTCTTGCTTCTCCTCTTATTCAGGCAGAATGGGCATGGCCAGGCTGTCCCTCCTCAGCCTTAAACAGCCAGCATCCTGCCCTCTATGACACTTTACTGCCTAGTCTGTTTCTTACCCACAAGTGGATCCCGGGCATGTGCTGACTTTCCCAACCCCTTCAGGGCTTACAGACTCAGTAAACTCAGTAAACTCTCCCCTGTCCAGAACACTCAGACCCATAGGTTTCTGAGCCTGATAGTCAAGTGCCAGTCCCATGTACATGCACATAGACTTCCTGGATGGCCTCTGTATATATTCAGCCCTCTGGGCTCATCCACTTAGCCCCCTCCTTAAAGGGTCCACAGCCGCACAGGACTGCTCCCTGTTATAGCTTGCATTGAATCATAATGTTGCTAGATTATTATTGGGGGTCACCCCTGAGCCTGAGTTTCTGGGGGTGCCATTAACTGGTCAATGTGAGATGCATTCTAAAAGAGTGCCTGATTTGTATTGTAAGGAAATATTGATGATTGGACCATATGGTCTTTTGCAACCTTCAGTAATCCGCCAAGCAGGGGATTTTGGGACATTGTCAGGATGAAGTCAACACATAACTGTTGAATGTGTGTTTTCTTTTACATATATAATTTTCTTGGTTAAACTAATAATAAAAAACAGGAAAGGGATTTTAAGTACGGCAATGATGGTTAATTTGTGGTTCTATTGTGCTAAAGTACTTTAAAACCATGACATAAGTTGCACACTAACCCTGAAGAGATGCTTTACATGAAAGGTAAACCAAACAGACATGTTAAATGGCTTGCCTTGTGTGTTGTGCTTGATAAAAGGTGGATCTTGATTTTGAGCAATTTTTTAAATTGACTTCTGTGTGCTTAGTGTGGGATTCTTTGATGTGATCACCACAACTGAGATTTCCCTATGGAACTCCCTTTACCTTATGAGCAAGATTCAGATGGTGGAAAGGAGTTGAACGAAGTCCTCACTTCTGGTGATGGCAGTTTAATTACACAACACCTCTAGAGGTAGGAGAACAATGGAAAACTATTTCATTTTTTAAAGTTAACGTTAAGGAAAGTGAGCATATATGAGGTAGAGACTAGGGGGTTGCTTGTACTTGCACCACACAAGCATCCTCCCTCCCTCAAGCAAAAGCACCTTAGCCTCACCATAATAAAAACTCAAACCTTTAGCCCTTTTTACATGAGTCGCAGTGTGTGTGTGTGTGGGGGGGTCAGTGTGTGCCACAGTGTCGCGGGTTGGAGGTCCGCACCCCCAATTTACCAGGTTTGTGTGACTCAGTTTCCCTCACGTACAGCCCACTTGAATCAGTTTTCTCTCTCTCTGGCTGATTCAAGCCTGCAACAGGGACAACCCCTTTGTCACCCAAGGGGCTGAGCCTTCTTATTTACAGACTCTTTAATCTCTTTAATCTCTTTAATCTCTCAAGCAAGAGCTTGAGAGCCCTTGTTGCTCACTTGTGTTCCAATGTTAGACACAGACACTTCTTGATAAAGATAAGAAGTCAGTTTATTGATTACATAAGCAAGATTGTTGATACAGAGTGGTTACTAGAAATCAAAGGTAAATATAACGCATTCCTGATCTACCAAGGTCCATAAGTTCTTCTCAGTCCTTGATGTAAGCGACTGGGTCTTCAGTCTTAGAGTTGCTAGAAAGCAAAGTCCTGGTCTCAGTCTATAGTCTCCAGCCTGACTGGCAGGATCGAGGATGCATATGAGAGTGCTCAAGTTGGCTCTGACCAAGCGAGAGAGAAGATGGCTCAATGGCCCTCGCTTAAGTACCTTTCATGGTCTCTTTGTTTCTCGTTCCCACCTTGGAGAAACCTGAGGTTCATCACGTAGGCAACCCAGGCAAACCTGAAAGTCGATTTGCATCTCCACAGGTCTGTCTGGTCAGGGTTCCCGATACACATTCTTTTTATCTCTTTGCATTTCCTGGAGTTTCGTCAGTGTCACAGTCCTGATTTGGGTTTTACAGTTCTCAATTGTAACATCATTACATACGTGTTGAACCTTTTGCTTTACATATTTGCTAGACTTGTAGTCTACATGTAGGCCAGTATCACACGTGTGTGACCCTATGTTCCTACGTGACACAGGGTATTTTCAGACGTTACGGGCGGCCGGTTCACCACAGTGAACCACCAGGGGGGGCGAACAGCGCAACCACGCCCGGGTGTTGGAAAACGACCCAAACAGACGTGCCGGGAACGGGACCACGGGCCGGAACCGGGCCGCACCATCGCGGCCCGTGGCAGCACAACAGACGTGCAGCCGAACCCCCGCCGGGCGCTAAACCCCCACAAGGCACCGGGCAGGGGCGGGACAC
>QEPC01013351.1:197739-209374 GCA_003113815.1 Sphenodon punctatus | reverse complement strand
GTTATGAGGGAATGGGTGTCACTGTACACATGGGTGATAATAAAGGTGTAAATGGAAAAGTGGCTCCTGGCCCTGTATGTGGGAGACAGGGGGTGGGGCAACCGTGGGCGTGCAGGGACCTGTCAGAGGAACCCCAGGGGGTATGCCGGAGCGGTGGGCACCCCCTCTGCATGGGCATTGTCCTCCATGCGTGCCTTGTGCACCTGGATGCCATCTGCCAACAACAACCCCCCCCCTTAGTGTTTGCGGCACCTTGGCCTTGGAGTGCTGATTAGCTGGTATGTGAGAGCTACTGTGTTGTGCAGATGTGCTGGGTCCACACCCCACACCTCAGTCTGTTGTGCTACAATGTTGCAGCCTGTGGCCGCTTTCCCTGTCCTTGGGACCCCCGGGAGGTGTGTGAGGCCCCCAGAGCTCCGTGCTATTCTCCTCAGGCGGTTGGAACATGACTGCTTGTCCATACACATAGCTCCCACTTCCCATCCCCCATGGGGCCCCCCGTATCTGGACCTACACCGAGACCATGTCCCTCTGTGACCTGTGGCGTAGCCCTGCCGTGCAGCTGCTCCTGGGCAGGCCGGACAGCCACTCGTCCGACTTCGTGAGCCTGAGCTCTGGACTCCGCTACCTCAGCTATGAAGTGAATGCAGAAGATTGCCGGCTCCATGCCGAGACCCTGGGGCTGGTCCGCTTCCCTGATGTCACGTCCCGGTGAATAGGTGTTCGCATGTCCCCTGGTCCGGGGCTGAGACCGTGATTGCACTGTGGGTGTGCAGCCTGGCAGCCTTTTCACAGTGCCTTGCTGAGGGGGGCCCAGCCTTGGCCGTGTCCTACTTTGGCAGCGTTCACGGGCGCGTGGGTACCAGCACACACATGTGGCTGTGTATCACCGGCTTCTGGGGCTGGGGCATCTTCATTGGCCCCCGGCTGCAGCCTGCTGTGTAACGGAGCCTTTCATGGTGGAGATGTCAGCACTGGGGTGGGTATGGTCCCATCCAGATGTCCAGTTGGGGTTGTCTGTGCATGACCCCTTCGAGGCTTACTACCTGATCGCCCACCATATGTCCGTGCTGGGGTACCGCCGGGGCATGATCCATTGGCCCCACCTGGTTCATCAGGCCGAGCACCCTGGGCCCAGGCCCCTAGCTGCCCCCAATGGCTGCCTGTGAGCCCCTGGGTCCCTCCCTGGCCCCCTTGTGTCCTGGGCCATATGGGCTTCGGGACCTGCCCGTGGACCTGACCCTGTTGCCTGACACCACCCTGCTGTCTCTGCCTTGCTGCCAGGACGCCTGCATCCCTGTGTGCTGCTGCTCTGGCTGTGTAACTGGGCCCCTCTGGGCAGTTCTTCCCCCTCCTTGGTTGCTTGTGTGCCCCGGGCGTCTGGGGCCCAAGGCCTGCCCCTCCCGAGCTCCTTCACTGATGGGGCCACCCATACTTGGACCTGCTGTGCTCGACTGCCTCTCCTGGCTGCCATTCATTTGCCTCTCGGTGGGATGCCTAGACTGCATGTGCCTCCTGGGCACTTCCCGGGCGGTTCACTGTGACATCTGGCTGCCTGATGTAGCATTCGCCCAAGATGCAAGGCCCCCCCTTTCTGGGACTGTGTGTTTGCTGTGGGGGTGCCCGTGGGGACTGGTCAGCTGTGGGTGGGATGTACCTGGTGCCGGTGTCCCACCCTGCCCCTGTGCCCGTTCCTCCCCTCATCCCAGTCCCGCAGCCCACCCCCCACAGTGCCCAGCCTGCCTTGCGTGGTGTCTGGTTGCCCGTGTCCCCACCTTCCCTTTCTTTCCTATCCTCCGTGCCTGCATGTGTGTGTGTGTGTGTGTGGTTGTGGTTGTGTGGGATTGGGCCAGCATGTGCTGGTGCTGTGGGTGCCCCTGAGTCCCCGTTGTGTGTGTGTGTGCGGGTGTGTGTGTGCCTGCTGTGTGTGGTACCTGAGCGCCTGTTCTACCTCTCCCCCCTCCCTTCCCTTTTCCCTTGTGTGGACATTCCCTTTTGTGCCTTTTGGCTTCATTTGCCCTCAGGCGGCCATGCCTGTGTCCCGCCCCTTCCTGGGGGATTCTTGGTGTGCTCACCACGGCTGGGAATCGGTGCAACATCTGTTGCACTGCCCCGGTCCGTGATCTGGTGGCCCGATTCCCATCCGTGGTCCCGGTCCTGTCACATCTGTTCGGGGCTTTTATTGGCCCCGGGGGTGGTTGATTTGTTCACCCGCACTGGGAATCCACTGTGGTGAACCGCCCACCCGTAACATCTGAAATCACCCATAATCTCTGTAGGTCACTTTTTAACAATGTGGTTTTTTGATGTGAAGCAATTCTGTTTCTCCCCCCGGGGTAGGGGGGAAGAAGGTAGCAGGGAGTGCGGATTGGGACTGGATGGGAGGAGGGAAGAATGGAGTAGGGGGGTACATATCGGGACCAGGAGAGGGGGGGGAGAAGGGAGCAGGGGGTGCATTTGGTACCTATGGTGCCAATACAGACCCTGCAACATGTATGTTTCAAAGTGGCCTGGAAAAATATACAAAGGTGGCAACCCTAATCCCAAGCATCCCCCAAGAGAAACCATCCTCCATTCTTGGCTTGCAGGGAGCTGTGGACCCGGCAAGGGGAGACTTTGTTGCAGGGGGCAGGCTAGTAGATCCTCCTGGAGCCATTCCTAGCTCTGCTGCTTCTCCCAGCCATCTGGTTAATTTGATCCACCTGGGAGGAGCAGCAGAGCAAGGAATGGTTCCAGGAGGATTCCTGCACTATTAAATCAAGTTTTTCCCCCAAAGTTAATATTGATAAAGCTATTCCTGTTTTTGAAGAAAAAGTCCTGCATGAAATCCATACCATGGAAGAAAACCACCCGAGGAAGAAATTTTACAATCTCACTAAAGCGGAATCGACTGCCATTCAAAATCTCAAAAAGATACTTCTATAGTGATTTTAAAAAGAAGATAAGGGAAGTGGTATAGTTGTTATGGGCCTAGATAGGTATAAGGAGGGTTGTTATTCACTGCTATCAGTTACAACTGATTATTTACATCTTAGGGGAGACCCCACTAAATTATTACAACAAACAATACAAACAAATTTAGAAAAGGGACTGCAGGATAACAACATTAATGAAAAGAATTTAGATTATTGTATAATGAACTCCCTCGGGCTCCGACCTTTTATGGGCTTCCCAAAATACATAAAGGATTTTCTGCCCTAGAATTTTGACCTATCGTTTCTGGAATAGGATCAGCTTTAGATCCCCTATCAAAATATTTGGTATATTTTATTAAACCTTTTGTAGAACAGGTTCCATCCTATATAACAGATTCCACCCATTTTATAAAAATAATTGAGGATGTAGACTTTTCTGGGATAAGGCCTATTTTTGTAACTATGGACATTAAGGCTCTTTATATGAATATCCCACATGGAGAAACCATGGGAAGACTGATCATAAGACCACCCTGGATGGATTTTCTACATTCACTTAGAATTTTCTCACAGAAAATTATTTTGAGTTTTATTTTGAATTTTCTCACAGAAAATTATTTTGAGTTTTATTTTGAATTTTTTTTGTAAATTAAAGGGGTGAGCATGGGCAGTAAATTTTCAGCAGAATTTGCTATATTATACAAGCACCAATGGGAGACTAAGTTTATTTATGATGAAAAGTTTAACCCATTTTTAAATTGGATTTATTTGTAGAGGAGATACATTGATGATGTCTTTATGATTTGGATAGGCATGATAGAAGAATTAATGGAATTTAAGAACTGGATAAATAAGTTGCATGACACAATTAAAATTACTATGAATTTTCATGAGCATAGAATTATTTTTTTGGATCTATGGGTGGAGTTGAAAGGGAATGAAATTGTCACTACTACATTTGTTAAGCCAACAGATCAGAATTCTTATCTATTATTTAGTAGCCACCACCCTAGGCATCTTGTCAATAATATACCATACAGCCAGTTTTGTAGAATTAAAAGAAATTGCACAAAGGAAACAGATTTCGCTACAGAAGCAGTTACAATGAGGAAAACATTTTATGCTAGAGATTACCCAGCTGATATATGTCCATAAAAACCTTTTGAAGGCTAGAACAGTTTCTAGAGACTCCATATTGGAGGCACAGGCTAAAGCGAAAAAGATGAATCGTTTGGTTTGTGTCACAACCTTTAAAACATGCACAAATAAACTGAAGGAGATAATTTTAAGAAATTTGAACTTGGGGTATTTTCAGACGTGATGGGGCCAGTTGGCCCCGTCACGAAAACAATAAAGTCATCCCCCGCCGGGACGACCCTGTCACGTCCTAACAGACGTGCCAGGGTCGTCCCAGCGGGGAATTGGGGAGGGGGCGGGGCCGCGCTGCACAACGTGTGGCCGCATGGCCCTGGCCCCTACACGCTCCCCGCTGCCCACCTTCTGGGGAGACAGGTGAGGGCGGGGTCAATGCGGCCGCAGCATCTGGACGAATCCATCATGGCCCAGAATCCCGCCGTGCTTCCGGTCCGTGGTGACCGACCAGACGTTACTTTTCTTTGATCCCCACCAGGGATCACTTTCACCACTCTTCCCGGGGAATTGGTGCATCGAGCCCGGGAAGCGTGGATGAAACTGACCCCATGTGCAGATTGAGCGTGGCGAACACCTGGCAGCTGCCAAAGAGACGTGCGAGTCACAGTGACCACAGGGGGGTATTCACCATGGTTCACTGTGATCTCGTAACGTCTGAAAATACCCTTGGTCAACCATATTGAAAGGGTGTAGAACTCCTCCACTGTTTGCATACAAAAGGGACAGAAATCTTAGTAACTTTTTTGAAAGGGCAAGACTAGGGCTTATGCGGAAGCAGCTGTTACCGCACCACAATTCCATTCCTAAACCTCGGCATCCCACGTTGCGCCTTGCAGAATTCCGCCCGGTACCCCGCGATTCTGCAATTCTTCCGCTACAAGAATCTGCAGATGTGGCATGTATGTGTTTCACCAATTTGCTGATCGTTACCATTGTTGCATAAAATCAGCGGTCTTTTCCCGCGTTCCGCCAATTTAATATATGAGAGACAGTCAGGAGCGTTTATCATGGTTTCGCTAGGGGAGTATGACTATGCAGCCACTGCTGCGCTGTGCTGTCACGCTGTCATGCTGACTGCTGGTGCTGTGTGTCTCTCTGTGCCGCAATAACTGCCCATTCTAATAAATACATACATGCATGGACAACATGTTCTGGGTGGGAGTTCAAGGAACGGTGTTTTTATTTAATGCAAATTGATCTTTTATGTAAATGTAAATTGATCTCCAAACTAAAGTTTTTTGACCAAAACTCCTGCTGGGAATTTAAAGTGACCTGTGTATTGGCTGACCGAGTCATTTTTTACATCATAGGATCGGCTCCAAAAGTTGAAGGAATGAAGTGTGAAGTCCATGCAGAAGAGTTTCTTACAATCCTCATTCTGCACTTCCTCAGTCTAGAAGAAATAGCAACAGCATTCTGAGCAGCAGAATTCTGTTGGCATAGTTGTTAAGGTCCCCGCTGGCCATACAGTTTGTAGCTGTCATTCAGCTGGTTCAAATCCCCACTGTTAAATGTAACTTTATTTCTATTTTTTTACTTTTACATTAGTGTTATTGTTTGTTTTGTTAATCATAAAATTATTGCTGTGTTTGGCATACTTTGTAATATAAATAATTTAAAAATGCTTATTTATTACATTATCCCAAGACTAACTGATTAGCGCAGCTGAGCCAGGCGGCGTGATGAGTGCTATTATGCCTCGCCCCCTAGCGCTGCTGACATTACGCTCACTTGCAGTCGCTGACCGCCGTCGCCAATGCCGTCACTGACTGCCCTGCCCCCAGTCACCTTCCCTCCCCCGGACACCAGAGTTCTGTAGAGTCTAGATGCGCTGTGGGCAGACACCAGCAATAGACAGGGAGAGGGGTGTGTGTGAGGTGCTGGCCATGCCCGGCCAGTTGGTCTTGCTGGCAGTGACTGGCAGTCTGCTGCTCCTGATTCCAATTCCAGAATCCTGGCTGGGGGTCGGGGGTTGGGGGACACTTTCTTTTTTTACTCACTGACTGACCTATCCACACAACTCACCTGTTAATTGTTTTAATAAATTAACATGAACACATGACATTCATCCACTTCACACACACGCCAGCCGCCACGCCTGCCTCCTTGTCATGTTAACAGTTAATACTAAACAGCTAACTGCAGTAAGTAAAGTTGGGATGCGAGGGAGGAAGTGACACAGGAGTGAACATTACGTGACCTCCCCCACCCTCTAAGCATTATGAAACTAGAACTCCCAAGTGACCCGGCCCCCACTCCCATGCCCTCCCCCTCCGAGAGTGCTGTTTAAGTTCCAAGTTCCAACTTGCCATGTGTACCTGGCTTGGTAGCTGCTAGCTGGCATAGTTTGACTTTGAAATGTTTGATTGCGGTTAAACTGTGGTTATTGTCATGTCAGAAAACACCCTGTCCCTTAGTGCACTAACTGCATCTCTGCTGCATCTTTCTCGATTGCATAAACAGTAGAGATATTCAGGCAGTGAGGGACTGAGAGGAAATAGCATTTTACTCTTGTACTTTATCAGAGCCTTTGTATTGTGTAATTAAGAAAGTGATTGATTTAGACAGGTCCCACTCCCTGCCCAGTGTACTTTCAAATCAAAGATGCACAAGGATGAGGGGAATGCACAGGGAAAGACAGATACACATGTATTCCCATTTTACATATGGGGAACTGAGACTGAGAGGTTTTTACTTCTCCAAGGCCACTCAGTGATTTCCTATTTCAATTAGCCCTGGTCTCCTAGGTCCAAGTCCATCAGCCCCTTACGCATTAGAGCTTTAAAACAGTCCTTCTCGTGTGGCTCAGCGTCTCAGCTTTGGGGTGGATGTACAGAAGATTCCACCCTTTTTCTGCTCAAGTCCCTTCTAATCATCTGGCTTATAAAGTAAGTAGGCATACACACACACACACACACACACACACACACCCATTGAAAAGACAAAATGGGTTTTCCTCAGGGATACTGCAGTGCACAGCACACACTGGCTAATCCACAAATGGTAGGTTGAATAATGCATATTTGATGGGTATCCCCATTTATTTATTCAAATGCATAGTTCCCATCCCAACTATGGATGCATAGTTTCCCTCTGCACCCCTCCACCAGGACACACATCCACCCTGATCCCTCTGCAACCATCCAGGCCATACACCCAGGCCATGTGTTTGCCGACCACCATGAGTGTCAGTCGGATAAATATGTGTGTGTGTGTGGCCTGGGTATGTGTGTGTGTGTGTGTATATGTGCATATGTGTATGCCTATGCATATGTGTATGCAGAGGCATGCACATACATATCTTTACTCCTCTGCATATATATACTATGTATGTGCATGTTCATATATGTGCATGTATAGATGTGTATATATACAAAATGTGTACATATATGTATGTATAGATGTATATATACACAAATATACTTATATTCACCTGGTTGTCAATCTTTAACTAAAATAAAAATTACTTTATATATATATATATATATCCAATTTGCATTGTTGGATGTATTGGAAAAAGAAAAGTGAAAAATATTTTTTTTCATTACCAAGTAATTTTTATTTTAATTAAAGATTCACAAGCAGGTATAAAGCTAAACACAAGTTAGATACTAATACAAAATTGACTAAAATAAATATTACTCTATAAAGAAATTATTTTTAAAAATAACTCTTTAAAACCAGTATAAAAATATAACATTGTAATAAAATAAATACAATAAACTCAAATTTTTCATTTTTTTTTCAATTTTACATTTTTAAAAAAGAGTTCTCTCCCACTTCCCTGTTTAATCTGGCATCAAAAGCAGAACTCTGTTGGCATAGTTGTTACGGTTCCCCCGCTTGCTATACAATTTATAGCTGTTAATCCATGGGTTCAAATCCCTGTTTGTTTGTGGTTTTATTTTACATTAGTGTTATAGTTTTGTAATAATACAATTATTGCTGAGTTGTGTTGCTCACGGCATACTTTCTATGCCCAAAAATATGCTTTATTATTACATTAACCAATAGCCAAGATTCACATAGCCGGGGTCGGGACAAAACATGCAGCATTGCTGCTAGGCAACAAGCAACAACGCCAGCCGGGGAGGGAGATTTAAACTGTGTGGGCACACAGCACAGCACTGGGATGTGGCGTGATAGAGCCAGGCGGGACGGAGAGGTGAGCAGATGCTGAGAGAGGAATGGAGGAGGAGGAGGAGTTGGCAGCGGGCTCAGAACTGTCAGCCGCTCTGACTCCTACCTAGACAGGGCAGCGCAGATGCGCTTAGAAGCACCGGTCCCACAGCGTTCACATAGAGTGGTACCATGTCTGACTCCAAGTCTGGTCTGCGCCCGGGCCTGTGCGTGCAACCTCTGTGTCGGCTGTTGGTTGGGTTGGGTCATGTGTCCTCCTCGCCTCGTGTCCCTGGTCTGTGTGTTGAATGCCCTGTGTGTGCCCTGCTAGTTCCAGGCAGCAGCTGCGTTTTCTGCATCCCACGCCTAGAGTCGCTTGTTCTCATCACAATGTTGTAGCCGCTAATCGGTAGACTTATCTCCTGTGCTTGGAGCTCCCCCATCCCCTCCTCCATGATGTACACTCCATGGCTTCCTGCAGTACTTCCCTACTACAGCTGTGATTCCTCCTGTGTCATGCCGGTGCCACCCCCCACCAACCACCAGTGCGTAACTCTACGACTGTGGTCCCTTATCATGATCCCCCCCCCGGATGCAACTCGGAGATTTATTTGATTTCAAGCTTGCACTCCAGTGCACTGTGCAGTGGTGCACTGTGTGCAGTAGGTTGGCTGAACTTGGGTGGGAGTCGGAAGGGACCAAAAGCCTGACTGTTGTGCAGGGTGAACCTTAGAAGCAGAGAATTTGCCCTGAAATTAGAAGCACAAAATCTGCCCACCTTAAGAATAATAATGTATGCTGTAACTGTCTGTATCGCAGTTTAACCACACAGATCCAGCTTCTCCTTTTTATCTAAGCCATGCAGCCAGTCCTCCTCATTCAAGAACCATAGCATCCAATAAATAATGAATAGTATACATTATTTTCAGAGTGTTTTCCAACTTGCCATGCCATTCCAGTGCATTAACTAGGGTTGGGTGAATGTGAAGATTTTCCCCGCCCCCACCTCATTGGGACTTGGGTGGGAAGGACTAGTACTTCTTAATATGCACCAGGTCCTGATTACATTACACATGAAATCCCCCTCCCCCACCTCAAAGAGTTAGGATGGATTGGAAAGAAACTACAATTTACTCAACGTCCCCTCCCCCCACCCCACCCCCGCCGAGAGAGTGACTTGATTTAAAACTCGCGCTCCAGTGCAGCAGAGTGAAGTCAGTGCAGTCGGTTGGGTTGAACTTGGGAGGGAGTCAGGACTCAGTCAGGAGGACTCGGGAGGGAAGGGATTGGGAAGTGCATGGAGGGAGATCAATGTAACACAATGAAAGGGCGATTATATTCCCCCCCCCCCCGGGCCGGGACTGCTTTACAAATAACGTGAAGTTGAACTTGCCAAGACATCCAGTGCTGCAGTACCATCCCTGATCCCTGCACAAAGTTAGAAACAACAATTGACTCCCCGCCCCCTCCCCTCAGCCCCGTCCACTCCCCTGACTTGAGTGAATGACTCACAGTCACAGACACATAAGCCAGCCTAAAAAGGCCGGCCCAGGGGAGTAGCCCAGCTGCATTGTATGTTATCTTAACAACACATCTCTGACTTTGAGTGTGTGGGGGAAGGTATGTTTCAGAATGAGGAGTGACCCTCAGTCATTCCTGTGAGTGGAATGGGCCTTCATAAGTGTGGCCGTGTGGAGGAATTCAAAGTCCTCCACACTCACCTACCTAAGGCGGGCACTGGCAGTCCTCCAGAGAGACCACTTCCAAAATCCATCTCAAAGCTCAACATGTCCGGGTTTTTTTTAGTTTTAGCTTGCTGTAGTGGAATGTCAATGTTAAACTCATTGCTTAGTTTTTTGTTTTACTTTTATAGTACTGTTCTTGTTTGTTAATAATAACATTCTTACCATGTTGTGTTGCTCATGGCAGACTTTCGTTGCAAAAAAAATATGCTTCATTATTACATTAACCAATACCCAAGATTCACATAGCCGGGGTCGGGACAAAGCACGCAGCATCGCTGCTAGGCAACAAGCAACAACGCCAACCAGGGAGGGAGATTTAAACTGTGTTGGCACTGGGCACACAGCACAGCACCGGGACGTGGGGTGATAGAGCCAGGTGGGATGGAGAGGCGAGTGGATGCTGAGATGATGATGATGAGGAGGTGGACTCAGCACTGTCAGCTGCTCTGACTCCTGCCTAGGCAGGGCAGCGCGTATGCACTTAGTGGCACCGGTCTCACAGCGTTCACAGAGTGGCACCGAGTCTGACTCCTGCCTGAGCCCGGGTGTGTTATGGCACAGCACTCAAGCAGCTGTATTCCTGCTGTCTGTCTGTCATCACCTCTCCCACCCCTCTGTGTTGGCTACCGGTAGTGTTGGGTGTACTCCTTTGCCTCGCGTGTCACGTCCCTGGTCTGTGTGTTGAATGCCATCCTGTATGTGTGCTCTGCTCGGTTCTATCAGGTGCGCTTTCCACATCCCACGCCTCGCTTGTTCTAATTTACAATGTTGCGGCCGCCAGCTGGTGGCCTTATCGCCTGTCCTTGGAGCTGCACCATCCCCTCTCGTCTCTCCAGGGCTTGCGGAGCAGAGCCCCACTTTCTTTTCAGTTAGTATTAGGCGCGTGCTGCTGCTGGACCGTCCATGGCTGGACGCTGCTTTTCCCCAGGGCTAGAGGGCATAGCAACCCATAGCTGGAGCTTCTGTGAGACAATGGCCCTGTGTGACCTTTGGCATTCCCCGGATGTGCAATTGCTCACCAACTGCCCTGACAGCCGCACAGGTGCCTCCTATGCAAGTCTGAGTTCTGGGCTCCGCTACTTTGGGTATGAGTTGAGCGCCCGCGATTGCCGGCTGCATGCAGAGACACTGGGCCGCCGTCCCTTTCCCGATGGTTGCATCCCAGAGATCAGGTGATCTCATGTGGTGTGGTCTGTGGCGAAGACCGTGTCCACTCTGTATGTGTGCAGCCTGTCCACCTTCACTGCCTGTCTGGTGGAGGGGGGCCCTGCCATGGCTGTGTCCTTCTTTGGATCTGTTCACGGGGCCCATGGGTACCAGCGTTCATGTGGTGCGGCATATCACCGCCTATTGGAGCTGGGTCACCTTCTGTGGCCCCCAGCTGCCGACTGTGGCTTGCTGGAGGCCACCTTGGCAGAGCTGACGGAACTGGCTGGTGTGTGATCCCGATCCGATGTGCAGTTGAGGCTGGGTGTGCCGGATCCCTTCGAGATGTATAACCAGGTTGCACACCACATGTCTGCGCTGGGATACCATCGGGGCATGTGGCGTAACGGAGCCCACTGGGGTTCGCCCCAGCCTCCCGGCACCCCGTTACCCACTTATTACTGGCCTCTTTACCGCTGCCACCACCTCAGTGCTTATTAATCATACAGGTTCCTGCCTCATCCCACTGAGGAGAATGAGACCCTTTGTACTTATAAC
>QEPC01013351.1:157274-189057 GCA_003113815.1 Sphenodon punctatus | reverse complement strand
GGGGGGGGGTTCTTCTTTTTTTCTTCTTTTATTGGCTGATTTATTACAGGTGGGTGCGGAGCTCGATCTTCTCCTGACTACCCGAACCGGCGCATCCTGGGGTTTTAAATGTACATTTATTTCTCGATATTTTATAACTTAAAATATGTTCTTACTTCAATATGCATACCTAAAAACACACATCACAAACAAATTTTTAATATCACAGAGCTAATGTTACTATAGAACATAGACATGCCATATTGTGAAAGATGTACTCCATCGTCCAAAAACATATTGCTATCAGCGGCTACAATGTTCCTATGCCAGACCGAAATCATGTCAATATCTTTCATGAAAGCACCAACAGACTTGTTAACATTTCTAAAGCATTTATTGATAGTCTTCATGTCTGTGCTATATCGTTTACACTGGCAAATAATGAGATCAGAGAAATCGATCTTGCAACTAGGAAAAAGCTGACAGATGGCCATTACATCGTTTCTCATGTACTCTATTAGCTCAGTGCCTTTGAGCATTCCAATATTGTTAACACCGGAATGTATTATAATGCATGAAGGAAAGGAAGAAATGTAGGAAATTCGAGCCTGGAGCAGGGACTGGCAGTCGGGGAAGCACATGGGGAAATAGACATGGCCGGGGGGGGGGCTGCAGGGAGAATCAGCCCATAGAGAGCCAGGACGGGAGGCAGAGCCGGTAGCCACGGAAGCCGCCGAAGCCACCGGCGAGCCTGTAGCAGGGACTTGTGGTCGGGGAAGCACATGGGGAAATAGACATGGCCTGGAGGGGGGCTGCCACGACTGTCATTCCATAGAAAGCCAGGAGCAGGGGGGGCCTAGCTGGTAGCCGCAGTAGCTGTGGAAGCCGCTGGTGAGCCTGGAGCAGGGACTCGGAGTCGGGGAAGCACATGGGGAAATAGACATGGCTGGGGGGGGGACTGCCGGGAGAGTCAGTCCATAGAGAGCCAGAAGGAGGGGGGGCATAGACAGTAACCATGGAATAGCTGTATCAGGGAACTACTGTATCATAGCTGTATCAGGGAACTGCTTTTAGATTACATCTGCGATTACTGTGTAAGTAAAGCTACAAACTAGCTTTCGTGCTATTATTTCATCCATCTATATTCCAAGTTGCAGCCAAGGGTTTCATAATAATTCTGACTATAAAAGGTTCCTATCCTCAAAGCACTGTACCACCAGCACAAATCCCATCAGAGCCTAAACTAGCACCATCAAACTGGGTATTCAGTATTCTGGTTGCCAGTAAAAAAAAAAAACATAATCAGTAATCTGACAACTGACAACCTTACAAGAGAAACTAAAAAGGTTTTCATTACCATTTCATTTCATTACCATTTATCATAAGGGGAGCTGGGGAGGGAGGGAAAGTGCTGGGATCCAGGTTGTGTTTTAAGGTGATCTGTGGAGGGAGGGAAAGTGCTGGGATCCAGGTTGGGGTTGAAGGTGATCTGTGGAGGGAGGGAAAGTGCTGGGATCCAGGTTGGGGTTGAAGGTGATCTGTGGAGGGAGGGAAAGTGCTGGGATCTATGGTGGTGGTGAAGTGGAGCCAGCAAAGGAGAGAAAGCACTGGGATCCAAGGTGGGGGTGCATGGGAGCCAGGGAGGGAGAGAAAGTGCTGGGAACCAGGATGGGGGTGCATGGGAGCCAGGAAGGGAGAGAAAGTGCTGGGATCTGGGGTGGGGGTGCAGGGGAGCTGAGGAGGGAAGGAAAGCGCTGGGATCCAGGGTGGGGGTGAAGGGGAGCCAGGGAGGGAGAGAAAGTGCTGGGATCCAGGGTGGGGGTGCAGGGGATCTGGTGAGGGTTGGGATCTGGGGTGCATGGGAGCCAGGGAGGGAGGGAAAGCACTGGGATCTGGGGTGGGGGTTCAGGGGAGCCAGGGAGCGAAGGAAAGTGCTGAGATCTGGGGTGGGGGTGCAAGGGAGCCAGGGAGGGAGTAAAAGTGATGGGATCTAGGTTGGGGGTGGAGGGAAGCCAGGGAGGGAGGAAACATTTTGGAACCCAAAATGGGATGCAAGGGAGCCAGGGAAAGCACTCGGATCTGGGGTGGGGTGCAGGGGAGCAAGGGAAGGAGGGAAAGTTCTCGGATCCAGGATGGGGGTTAAGGGGAGCCAGCGAGGGAAACAAAGCGCTGGGAGCTGGGGTGGAGGTGCAGGGGAGTCAGGGAGGGAGAGAAAGTGCTGGGAGCCTGGGTAGGGGTGCAGGGGAGCTGGGGAGGGAGGGAAAGTGTTGGGATCTGGGGTGCATGGGAGTCAGGGAGGAAGGGAAAGCAGGGTGGGGGTTCAGGGGAGCCAGGGAGCCAGGGAGGGAGAAAAAGTGCTGGGATACGGGGCGTAGGTGCAGGGAAGCCATCTGAGCCAGGGAGGGAGGGAAAGTGGTGAGAATCTGGGGTTGGGGTGGAAGGGAGTCAAGGAGGGAGGAAGAAGCTGGCTGCAGTGCCTGGTCGGGGACCCTGCAGAATTGCTGGGAGGAGGGGGTGCACAGTCTATATCAGACTCACCCCTCACCCAGTCTCTCAGTTGAGTTCTCTTTGCCTCCCAGGAGTTCGGCAGCAGCAGCAGTGCTCCGCTCCCACTTGACTTTGCAGGTAGTCCCATTTACTTCCCATTTACTTCCCATTTACTTCCCAAAGTACTTCCCATTTACTTTGCAGGTAGTCTGTCTCCCTCTTTAATTTGTTTAGCTGTTCTGCTGCTGTGCTGGACTGGGCTGGTCTTCCAGGCAGGAGATTCTACCTTCCGCCACCTCTATTCTCCTTGCCACCTGTTTCAGCAATTTATTACCCTCGTCAACTGAGAGCTTGATTTTCTTCATCTCTGCCTTCTGTTCTTTTTTTCATTTCTAGAAGCAGCTTTTGTAGGGATCTCTGTTCTCCTTCCTCCCCATCTGATTCAGATGAGGCCTGCTCCCCTTCAGTTTTGCCCTCAGCTGCCACCATTTGCATGCCGTCTCCCTCGCTCTCTGTATCTCTGGGCCCCGAGGGTTTTTTCTTCTGACAGAAGCATTTTAGTGTGTTGCTTTGAGAGATCCTCTGCTTGGGTTTGTTTTTGCCCATCATTGCCATATTGTCTCTGTTTTTTTTCTAATTTTAAACTCATTTGCAGCTTGATTTCAGAGCTGGAGGAGCGGAGCTCAGATGGGACCCAGCTACACATGCTCATGCATGTGCAGATCCCCCATTCCACCTTTTCTTTATGTGTTACAAACCTGTTGATCATGAAGAGAGAGAGAGAGAGAGAGAGAGAGAGAGAGAGAGAGAGAGAGAGAGTCTCCCCACTGCTAGAAGGAGAGACAGACATGATTGCACCCATGCTGTCACCTGCACTATATGGCCAGAGGGAGAGAGAGATAGGCTCCCCACTAGAATGAGAGAGATGGGGGTGGAGTGGGAGAGGTGTATCCAGCTCAAGCTGCCTGCCACTTGCCAGAAGAAGCGAGAGCTCTCATCTCTGCCCACATCCACCAGCAAATCTACCAGAATGATATGGAAATAACACACAGCGTATTATATGTACCTGCCTGCCTGTGCGTGTTCCTGTACCTGCTAACACCTATCGCGTGATTGAATGACGTGTGCCCAACCATGCACTAATTCTAGGGACATCATTCAACTCCCATAGACTGTCATTCCACTGTACATGAAGCAGTAATGCCCATCCCAGGAACCATCAACGAGATTCTGGGACCATCATTCCAGTCACAGGGGGCTGTCATTCCATTCTACTGCATCCAGAAGCAGTCACTCCAGTGCCAAGAACCATCATCTGGGTGCTGCCGCTGCTCGTGCCTGACTGGCCAGTGACTACTGGCCACCCGTGTACGCATGCCAGCCAGCCCCCCCAACAACCGACTTCTGCACACCCACCCGCCGATGACTGCTGAAGCTTCTGAAAAAGCCCCTCTGACCACCAGCACCTTCCACCTGCTTCCCACTGCCAAAGGGCCTGTCTCTCTTTCTCTCTGACACACCCACACAGACACAAGCCCTGCCCCTCCTGGGGAGCGGTCTAAAAGTTGAGACCCTGTTGCTGGCATATCTTGGGGCTAATACACTACCTAGTGCTGCTGCTGCTGCTGTCACATAGGGATCTGAAAAGCTGTATATACAATGAGATTCTGCCTCCTGCCAGAACTTCAGCACAGAGGGATAAAAGATTGGAAAGTAAAACAAAGTTTGTAACAACAAATATAACTTTTATAAAAACTTTTCAACTAACAACAACAACAACAACAACAACAAAACAAAAACATGTTACTACAACTTTATAAAACCCAAACCAAACATTAATATATATAAAAAGAAAGGAAACTTATTGGTCTGTGGGCCTGACCCCTGGAACATGGGAGAAAGGTGAAAGGGGCGGATGGGACCCAGGGGTGGGCATCCCGCCCTCCTCCATTTGGTAGCCTTGCTGGAGGGCAAATTGCACAGCCCCTGCTATGGATGCTGGGCACTTGCAGGCCGACTGGTGGTAAAGGTCCATGTTTTTGATCTCAGTCTGGAGGTATGGGGAATAGGCCTCCACCCTGCGTTCCCATACCTCCAGCTCCTGAAACTGCTCCACCAGTTGGTCCTCCATTGTCAAGGTTTGCATCCTTATCCCATTCATATACTTTTTCTGTTCCTCCAGAAAGTTCTGGGTCAGCCTCTCGAGTTTGACCTGAAAAGCCCTTGCCACTCAGACTCCTCCCAGGGGACTGGAGAGTCCTCAGTGAAGCTGGAGGAGGGGGAAGGGCTGTGCTGGCAGTGGCAGTTCTGTCGTGCCTTCCCCCCTTCTTCCAATTCTGCTCCTCCACACCAGAGTCCGGCTGCTTCACCTTCAGCCAGTGCACATCCTCTATATGGGCTATCAGCCTGGATGTCATCCCCTGGCTGCCCCTTTTGATTTTTTTGCTGCATATCTAAATAACATAAAAAGATAAGAACATAAGAAGTGCCATACTGTGTCAGACCAATGGTCTGTCAAGCCCTGTCTGCATTCTGTCTCCACAAGTGGGTGGGTGGGCAATCTCTCTCTGCAGGGGACTTCCTAATAGGCCATAGGGCCATAGGTCAATCCATCCCCCGTGCCTTACCTTGCATATGGCAAATCTGCCTCTCGGGCTGTCATACCACCGCCAAACATAAGACCTCATGTGCCAGTCTGGCAGCGGCCCTGACCTCCACCTAGATGATGGCATTCTGGGGGCCCAGGCACCAGTAGTGGTGGCAGCATCATCACCCTCTCTGAAACAGGAACACATAACAACACCTAAATATCATGCATTTATATATGATGATGCCTCTAGTCCTCTCTCCTTGGGTTACTAGGGATGGTGGTAACTGGAGAGACCTGGCTGGCATGTGCCAATCCTGCCCCCTTTGGGGTGCTAGGGATGGCAACTGGAGACCCTTGCTGGCATGTGCAAATCCTGCCCTTCTTTGGATGCTAGGGGATGGCTGTCATGTTTTGCGTTTTTCTCATAAATTACAAAGGGAAAGTGAGCTTTATTTTCCCAGCTGAACTGGTCATACTGGATTGGGCTACACTTTTTCCCAAATTGTATAATATGAGCTTACACTTCACTTTGATATCCAGCTAGCAAAGCAAGTATTGTAAAATGACAATACATTTATAAATAAAGGAACATGAGACTTTTGGAATATAAAAATATATGCAAAGTTTACTTAAATATAAATAGAAAGTATCAGTAGCTTACATAGAATGGTATGATAGCCAATAAAAGTTACATGATCTTAAAACATTTCTATCTTAAGAAAAGCTTGTAAAAGCTTAACATATGCACAATTCATTGGCTCAAAGATATCAAGAATTAATACTTTACATTGTTCCTGATTCATCCTTTCTCTGCCATAAAGATGTTAAATGAGCAAGAAATCCAAGCATGTGGATTTTCAGTCTAAGGATCAATTCTCTGTGTCTCCCTCTTTAAAGGCAGATTGTTAGTAGGATCACATTTCTGAATAGTGTCATACTGACATCAGATACACGTCAGTCAGTAAGGAGATACACTGAATTCTAATTGGCTCTCTTAAAGAAACCAATCAGATTTTGACTTTCTTCAAGGTTTAAGCTGAATAGAACCCTTGTATTTTTATCAGAGATAATTGTCAGATTAGAGAGAAAATAATCAGATCCTAAAGTTATCTCAACTATAACTTAATAGATATGTTAGCTGGAATAAACTAACTTAAATCTTTCCTTTGTTTGAGATGATCTGAAGCTGGTATCATCCTTCATTTGGAAGGATGTGATAAAACTCCAGACACCTAGGCTGGGAAAAGTTTTTTATGGCTTCTCACTTGTAGCCAGATGTCTGTGTCTCCATGACAACAGTCAAAGTTCACATGGGGAGTTTTAGAAAAAAACTTCTATTGGAATGTGGCTAATGGGGCCCTATTTGGACCTAGCTAGTCACAGAAGCTGATTTTAAAAATCAATGCTTGTAAAGCACAAATCCAATACATTAAAACAGAAAGTTAACATATAAAAACTCAAAGTTAATACATTTAAAACACAGATGCCCAAAATATATTCTCCTATAACAGGAAATACATGACAGCCCTCCCTCCTGCTCAGATACGATCCATGTCTCGGCTTACAATCGAGACCACTGGCTCCGATGCTTGTCAAGAGGGATTATATGGGGCTTCAGGAATGGCATCCCTAGGCAGATTGGGCTCTTCCCTAAGGAACATGGACCCCACCCTAGAAAGATACTCGGCTCGCACTGTGGCTATTAAACCTTTGTGCAGGTCGAGTTCTGCCTTCAGCTTTTCTATTGTTGCTTCACAGGCATCATGGATCACCGCAACTTTAGCAGTCTGGGTTTGCTCTGCCAGGAAGCGAACTGCTGACTGGGCTTGCCCTAGCTGTTCCTGTGATCCCTCTAACTCCTTCTCTGCCCGCTCTGCCCTGGCCAGTGAACCAGTGTATACCTCCTGAGCTTTCCTCAGGAAGGAGGTTAAGTTCCATTTCTCGGCTACCAGTTCGCTCTTATCTCTCTCCAGCTCCTTACACCAAGCCTCCCATTTCTCCACCCTCTTTCCTTCTTTCCCAGCTCTTTCCCCCCTCTGATTCACATTTCTGCCTAGTTTCCCTAAGCAGATCCCACAAGTCCCCACATGCACGCTACAGTGCCCAGGCTGCGCAAGCATCCCTCTTACTACGTTTGGGTTTAAACCTCTGGCAGTAACCATCATATGCCCTACTAACTGATGTCACCGGGTCCTCGGTTTTAAAGCACCCCGGCTTCCATGGGCAGTCCCCCTTTTCCACTGCCCATTTCTCTAATCTGGATTCTCCGGGCTCCTGGTGCAACATGCCCTCTACCTCCCAGGTATTAATTGCTTTCCCAGAGCTTGTGCTAGTGCATCCCTCCCGTATCACCTCTACATTCCAGTAATACACCCCTCGGGTGGCGGACATAGTCCCACCCCAACACAGTTTTATCAGTCGGGGGACCCACACTAGGATCCCCAGACACAAGGTGGTCCAGGCCATTCCCAAACACATAAGTTCAAATGTCTCCCTACCCAACATTATGGGCAAGAGACCCCAATATTCCCAGGGCTGCGCCAGTGGCTGTACCTGCGCCTCCTTAGACCACAACTGTCCCAACATTTTTCCAAATTGCTCCACACATGCCACTACACGTTGGAAGCTTTTACAAGTAAACTGGAACTAAGTCCGCTTTTCCAATTTACTCCACACAGGCCACTGCACGGTCAAGACTTTTACAAGTAAACTGGACCTAAGTCTGCTTTTCCAATTTGCTCCACACATGCCACTGCACGTTCAAGACTCTTTAAACTGCACCTAAGTCCAAACTTTCTAAACACAGAGCCCTGGGCTGCCTTTGCAACCCCAAGATTCACAACCCACTGCCCCAGTACAATTCCTCCCCAAAAACCCAGACCCCGAATCCTTAAATCCACATATCCAGAGAGGAGAAAAGCGACAGAACACAGAAAAGAGATCAAAATATGGGGGTTTCGGCTGACTGTATCTATGTATGCCTCCATGGACAATCCTGCATGAATTACCACATGCTTGCCCACATTCTCCACCAATCTGTTAACAGGAGACCCCTCCCACTTTTGACCTCTCGGGGTGATGTACCCCAATAATCCCTGTTCCTTAAACCTTGGGGGAATTGGCTTAAAGACTTAAACTGGGGTGTCCACGTGTTCAAAGGATCAATCTGAGGACAGTACACACTACTGGGAGGTTATGTACCCTCCCCAAATAGAAAGAGAGAGAGAGAGAGACAGGTATCCAAAAACAACAAGTTTATTGGTATCTAAAGCAGAGAAACCCAGCCACGGTCTTGCTGGTGGGATTTAACAAGGGGAAAACACAAGTGGTTTGTGGGGATTGTAGGAGAAGAGAGGGGGTGTGTGTGTTCCGGTGTTGTCTCAGCAAGGGGGAGCAGGAGAACGCGACAGGGAGAGAGACAGGGAGAACGAGGGCTTCCCCAGTTGGCTGGGAAAGTCTGGACCTGCAGTTACCTTTCCTTGCGTGTTGAGATGGGACAGGTGGTCCACGGATACAGCGGGGTTCAGGGGATGGAGGAGGAAAGCAAAAGGGCAGACCAGAGTCTGGGAGAAATCTTAACGCAGACACGCACAGAGTGACCTGCATGTATCTGGGGCCCAAGACTTCTCAAAAGTTGAGGAAAAAGCCAGCGGCAGTTAAAAGGTACAGACAAAAGAGTTTTGGGAGGCTACGAAGGGTCATTTGGGGTGTACAATGGGCTAACGAGGGGAGGTTACTTCCATGACAAAAAGGGCTATTATACAAGATGGACAAGATATCTTTGACACAGGGGGAAACTATAAACAAAAGACGCAGGGAGATGAGGTAGGGCTAACGACGGTCCTTTAGGGTACAATGGGTGTGTGTCTGGTTTCTCTTGGGGAATGCAAAGATAGGATGCTGCTGCACTGAGTCCTAACTACCAGTCCTTTATTATAACAGGGTGAGTCTCTATCCTTAATGACTCCATTCTTTATTCAGAGGGCTCTCCCTTCTAGTCTGTTTCTCAACCGTAGGCTGGTATTTTTCCATGAGTGGTCCTTTTTTGCTAGGAGCTATGGTGGCTGGGCCCAATCCTTATTTTCCATGCCTCCCCCTTCCTCTTGTATCCAGTGTGGGATTTTTACCACAAACCTTCTTGCCCTTGGTTACCCCAGTGGGTTTTGCTGACTGCCGGGTCCAAGACAGTTGGCTATCACAAGGGGGGGTGGTACCTCCGTTCTGGGGGGAACCAGGAGTCCAATCTAACAATGGTACAGAACCATTGACATGGATAGCGTATAGGTCAAGGAACTCTTAGACAGTCGATCCAAAAAGATTGGTGGACATCATTGTGAAAGGACCGCTGGTACTTGGGAAGGGGAGGGGCAGGCAGAGCCCCTAGGGCTCGTCCTGGGGATGGAGTGGCTGCTTCTCAATGAGGTGGAAAGACATTGCAGTGTGCTAGGAATGATGGCCCCAGACCCATCATGGTGGGTCCTGGGGCTAAGGTGGCAGCTTCTAGGTTTTGGCCACAGCCCTCCCTGCCTGTAACTTGGCCCCAGGACCCTGATGGTGGGTCCTGGCACTGGAGTGATGCTTCTCGATGAGGTGGAAAGACATTGCAGTGTGCGAGGAATGAAGGCCCCAGACCCATCACGGTGGGTCCTGGGGCTTAGGTGGCAGCTTCTGGGTTTTGGACACAGTAGTCTCTTCCTGTAGCTTGGCCCCAGGACCCTGACGATGGGTCCTGGCACTGGAGTGGCTTCTTCCTGATGAGGTGGAAAGACATTGAAGTGTGCGAGGAATGAAGGCCCCAGACCCATCATGGTGGGTCCCGGGGCTAAGGTGAAAGCTTCTGGGTTTTGGCCACAGCCCTCCCTGCCTGTAAATTGGCCCCAGGACCATGATGACGGGTCCTAGGGCAGAAGTGGCTGTTTCTCAATGTGGTGGCCTGACAGGGCACCCTGTGTCAGGAATGACAGGTCCAAGAACCTGTGGCACAGACAGTATAGGTGGCATTGACAGCAGCAGCAGACATTGGGTTGTCCAGGCACAGAACCCGTGGAACAGCAGACATAGCAGCCGCAGGATTTGCCTGTACACAGCCCTCCTGGATGGTTGGATTTACCAGGGAATATCTCCCAATACAGAAGCAGATGGCAGCAGCAGGATTGTGTTGGCACATTTTCATTGGCCAGGACAGAGCACCCCTGGACCAGAAGACAGCAGTGGCAGGATTAACACACCAGTGATGCACATCACCCAGGGTTGCCAGGGTAGGTGGAGACAGGCACTGTGTCATGAGAGGCAGGCATACTGAGGTGGGTTTCAAGCTTTGCAACCTGGGCAGGCAGACAGGCAGGCAGGCAGGCAGCATGGCATGAGAAGAAGGGAGGCAGACAGGGACAGTCTTTGATCTAGACCACCTGGGCAGGCAGGCGGGCTGTCAGGCAGCATGGCATGAGAACAAGGCAGGCAGACAGAGGGAGGCAGGGTTCAAGCTTTGCGACCTGGGTGGTCGGGCAGGCAGCATGGTATGGGAGGCAGTAGGGAAGGTGGTCATGGGCAGGATTTGAGCTAGGCACCCTGGGTGAGCAGACAGGAACCTTGGAATGGGAGGCAGGAAGGCAGACTGAGGTATATTACTTTGAGATTTGCGGCAAGCTTGGCGGGCAGACAGGCAGCGTGGCATGACAGGCAGTAGGGCAGGCAGGCTGAATCATTGGCAGCAGGACACTCTGATAGGCTAGCAAAGTCTGTGCACTGCGAGAGAGAGAGAGCCAGTCAGCGTCACATAGGTGGGTCAAGATCATATAGCTAGCCATAGGCTGGCTGGCAGGCTTACAGTTTGTTTCCCAATGCCACCCTACATCCTGAGGTCAGTCAGATAAGGCAGTTGAGGCTGTGTAGTATGAGAGAGAAAGAGAGAGAGAGAGAGAGAGAGAGAGAGAGAGAGAGAGACAGAGAGAGACAGAGAGAGAGACAGAGACAGAGACAGAGACAGAGGTAGGGTGGGTGACAGGCATTAGGAGGGAGGGACAGCACCTCAGCAGCACACAGGAGCAGTAGCCCTAGTACAAATTGAGGAGTAGGAGGAGCCCTGTCCCAAGACTTCCCCTGGCATGGGATGGATGGCATGTGCCACTGCACCATCACTCCTTGTCCAGGGGAAGCTTGGGGAATCCTAGCAGTGGAAGATTCACCTTCAGAAAGAGCAACTGCTCCATCAACTTGGCCCCCAGTCTCAGGCAGTGCGGGGCGCATATGTCCCCCATGATGGAGAACACCCTCTCGCTGGGGACACTGGTGGGTGGGCAAGACAGGATACCCTTGACCACTTTGGACAGGACCGGCCACTCCTTGGGTTTGCTGGCCCAGTAGGCAAAGGGATCACTGCTGGGATCTATACATGGTTCCTTCTCCAGATAGGTCTCCACTGCTGCTGAGGCACCATCATACTTCCTCTAGTAGCTCTGGGTGGGCACCACCTGCCTGACTGCCCTCAGTCATATTGCTAGCACTTTTGTGCTGGGCCCCATGCTCCCCAGAGTGGACTTCACAGATGAGGAGCTCCTGGCAGTAGGTGTCCTGCTGCTGATGCTGATGCTGCTGCTACCCCTAGGGCTGAGGGCAGGGATAGACCCAGATGGCTGGAATGGGTCACTGCTCCCACTCCCACCAACCCCAGGGGCATCCTGCTGCATGGCCCACTCTGCCTGCCTGACCTTCTGGGCCAGCATGACCTTCCAGAGGCCATAGACCACAGTCTCGCTTGCCATGATGCCCTTGATCCTGGGGTCCAGCATGGTTGCCAGGACATATTCATCCCGGCGCAGGAGCTCATCGAAGCGCTCACTCAGGTCTGCCTTCAACTTTCAAGCAAGGTCACTCGCCTCATCGTACATTCTCCCAACCTGAGGGCCACAATACCGCTCCCCCTCTGCCCCCAGAATCTCATCCAGGCTGATGCGGAGACTATGCACCAGCGGGGTCACCTGGCTGAGGGTGGCGGTGGAGCTGCTCAATGTCTCCATGATGGCTAAGAATGGTCTCAGGACAAAGACAGTTTGGGATATAATCTCCCATTCCTCCCTGTTGTACCCTGGAGGTGCCTCGATGTCTGCCTCCAGTTCCAACTGACTGCCTTAAGGATATTGGCTGCATTGTCCATGACCACACAGCCCTTGGTGAAGGCCACGCCTGCCGTGACCCACTCCCTCATCATGTTGGCCAGGGCTGCCTCGAGGTTCCTTGCGGTGTGGGAGCTGTCCATAACTTGGGCCTGAGGCAGGGCCCACCTATACCCTGTTTCAGGTGCCCTCCTGCCACTGCAAAACCTGGCCTCTGCATCCTGCCACCAGTGTACCGTCGCTGCCAGGTAGGCATGCTGGGCATTTCTGGCAGACCACCAGTCCATCGTGAAGTGAACCATTGCCCCCTCCCCCAGTCCCTGCAAGCTGCTCCCTCACTCACTCCTTCAAAGCCCTATAGAGCTGTGGCACCACAGTCCAACTCAGGGTGGAGCAGGAAGGCAGTTTAAAGTTGGGGGCCAGGAACCCAATCAGCCACTGGAAGCCCTTGTTTTCCACAATGGACAAGGGCTTTCCATCCAGAGCAATCATCTCAGCCAACAGACGTTTGGCTTTCTCCTGGATGCCTGTGCCATGACGCCCTGGCAATGATCTTGACACATACCCCCACCCCATCTCCCCCATGGTGGACTGATGGCACTGCTGGGGAGGCTCTGGCTGTTTTTCTGCCCCCATACTACTCCTGCTGGTAAAGGCAGCAGCAGTTGGTGCAGGAAGCTGGCCCACTGAATGAGCCAGGCAACTGGCCGCTGGAGTCGGGAACCTGCTGTCATCCACTTACCCTGTCGTCCCGCTCAGCAACACAGCACTGTGGCATGCCTTGAGGTGCCTGGCCATTGCAGTTGTGCCAAGGTTGGCAAGCACCTGCCCGTGCTTCACCACCTTATTGCACAACATGCACTGCACCTCTCTGGGTTCATCTGCCCGCACCGGCTTAAAATGATCCCAGAAAGAAGATTTCCCCCTCTCCTGTCTTCTTGCCCACCCCAGCGGCAATATATATATATTATATATATATATATATAATTTTTTAAAAACAAATTTTATCTAATATTATATATATCTATATCTACACTCAGTCTAACTACTATTAACTAATAACTATTCTAAATGCTATGAACTAAATGGATTAAGTACACACTACTCCTACANAACACAGCACTGTAGAATGCCTTGAGGTGCCTGGCCATTGCAGTTGTGCCAAGGTTGGCAAGCACCTGCCCGTGCTTCACCACCTTATTGCACAACATGCACTGCACCTCTCTGGGTTCATCTGCCCGCACCGGCTTAAAATGATCCCAGAAAGAAGATTTCCCCCTCTCCTGTCTTCTTGCCCACCCCAGCGGCAATATATATATATTATATATATATATATATAATTTTTTAAAAACAAATTTTATCTAATATTATATATATCTATATCTACACTCAGTCTAACTACTATTAACTAATAACTATTCTAAATGCTATGAACTAAATGGATTAAGTACACACTACTCCTACAAACACTAAAACTAAATCACTAAATGCTATCTCTATCAGTAAACCAACTCCTACAACTGTTTCCTAAGTATCTCTAACCTACAATCTATCTTATCTATGTATTGATCTATTGATTGATAGATCTATCGTTTGATAGATCGATAGATAGGATGAGAGGGAATCACAAACAACACAAGGAGGGGTACAAAACTGAAATGAAATCTAAATCTATCTAATAATAATCCTACTCTAAATGAATCAGAAAACAGGGGAAGGGAATCAGGGATGGAATATATGGGAGAGGGAAAGGATTCAATGGAGGGGGGAGGGAGGAAGGAAGATTGAACACAGGGAACACAGGGAGGGATAAAAAGAAAAATAACTAAATCTATCTAATATAATGTAAATAAATGATAATATGGAGGTAAATGGGTTGGATGGATGAAATAGGAGGAAGATGGCAATGGATTAGGAATAGGAAGGAAGAAAAACTGCTGGGAGAGAGGCAGCCTTCTGAAATGCCTGCTGTTCAGGAACAGTGACTAGCTCAGAAGGTATTGGGAAAGGGGGAGGCAAAAAGTTTTGTTTCTTGCTGCGTCCACCGCACTGCAAGCTCCATTGGCTCCGTGCAGCCTAGTCCATGGCCAATCGCAGACTCCCAAGCCAGTGGTCTGAGGCGAAAAGGGATGATGATTTGGCTGTCTGGCTGCTACTCCAAGCCACTCTCCACCCTCCATCCCTGGTGCCTGGAAGTCTGCTTCTAGCTGAGTCAGATGACTTCCTCTTCCCTGCTACGTTTGGCCTTCCAGTGACCTGACAGTAGACCACGTTTTAGCCACCCGAACTCAGGCCTGATGGTGGGTCCTGAGACTAGAGTGGCAGTTTCTGGATGAAGTGGAACGACAGACCTCCCTGCCTGTACCGTAGGCCCCAGAACCCTGATGGTGGGTTCTGGGGCTGGAGTGGCTGCTTCTTGATGCTGGGTATAACACCTAAATTTATCTAATCTATTCCAAATGAATGAAACTATGGAGGTAAATGGTGTGGAAATGGGTGAAATATGAGGAGGACGGCAATGAATTTGCCATCCCCATATTCTATGCTAATGAGCTACAGCCAGGGGAATTCCCTGTCCTGTGAATACTGTGAGCTGTACTAACACACTGCTGAAATAATGAATTTACTGAGCCCCGGTGGTAATTAATAAAGGCACTTTATTGTGGTGGAAATGAGATCACCTTGACAGGCTCAGATTCCCATTTTACCCTGTAATGAAATAATCAAGGTTGTAGGTGGCCAGAGCCTAGCAGTGGAAGGAAGGAACAGCTAGGGGAGGAGTAGTGTGTGTTTTCCTAACCCTCATTGGCTCCCCTTCTCACTCTTGCAGGTACCTATACAGGGGCTGGGGCCCCTGTTGAGTGTGGCCAGAGCCCAGCAGTGGAGGGAAGAAACAGCTAGGGGAGGAGTAGAGTGTGTTTGCCTAGCCCTCATTGGCTTCCCTTCTCACTCTTGCAGGTACTTATACAGGGGCTGGGGCCCCTGTTGGGTGTGGCCAGAGCCCAGCAGTGGAGGGAAGGAACAGCTAGGGGAGGAGTAGTGTGTGTTTGCCTAGCCCTCATTGGCTCCCCTTCTCACTCTTGCAGGTACTTATACAGGGGCTGGGGCCCCTGGTGGGTGTGGCCAGAGCCCAGCAGTGGAGGGAAGGAACAGCTAGGGGAGGAGTAGTGTGCATTTGCCTAGCCCTCATTGGCTCCCCTTCTCACTCCTGCAGGTACTTATACAGGGGCTGGGACCCCTGTGGGTTTCAGTCCTTAGGGCCAGCCTAAGGGCGACATCCAAAGGGTGACACCCATTGGCAGGCCTGTTGGTGGGACCACAGTGGCAGTGCCACCCCGCCTTGGACTGGGAGAGTCGTAGAGCGCCCTTGTGTGCGCGGCCTTAGGTGCCGACCAGGGAAAGGGCACGAGAGACTGTTGGAGGATACCGGAGGACTTGGATCAGTGGCGCAAGCATGACCTGAAAACAACGGCGACAGAGCCCCCATTTGACAGTAAGCCAGGGGGCACAGAGGTCCCAGACTAGGCAGTCCAAGCAGCTTAAAATGGATGCTTTTTTGTCATTATCCCCTAGGACGTGTTGTGAAGGGGGTATTTTATCCCCTAGAGCCTCGCTTTCGAGCCACAATTCATTGCAGGCCAGCTCATCTGTGGGTTTGGCAGGTAGAGGAGGTTATGCTTCCCCTTTGTTTGGGGGAACAAGGAATTGGAAACTCAGTGGGTCCATAGGGTATGGATGCCCCTACACTGCAGCTATTGGGAGACCAATGTTTTCTGGTAGCTGGCCTAATCAAGAAATTATTAACCCAGGTTGATAAGATCATAGTTCTATTAGGAACCCACAAAACTGGGTTGGACCATATTGTTGCGAGCTTGATAGAACTAAATGCAGAAAGACTGGGCCAAGAACTCCAAAATTTATTGGATGAACAGAAGACTGCCCCTAGGTATCACCCTCCTGGGATAAAGCATACATCTAGCCAGAAGCCCCAAGTGGAGGGGGGAGGAGGGGAGGCATGCCCCTTAATAGACCATCATGTGCCCAAGTATGCATTAGATGAGCTGGCCCTAGCTTTCCAGATTCATCTGTTGCCAGATGGGACCTTCCCTACATGGCATACTAAGTATGCCATTCGGCATCATTTGTCTGCCATTCTTAAGAGAGAGGTCCCGTAGGGGCACATTGAAACCTACCAAGTATTGCTGGCCCCCTAATACAGAGATTAGTTATCACCTTTAGGTCCCGGGAATTGGTCAATTCTATTCGAGCCCAAGCCTATCTATTCTCTACATGGGGCATTAGCTTGGGAGATGTGTGTGTACTTAAAAGCAAACCTATGCCCTTGAGGGAATTTGGAGGGATGAGGGAGGGGGGAGGGGTTCAATCTATAGTGCGACCCCCACGGGCATACATGCAGAATCAGGAAGATAATATTGATCCACCTGAGAGGCAACTTGGGCCAAAAGTTCCCATCCAGGATTGCTTCCTAGGTTTGGCAATGCCATTGTCACAACCCATTCCAAAAGATATAAGTCCAAAGGATGAGCTGACCAGGGGACCCAGTCAGGGGTTGGTTCAAGAGCCAGCCAGTGAGGCATATATGATGGATATTGCCCCGCCTATATTATCACCCTTTGGTGAGATCTTGTTTCCCTCTGATAATAGGGAGGGTACTGAGAATAGATTGGGATTAGGGGATATGGATGGTAATGTAGTATGTGGGATAGAAGGGAGTCAGAGTCTTACGAATCAATCTAAAGAGAAGCTGCTATGAGATGATGTGTGCCATGAGAGGGCTATCAAATTATGTGGCTGGAATAAAGCGGGCTGGAAAAGACATCTGGATTCAAGCGATTTCTTACCCTTTCTATCACAATTCCAGGTAATATGTCTCCAAGAAACGTGGAAAACAGTATCCCTCGAGCTTATAAACTATAGAACCTTCATATTAGAGGCCAGTCCCTCGCAGAGAGGAGGGCGTCCGAGCAGAGGCCTGGCCTGTCTGATAGCAAATGAGTGGGCAGAAGCTACGGACGGCATTTTATATCTGCCCCCAGTGGCCTTGGCAGTTAGGATTAGGTTAAAATGGCTAACAATTATAGTAGTAAATGCTTATTTTCCACCTCTTAACTCCCCCTCTTATAGGGAGGAAAACTGGGCCAAATTCCAGAAGGCGGTAGAAGCATTACAGGAAAAGTTTCCCAAGGGGAAAATTATACTCGTGGGTGATTACAATGCAAGAATTGTCTCCAATAATCAAGCCCTAAGGGTTCATGGTATTGCGTTAGCTCCCCCTGAAAGTACAGGTTTGCAGGAACATTCATCTAAAGATTCCAGAATAAATGCCTCGGGGTTGAGGTATGCAGCCATGAGTAGAGAGAGATCTACTGCTCACCATCTTAAACAGGGCAGGGTTTTCAGATCCCGAGGGAGTTTACCCATATTGGAGTACAGGGGGCCTCAGTTATAGATTTGGTCGCTGTAACAGCAAATATGTTAAAATATATCAGGGATTTTGGGGTTACCTATAATATCTTGAGTGACCATCTCCCTCTTACTCTAGAAGTGGGACACGTAGATGTGTCCAATTATCACCTAACAGAGTGTGATTATGCGGGGGGCGGATGTTTTTTGTGCTCTAAAATGGGATGATACACAGGTGCGCTTATTCCAGGAGTCATTAGGACACCAGGAGATTGTGGAATTGCATGGCCAGATGCTGGGGGAAGGGAGCCCAGATGAGAAATTGGAGGTATATGACAAAGTAATGTCACTTATAAAAGACCAGCTATATAGTGTTAAGGCCAAAAGGGGGATCAGCAAACCAAATCCTGGTGAAAAGTCCTGGTTTGACCTGGAATGCAGAAATGCTAAACCTAATCTGGGCAAATTATATATAGAATATCATAAGAACCATCTAAGAGATTCTTTTCAAATTTTCCAGGACCACAAGAAAGCTTATTCCACGCTCATTAGATCCAAAAAAGTGGCTTTTTGGAGGGAAGGCTGGGATAAAATGTTAGTAGCTGCCGAGGCAAGAGACTCTAAGCAATTCTGGAAATGTGTAAATGGTGCCGTAGCTAGGAGGTCATTCCAGGCCCTGTACTCGGTTCCTCCTGGTACATGGGAACAATATTTCAGGGGTAGTTTCCATATCTCAATGGAACAGGAAAATTGTACTAATGTAGCCCTGTTAGATACCCCTGTATGGCCGCCAATAACAGCAGGGGAGTTTTTATACCACATTGGATCATTTAAAACTCAGAAAGCTCCAGGCTTGGATGGAGTGCAAATCAAATGTATTCGGGCACATCTTGATTGGTGGGTTCCGATGCTTATTGCCTTATTTACGGCCATAAATATCAAGGCTGTGCCCCCAGCAGCTTGGGGGATGGCTATTGTAAAGCCGATCTATAAAAAAGGGCCATGGGCTGATCCAGCTAATTATAGGCCTATCAGCCTCTTGAGCGTGGTCAGCAAGCTGTATGCCAAAGTGCTCTTGTTGAGGCTGACGGGTGGATCAAAGAGAACGATATTTTGCACCCAGATCAGGTGGGCTTTCATTCTGCCCATTCCACAGTATAGTATTGCTTAATGCTGCTGCACTTTATTGAGAAATATAGAGCTAAGAACCAGCGGTTCTTTGTGGCTTTCCTAGATTTGCGTGCAGCCTTTGACAGGGTTAATAGGCAGTTGTTGTGGGACAAGCTTAGAGCCATGTCAATTGACCAAAGGCTTCTTGGCCTCATTCAAAATATGCATGCGAATACCTCCCTGAGAATTTGCATGGACCAGGTGGGCCACGTCTCAAGCCATGTGGCTACAAATGTAGGAGTCAGACAGGAATGTGTACTGGCCCCTACTTTATTTAACTTGTTTATCAACGATTTGATCCCGCTGATGGCACATCCCTCATTTCACCCCCCTAAACTGGCAGATAGGGTGGTGGGATGCCTGTTGTTTGTGGACGATCTGGCCCTGGTTTCCCAAACGAGGGTCGGTTTGGGGAGGCAATTGAATAAATTTGCCATGTACTGTAACCAAAATAACATGGAAATTAACTATGGCAAATCTAAAGTGATGGTTTTTTCCAATTCACGTAAGATATTTCACTGGGGAATTGGAGGAAAGGAAATTCAACAAGTTCCAGTGTTTAAATACCTGGGTCTCTGCTTTCAGGCAAATGGCAAATGGAACATACACTCCAGAGAGTAATGGATGCTGCAAAGCCCCCAACCAAGGCTATAGTAAAATACTTCTACAACACAGACAGTGGTGCCGGCTCTCCAGGTAGGAAATGCCAAGATTAGAGCCAAGGTATTGTATGGGGCAGAAATTTGGAAACCCCTTACTAAGATTAGTGTGGGAACTTTGTAATTTTATATGCTGCAAAAGATACTTTGCATTCCACCCAGCACACCAACTTCTGCAGCCTGGTTGGAAACAGGCCAGACGAGCTGGGATGTGCTGGGTTGGGAAGCAGCAATAAAGTTATGGATAAAGATCTCTCATGGCTCCCAACTAGGACTTCTTGCCTTCTATGTTAGGGATACATATAAAAACTCTTGGGACCTGTCGCTAACCAGTTTTTTAAAACATCTTGGCGTAGAAGTGGGACATGTCCATACCCAGCCTATGGGTGTAGTGAAAACCACGGTCATGACGAGACTCATGGATGTTTATAGGCAGAAGGACATCACGGCAGTAAGGCAGATGTACCACCTAAGAGACTATATTGGATATATACCAAATGAGGGGGAGGTTGCATCTTACTTGAAGGAAAAGATATCAGCACAGGGGAAGTACCTGATGATGTGTGCCCGATTTAATGCCCTACCAGCTAAAGTCTTGCAGGGACGCATTCAGGGGATAGCATTTGAAGATAGACTGTGCCTCTTTGATGCATCAGAAGTGGAGACTGTTCACCATATATTCTTTTCCTGCCAGATGTATAATACAATCCACAAGAGCTATCTTTCCCCACTCATTGAGAAATACCTGGGAAGGACGCCACTTAATTTACTATGGTATGCACTGAATGATTCAAAATTCACGTCAGCTACCATAAAATTTCTTATCCAGGCCTTTGTTATAAGGAAACAATTTATGGAGTCTAAGCCTTTGGAGGAGGCTGAGGAGGGCACACATGGCACACAATAAATTGGCAGGGAAAGAAGATGTTATACTAAAATAAGAGAATCTATTACAACAAACATATCTGAGCTCCCTGCAATAGTGATTCTGGGTATTTTGTTTAGTATACATTTTATATTTATTCTGGGGGTTATTTTTATTATTGAATGGTGTAAGCAACAGGATTGCATGCATTGTGTGAGATAATGTGATGTCATAGCTCTTATTTGGGTATATGAAATAGTAGGGTCAAAGTGGTTTTGGGGAGAAACTATAACTGTTTTAATTTGTACATGTGTATGTTACTATGGCCTATGGCTACGTAAAATAAATGTATTATTATAACAAGGTTGTAAGTGGGGCAAACCTTCATATTCCGGCAACATCCGGACCTGGCCTTCTAGGGATACACTCCCCTATTAGAAAATGTTGTGATTGGAGGTCACATACGGCAGGGTGCATGACTTGGCAAATTTGTCATGGCGGTAATAGTCACAGGTGAAGGGAATACATACTGAGTGATGAGAACTGGTGACTCAATGCTTATTTGCCTTGACAGAGGCAAACTGAGATGGCGGGAGTAATCAACATGATTCCTGCAACTTTGAATGCAGCTGTGAACCTCTGTGTCAGAGCTGCTTTTATGTGTGATTGCAACATTTATGTTTATATTTTTCATAAAGTTTACCGTTCCTTCTGGCCGTACACCAACATTGCTTTTTACTTCTTGGTGATGGCTACTGAATTTGTTTAAGGAACTGAAATGCTTGTATTAATTGTTTTGTATGTTGTTAGCAATTGACGCACAGAATTGTTGTAATGCAGAGAGTCGAGGATTCCACTACCATAATATTTTGTGAAAGTTGGTGGGATGCCAGTCACAAAAATCAAGTCTCATGAAATTACATCTTGTTAGGTCCACAGCTCCCCGCCCCACCCCCACAACAACCATTACTTATTACAAACTTGAAAAGTTTTTGAAAAATAATGTTTTGGGCACACAATATTTGATAACTACTGTTCATAAATTTGTTGCATGACAAAGTTGTCATGACTCATGAAGGAGATAATTTTGTAAGAATAGCATCAGAAGAAACCCAACTTACTGTTCATTGTTGGTGGGATATATTTTATGGTTCGTCCTCCAAGGCAGATGCATTTTTAGCTTTGGTATTGCACCCTATTAAGTATTATTAATTTTTGTTTAATGTTTTTCATAGGCCATCGCATGCGTAAGATATGGCATCATTTGAAAAAAATGTTAAAGAGAAATACTGGCCTCAGTTGGAAGAATATAAATATCCAGGGGTGGAGTGTAGTAAAAAGATTGCGAGAAGATTCTTGTGCACAGGTGGAGCCAGATTAGTGGGCATTTATACATCTTATTTTGGCCTGTATATGTTGTAGAATCCATCTGGATTGACATGTGTGTAAAAGCATATACATTGAGAATGGGCAACTCAGTTCATGCAATGAGTGTATCTTATGTAAGCTCTTTGGCAACTTTATTGTATTATATACATTGTTGTTTAGAATGCCAAGGCTGAACTAGAACTGGAATGTGGGAGAAGCTCCCTTATCAGTGAGTTTAATTGGGGAAGCTAGGAATGACCCAGGCCAGCTGTAGCTTGTAAATCTAGCACATGTACATAGTGCATGTGGATTAAATAATTGGTCACACATACACATGACTGGTAAGAAGTTCCCCCAGAATAGATTTAATCCTGGGAATAGTCTATTTCATTATAGATGATGTAGAGTACAAAATAATTGGTCATTAACTTTTAAAACTTATTGTAAAGATAACAACAATCTCACCTTACAAAGGTACCCTGTTTTGTTACAGAAGGGTCTGTATTGGATATGCAGGTCCTGGGCATATAAAACTCTTCCTTGGAACTGGTCAGGAAGGTTTATAGATGCCAAAAATCTTACATTCTCCCGGTGGTATTATCTGACCACAATGCTGTGATTACTAACTTTCAAGATATTGGGAATGGGAAGAAGAAGGTCTCCATCTGGCAGATGAAAAAAAAATATTATTAAGAATGAGAAAAACATAACCCAGCTGCAGAAAGGCCTCTTAGAATATTTTGAGCTCAATGAGAACTCGGTCAGTTCCCCAGCAATCCTAGAGGGGGGGCAGCTAAAGCTGTCGTTAGAGGCAAAATAATTGTGCTCCAAGCGAAGCTCTTAAAGGATAAGAGACAGCAAACAAAAGAAAGATATGTAACCTTACAAAAACTAGAGGCACAGAATAAGCTAGTGCCTTCAAAATTCTTAAGGCAAGAAATAATTAAAAATAAAGATATTATTAATGCAATGGAAATGGAAAAAAATAAAGGCCAGCTCCAGAGAATTAACTTTCATTTTTTTGGAATAACAGCAAAGTGGGGCAAGCCTTGGCTCATTTAGTCAAGATTAAGCAAAGACAAGCCCATACACCTAAAATTACAAATAAGTAGGGCATCAGTGGCAGAGAGCCAGAGAGGATTCAAGAGACCTTTACGGAATTTTATTAAAAAAATATATTCTTCTAGAAATCCAGAGGAGGATGACATATAAACCTTTATAAACAGTATTCAGAGTCCCAAGTTAAATGAGGCACAGAGGGCTTTTCTAAATGCCCCTCTTGTAGAGCAAGACATGCAGGAGGCAATAAAACCTGCAAAGAATAACAAAGCTAGTGGTCCCGATGGGTTCCCTTATGAGTTTTATAAAGTCTTCTCAAGCATATTAGTGCCACATATCACGTCAGTATTCAATAACATATTAGAAACTACAGAAATGGCACAGGATTTCTACACAGCAGTAATAACCGCAATCCATAAACCAGGAAGACCGGCTGAGCATTGCGGCAGCTACAGGCCTATCTCCCTGCTCAATGCTGATTTCAAATTATTTGCTAAAATATTAGCAAATCGATTGAGAGTGATAATTGCTGAAATTATTCATAGGAATCAAATCAGATTTATTCCAGGCAGGCAGGGAAGAGATAACATTTGTAAGGCGGTCAATATAATTTACTCTCTACACAAACAAAAAATACCCACTATGATTATATCTGCCGATGCCGAGAAGACATTTGATTTTATAGAACTGAAGTGCCTTTTTATGATTCAAAAAAAGATAGGTTTTGAAGGAAACTTTCTAACCTGGCTTAAGGCAATTTACATAAAGCCCCAATCCAGTTTAATAGTTAATGGTAAAATCATAGACAAAGGTATATCTTTAAGCAGGACAAAAAAGATCACTCCTTTGCAGGGAAGCTAAAAGGATGCCGGATAAAAGCCCAAAATAAAATGGGAACTCAAATAGGGATCTCTCCTTATATGCCTAAAGATTCATTGCAAGAGCAAAGAAACAATATAGTTTCTGCTTTAAGGGTATTTTCAGATGTGACGGGCCTCCATTTTGACATGGCCTGTGGTCACGTCTACACCCCCAAGCGGAATCAGGCCTGCCAGGCAACAGCCGTGCCGACCTGATTCTGCTCAGGGATTGGGGAGGGGGCAGGGCCAGGGGCGCAACGTGCAGTTGCACGGCCCCACGCCCCACTCTGCCCTGGCCACCTGCCCTCACGGAGAAGGACAGGCGCAGCAGCCAATTCGGCCGCTGCGCCCGATCCCGGCCCGTGGCCGGGACCACGGCTGGGAAGCGGCGGCGGTAACAGACGTTACCAGCCGTCTAATCCCGACTGTGATCAGAGTAACCACAGTTCTGGGGTTGAAGCTGGCCTCACCTCCGGAACTGTGGTTCAGGGATTCCTGCCAGGTATTCACTGTGGTGAACATCTGGTGTGACCCCTTCAGACATTATGGGCTCGCCGCCACGATGGGTGGTTCATCGTGTCAAAACCGAGGCCCATAACATCTGAAAATATTTTAAGAAATAAAGGAATAGTGAGGATGCAAAAGTTATTTTCGAGAGAAAAATTCTTAGCCCCTCAAAGGGTTGAAGAACTATTACAGGAAAAGATTGAAATGTTTCCATATTTGCAGCTAAGGAATCTCAGTACCACTCAGCACTCGAGGTGATGTGGCAGAAGCCTTTACCACGCCACAATTCCATTCCTAAAACACGGCATCCGACGTTGCGCCCCGCGGAATTCAGCTTGGAACCTCCGCAATTATGCATTTGCTGCTACAAGAATCCACAGATGTGCTTTATTTCTTTTTCTAATCATTACCATTGTCGCATACAATCGGCGGCCTTTTTCCGCCTTCCGCCAATTTAATATATGAGAGACAGTCATGAGCATTTATCACGATTCCGCAAAGGGAGTATACAGCGCTGGTGCACTGCTGCGCATGTGTGTGCTGTACTGACTGCTGGTGTTGTCCCTCTGTGCCGCAATCACTGCCCATTCTTCTCAAATACATGCACGCACATGTTCTGGGTGGCAGTTCAAGGAATGGTGTTTTTATTTAATGGTAAGTTGATATTTTATGTAAATGTAAATTGACCTCCAAACTAAAGTTTTTTGAGCAAAACTCCTGGTGGAAGTTTAAGGTGACCTGTGTATTGGCTGACTGAGTCATTTTTTACATCATCGGACCAGTACAGAAAGTTGAAGAAATGAAGTCCATACAGAAGAGTTTGTTACAATCCTCATTATGCAAACTTCCTTAGTCTACAAGAAGTCAGAACTCTGTAGTTCACAACTCCTGCAAAACCAATATGGCATGGTGGCATAGTTGTTAAGGTTCCCGCTTGCTGTCCTTTCACTGGTTCAAATCCCCACTTTAATTTTGTTTTAAACTTTTACATTACTGTTATGTTAATCATAAAATTATTGCTGTGTTGTGTTATCGGGACACAACGAGCAGTGTCCCCTCCTTCCCCTATAGTCACAGGCACAGCTGAGAGATGAGCTGAGGGAATGATATTCATCTGCATCATTGAAAGTTTGCCTTCTTTAGTGTGCCATGACTATTTTTTTTATAGCAGTAAACCTGTGTATGTGGTCACACTCAGAGACCTGAATGATAAAGACATGAATGATAAAGTCAATACAGTGCTTTGTATGTTGAGTCAGTCTACAATTACTATTTCTTGTTTAGTTGTTAACTTAAAACAAGAATGATCGCTCTGCGTTTCTACTGCTTTTACTGAGGCGTGCGGAGCCGCCCGAGACTGTCCCCTCCCATGCTCCCACGAGATAGACAGAGACAGCTTAAAACTGTAGCCAGACGGACCAGTCCCACCTCGCCCACACGGGTCATTTAATTAGCAACACCAATAAGCACAGTCCTTCCCTGTGACTGACAGCTGACAGTCACAGGCATTTAACACAGGAAGGCGGGCTTTATTTCATGTTGGACATGTGAAAGCATGCCCCCCCCCAAGCCCTCGGAGTCACCATCACAAGATGAGCTGAGTGAATGACATTCATCTGCATCACACACCCGCCGTCATGCCTACCTCTTTGTTATGTTAACAGTTAACACTAAACAGCTAACTGCAGTAAGTAGGGTTGGGAGTGATCGTGAACTCCCACCCTCAAAGAGTTAGGAAACTATAAGTCCCCCTCTCCCTATCCCCTACCCCTGGCCAAGAGTGTTTCCAACTACTAGAGGTACTAGCCTCTAGTAGTTGGAACTAGACAGCCTCTAGCCTTATAATGTAAGTAGGCATACACACACACACACACTCGCCCATTTTTAAGCTAAAATGGATACTCATGGGATACTAAATGAGTAGTGCCCATTGGCAAATGGTAGTTTGAATAATGCATATTTGGTGGGTATCCCCATTTGTTTATAAAAATGCATAGTTCCCAATCCCATCCATTCCCAGCTATGGGTGCATAGTTTCCCTCTGCACCCCTCCAAACCACACATCCACCCTGATCCCTCTGCACCCCTCAAGGCCATACACCCACCCTGATCCCTCTGCATGCATCCGCCATGCCATGCATCCGCCATGACCCCTCCATGATTCCTTGATTTGCGATATAAATATGTGTGCGTGGCTTGGAGTGTGTGTGTGTGTGTGTGTGTACATATGTGTATGCCTCTTAATATGTGTATGCAGAGGCATACATATACATAGGTTTATGCCTCTGCATATATATATGTTTATATATACATATAAATATATGTTTATATATACAAATATGTGTGTATATATGTGTGTATATACACAAATATACACACACACACACACACACACAAGTTGCATTGTTGGATGTATTGGAAAAAGAAAAGTGAAAAATATTGTTATTCATTCACAAGTGATTTTTTTATTATTGAATAAAAGATTCAGAACCAGGTATAAAACTATACAAAACATATGCAATAATAGAAAATTGACTGAAAATAAATATTAGTATATAAAGAAATTAGTTTTTAATTTTTTTAAAAAAACCGTACAAAAATATAACATTGTAACAAAATAAATATAATAAAATCTCAACTTTTAAAAATTATTTTAAAACTTTTAAAAACGATTTCTCCAGCTTCCCTGATTAATCAGGGATCAAAATTATGAAGGGCTCATCATCATTAAAACCCTTGAGCTCCTCCTCGACAGCAGCATCCTGCCTGCAGGCTCGAGCCTCTGGAGAATGCGCACCATTAGGGCTCTCAGGTGTTCCATCTCCTCCCTCTGGGCCTTGCGGTCTTGCTCAAATCTTTCAACTAGGAGCCAACCCCTCCCCCATAATGCACATTATCAAACAGCACAGACATTATACTACCACCTATTAAGGTCTACGTCCATGAAGCACACCTGTCATACTCACCCAGCTGGTCCTGGAGAACTGCCAGTCCTCGCAGCCATTCAATTGCATATGCGGCACATCTCCAAAGTGCTTCCCCTGTTGAAGAATTAAAATCCAATTAACCAATAAACAATAAGAAAGTCTGCCGCAGTCAATGTGAACAGACTTGAACTTTAAACTCAATTAGAGCCAATTTACCAATCATTAGTAGGTGCTCCATTGCTGCTGCACAAATGACAGGGGCGTGGTTTCTTGCCGTGCTGACAGCGGCACACGTGACGTTGTCCTTTGTATACTTTGCAGAAGCCATTGAAAAAGCCAACGTTGACTCCAGGAAAGTCATTGTCACTGTTGGCAAATCTCACACCAACACAAAAGCAGCAAGCGGCGAACTTAAAGGGGCCATTCACACAGCTGTTGCTAAGTGGTATCTCCCTCCCTTCCACTATGTTCTGTATTTAAAGCAACTGTTTAAGGTTCCTATTACACCACTTGGTTGAAAAATAGAACATTTTCATACAGTGCATGCATAGAAAAGCCTTACTACAGTTATGAGTAGTATTTTCAACCCCTTTCCTTACCATGAACTAATTATTACATCATCACTCTGGTTATTATGATTCTTTTATTAATAAGTTTAAAAAACTTATAAGTTTTAAAATTTATTCAAAAACTTTTGAATAAGTTTTAAAAACTAAAAAACTCTCGGGATCCCATCCATGCATGCATACGAAGTCTGAAGTCATGCACAGCCAATAGGACATGGTAGCATAGTGGTTTAGGTTAGGGAATGGGAAAACAGATCACGGTTCAGGTTCGGCCATTCGGTTCAGCCACATTCCGTGCGTGCGTGCGTTTGGGTTCGGCCGTTCAGGTGATTCACCGGGTTCATGTTCGGCGGTTCGGGTTCAGCATTCGGGTTCGGCTGTTTGGCCAAAAAAAATAGCGTGAGAGCACGGGAAGCCAGAATCGCACCGGAAGCCAGAAATTCGAGTGCATGCGGAGCTGTGTGGCGAGTGAGTGTGTGTTTGACTCGGTGGCTGTTCATTTTGTGTGTTTTGGCTGTGTTTGTGTTGGGTTCATTTGGCTGTGCTGTGTGTTTGGGTGGTTGGTGTTGGTGTGTGTTGTGTGGGTGATTTTTTTCAGTGCATGTGTGTGTGTTTTTTAAAAAAAAATAAGGAAGGCTGCAGTCTTGCTCCCCCGGCTGGGGGCGAACTTGCTGGTCGAGGGGGAGGACGAGGAGGTAGAGGTGGTCGCTAATGGCACTGCCCCTACTACCCATCTGGTGGTGGAGTCCGTCTCCTCGGCTGAGGAGCCAGCAGTGGGCTCATGAGGTCATCCCAGATTTGTAAAAGTTTTTTTTTTACTTTGAGGACAAGAAAGGTTCTATCCATTAGAGCGATTTCACTGGCATGCGGGTGGGTGCATGCCAGGGTGGTGGGCATCAGTCAGGCACAAACAGTGGGTGGCAGCGGATGTCTGCAACAGAGAGAGATGGTACTGTAGTGTGGGGGGCTCTGGCACGGGCAGCACCCACACCCACACAAGTGCTAGGTTAGCAAGGGTCTCCACTCTCCAGTTGCCATCCCATTCCCTACACTTCCCAAATAAGGGTAGGCTCTTTCCTCCAGCCAGGCTCACATCTCCCATTGCCATCCCTAGCACCCCAAGGAGGGCAGGGTTTTCACGTGCCAGCCAGAGTCTTGCTAGTTGCAATCCCTAGCATCCCCTAGCACCCACGGGAGGGCAGAATTTGCACGTACTTTCTAGTTGCAATCTCGAGCACGCCAAGGAGGGAGGACTAGAGACATCATCATAAATGCATGATATTACTTTCGTGTTCTTCATGTGTTCCCATTTCAGAGAGGAATCAGATTCCAGCCCCAGCCCTGCTGCCAGGACCAGGCCAAGGAGATGGACTCGGCGGACTCCTAGGCAGAGGTCACCAGTGGTGACACCCCCAGACATTTTGGCGCCAGACGTCGGAAGTCTGGAGGTTCTACGACAAAGGAGATGGAATCAGCACATGCAAGGTATGGCACGGGGACTATAACAACAGGGAATGAATTGCCCTATGACCTATTAGGAATAGAAGTTCCCTGAAGAGAGAGATTGAATGGCCGACCAGTCCACCCACTTGTGGAGACAGAATGCAGGCAGGGTTTGACAGACCATTGGTCTGACACAGTATGGCACTTCTTATGTTCCTATCTTTTTCTGATCTTTTTAGATCTGCAAGAAAGCTCTCCGATATTGAGCACACCCATGGACTGAGAGTGAGGCAGCATGGTGAGGAGTCTCGAGTGGCGGACATGGAGCCTCAGTGCCAGAAGAAGGGGGGCAAGGCAAGTCGCAAATGGTGGCATACAAGCCCTTCCCCTTTCCCCCCCCTCCAGCCCTGATGTAGAGACCCCCAGGCCCCCGGAGGTGGAGCAGTTGCAGGCAGTCCAGGAGGAGCGGCAGAAGGCAGAAGGTGGAGGCATACCGACAGTATGTCTCCACTGAGCTGCTCTGAGTGCAGCTGTACCACCAGGCGCTCTCCAGGTGGCATACGGCAATGAGAGAAGGGTTGGATTTTTCCGTGCTCAATGGCGCGCTGGATGAGTTCGAGGTCACCGGCTCTCAGGCCTGTGACGTGCCCCAACCTCTGTTGCCTTTCCCTCAATTCCCCGGGGACAAGCCCAGTGGCATCAGAGCCAGAGACTAGTTTAATTAATAAGTTTCATTTACATGTTTGCTTTTGTTTTATTAAATGTTGTTGCTTTGTTCTTGTTGTTGTTAGTTAAATACTAAATACCGGGCACTTCGCTCCTCCTCTGTCCCTTCTCTCACCCTTCCACGCCTTCCCTGCTCCCCTAAGCGCCTTCGTCCCTTCTCACTTGCTGCCCCCCATGCCTGGAACTCCCTCCCTGTCCACATCCGCCTTGCCCCCTCCCTTTATACCTTCAAATCTCTCCTTAAAACTTACCTCTTTCACTCTGCTCTGTCTGACTCTTTATCCTGCTGAGCCACTATTCCTATACCTACGATCAGTTTACCCTTATCCTTGCAACATGGACCTGCCTGCTGTCATTCTCATATTAACCAAGCCAAGTACGTGCACTTGAGACCTCGCATCTTCATGAATGTTAGACCCCTTGTCTCTCCCTCTGTTCCCCTTCCTAAGTCTCTCCCCCAGCTCCTGTCTCTCAGATTGTAAGCCCTAGGGGCAGGGACCGTGTCTATTTTATTACTTTGTAAAGTGCCAGGTACACTGCTGGTGCTATATAAATGTTTGTTAATAATAATAATATAATTAATAAATAGATTTTTAAAAAGTTGTTGTATTTCTTGTTACGAGGTTTGTTTGAACTGTGTCAAATCTTTTAGCTCTATGTACTGAAGTTCTGGCTGGCATGTGGCAGAATCTCATACAGCTTGTGTATCCCTTTCAGCAGCACCTGCCACCTTATGTAGCAAAGTTATTAACCAAAAGATGTTCTGTGCCAGCAGCAGTGTCTCAAGTAGCAGAAAGCCCCCCAGGAGGTGCAGGGCTTGTATTTGACTGTTTGTCTGGGTAGGTGTGACAGAAAGAAAGAGAGACAGGCTCCTCGGCACCTGGTTCTGGCGGTGGGCATCTAACCCCCATCTCCCTCATTCTAGCTTGGAACCTCTCTCTCTCTCTCTGGTCATATAGTGCTGGTGACAGCATGTGTGGAATCGTGTCTGTCCCTCCTTCAAGCAGTGGGTAGACTCTCTCTCTCTTATTTCTCTCTCTCTCTCTCTTGACAGCAACTTGTACAGGCAGACAGGCACCTTAGCATGAGAGGTAGGAAGGCGGTCTGAGGCATGCTTTGAGCTTGGCAGCAAACTGGGGTACAGAACACTTGGCATAGATAGCATATAGGTCTGGCAGCAGCAGCTGTTTCTTTATGCTATTGCATCATGGCACAGACAGAATATAGGCCTGGCCTGGGGGCCATTGGCAATGGAAGAAGGAGGCATTGGTGGCCATGGTACAGAACCCTTGGCACGGACAGTGTATAACCCAAGGATCTCTTACACAGTCGATCCTAAGAGATAGGTGAGCATTGTTGTGAAGGGACGGGCTGGTGCTTGGGAAGGGGGGGGCAGGCAGAGTTCCCCACCCCCTCAGACTGGGTACAAAGCATTTCCCCCACCACCACCACAATCTAGATGGGAGGAGTGGGACGGGATCTGTGTTAGATCCAGGGGAAGATGGTGGCCGCTTACCTGCTTCTCCCCTTAAAGTGATCGGGGGGGGGAAATCTATCTATCTATCTATCTATCTATCTATCTATCTATCTATCTATCTATCTATCTATCTATCTATCTACAATATTACATAGGTGGAAACACAAAGAACACAGGAAGGGGTACAAAACTGAAATGAAAATCAATCTAATAATATTCCTTTTCTAAATAAATCCAAAACTTAAAATAGGGGAAGGGAATCAGGGATGGAATAAGAGGGAGAGGGGAAATGATTCAATGGAGGGGGGAGGAGGGAGGAAGGAAGATTGAATACAGGGAACACAGGGAGGGGTAAAAACAAAGAATAACACCTAAATCTATCTAATATAATCAAAATAAATGTTAATATGGACTCAGTAAATGGGTTGGATGGGTGAAATAGGAGGAGGATGGCAATGGATTAGAAATAGGAAGGAACAGAAACTGCTGGGAGAGAGGGAGCCTTCTGAAACGCCTGCTTTTCAGGAACAGTGACTAGCTAGAAGGTGTTGGGAAGGGGGGAGG